>JARHVA010005363.1:885000-1105000 GCA_037957365.1 Torreya grandis
TGGAGACAAATATAGCCAAGATTGGTCACATAGATCATTAAAATTTTTGGGAGAGGACATAAGAGGTAAACTTTTTTAATTAGATAATACATCTTTGATAG
This sequence comes from Torreya grandis, assembly GCA_037957365.1. NCBI lineage: Eukaryota > Viridiplantae > Streptophyta > Pinopsida > Cupressales > Taxaceae > Torreya > Torreya grandis. Next base: position 885,102 of record JARHVA010005363.1, read on the forward strand.
TGAGATCACACAATATATTGCATTTCTAATAAAATTCTAATGAATAGACTTGGAGATCACTTTTTCAAAATAATGAAATGAAGATACAAAAGATATTATCTATTGATTATGTACTAGTGATGACCAAGTTGGATGGACCTTAAAAAAACATAACACTTGGAATTGCATGACATGATGAAAAAATAGAAATGAGAAATGACATTACACAAAAATAAATGGATCCATTTACCAATATATACATGAACATAGTCAACCAAGCTTGGTTCAAGAGTAAGTGTAAGGGTCCTTCCAATATTCCTGAGTACCTTTTAAATATTATTTTTATAAAGAGATATAAGATACTATTACACTATTGAATACAGTGATGGGTCACATAAAAATTAATAAATTTAATGAATAGATGTACATTTTCATGAATATAATTTATAAGGGAAATAATTTTACTGATTTTGGCCAAGTCATTATGGAAACCCTACACAATTATTTGATAACTATGGAGTCTACTCTAAGTTTCTATATGACTTAATCTTTGGAAAATTCAATTTTAGTCTTGAGGGTGTAGTTGGGTCTCACTAGAGATGACAAATATATTCTTGGAATATTGATCTATGACTTCCTTCCCTAGATCACTCTTGAAAAAGTAAAGAAACATTTTAGGAGGGAAAATGATGAAATTTATATGATAGTAGTGATGACATTGGAGGTTAATACAAAAATTTGAATATAAAATGAATATGAAAATTTGCTCAAATAATAAGAGAGTTACTTCATCTAATTCCCAAAGTTCACATACATCAAATATGGTAGGTTTGAAGGCACCCAATATGGGTTTTCAAGTTATTTGAAGAAAAAAATGATTCTAATTAGAATTAACATGTATTTATAAGAGATTGATAAAAAGTATAAATAATAGAATACCAATAGGATTCAATTCCCTATTGGACTGAGTTATTACATATATAAAATAGTGCATTTTGCACAAAATATTGAGACCATAATTTTTCATTTCCCAATGTAGTTTCATAATAAGATATTTGATTTTATAGTAAGGAATTTGTGAAGGATAATAATAAAATTGGTCCCAATATTTAGAATGAATCTGAAATTCAAGACTATTGGAAATATTGTGAAAAAATATTTTAAACTAAGGAAAAGAGATTACCTGATAATGAACTTATATTAATTGAAATATTTTAGAATATAATGGATCATAGAGGGGATATTTGATGATAGCAATGATATCAAATATCCCATTTACCAAAAAAAGAAAAAAAAAAATTATGACTTTGCCTATAATATATTGTAATTTTAAGGAGTTAATTGATTTGAATGCATGGAATTTTTTTTGTCTTGCAAAGATAAAATGTGTGGTTTGAAAATAAATTGGATAAAATTATGGGTGTAGGGAGATCAAAAAGTGTAAGATATTCCAAGTTATATAAGATAAAACCAAAGTTAAAAATTAATCCATGTGAATTTATAGCTTCCATAGTCAAATTTAGTAATAGATAGCAGAGGAGATGAAGAAAATACCAAAAAAATTAAATTTGCTTGATAGAACTTGAACTTGAGACTCATTATCAAGGTAAAAAGATTAAATCAAAATAGATAATACATATTAAAATATTCCAAGTGAATTAAATTCTTCATAAACCATTGATTTTTATGTTAATGGATGACATGACCTCATAATTCCTAAAATCACACCAAGGCTTAGCTTAGGTACCTCTCATTTCTACTTTTGCAAGTGTAAATCATCCATATAAAACTCTTCACATTTAATATCCCCCTAAATTTACATCTCAATATAATTTTATTAATTTACCATCTAATTATCCACCTCTTAAATAAACTACTTCTCTAGTGGAATCATTTTCTATTCTCATAACACAAATATTCAGTTCTTTAAGAGATACATTATTCAATGGGGTTAATCAACTACTAAATAAAATAAAACCATTATAAGATATGTTTCACCTAATTTTAATTAAATGAAAAACCTATACTAAATAAGGATAAATCTAATTCAAGGTTAGTATTTTATTACTTAGGGGAATAATTTGTGGGGATTGCTCAACCATTTGTGAAACAATAAGGAAGAAATGACCCTGATTGATTAAAATTTGAGAAGAATTTCCTTTAAGGATCCAAGTTATGAAAATTAAATCCATTTATTTAAATATTATACAACTATAATAATAAATAAAATTGAGGAAGGAAAATTAACATAGTGAAAAATCAAATAATAGGTACATATGATTTCTATGTACATAATTGTTTTTTAAATTTGAATAACACCCATATGGACAAGGAGTCCATTGATAACATTATTTTATCCTATAAAATATATTAAAAATAACTCCATTTATGAAATATATCAATAAAGAAAACATGGTAAATTTATTCAAACCTAGGTTGAGAAAAGTAACATTGAAGGGCTGAAATTTATTGATGAAAGTAGAAAGGATTGCGGACTTTTGATAACTGAGCAAGATAAAGTGGTTAGAAAAATTTAAAAATGTGAAAAAATAATTTTTAGTATGGAGATACATGATTAGGGATATAAAATATGTGGAATATATGAATAAAAAAATTATCATATATAAATGTGTTTTTAGTTATGCTATATAAATTTTTTGCCACATATGGTCATATAGTGTTGATTGGAAAATAAGTGCATTAGAGGATGTTTTAGAAGAACCAAGTTTATAGAATAAAATATGTAATGATATTAAATCATAAATTTTAATATATATTTATATAATACACTATGAAATATCAAATGAATAATATTCTAAACCACGCACAATAATAAAATTAAATAAATAATTCTAATTTGGTGAAAGAAGAGTTGTTTGGAGAAATCTATTTTAACATGGAAGCCATGAATAAGCTGAGTGAAATTAATTATGCCCTCATTGAATTCATAAAAATACTAAAAAAGTTATTCAAATGGATTTATTATATGATGAAGTTAATGGATACATGGATGGTCCAATTATCTAATGTTATCATCTCTAAGCAAGAAGGAATTGTTGAGACTATGACTAGGTTTATAACCTATAGATTGAAGTCATCATATGGTAAATATCAGAGTGTATATGTGAAAATAATTTATAATGACACTAATCCAAGCCAACTTCATCTCTATAGATAAACTTCTTGATTTTATCTCCCATCTTTTATTTATTCTTTGCAAATTTTGTAATGTTTTTTAAATTAAAAATGTATTACTTTCACCTTATAATTTAAACAAGGTGAAAAATAAAGTATTTAAATAAAGGATTAATCTTGATAAGTTATTTATTAAATTTTTACACCTACATATATATTATAAATTGGAGTGGAATCTATTGTAATGGTAATTTTTGACACTGTGATAACTTTTGTAAAGAAAGAGTTTTAAAATAATATTTTTATGCTTATTTTAAGGATAATACAAATACATTTTTGAAAGAACCTTGTGTCTCACTACTTATTTTTTATAGATATTTTTTAATATTTTGTTTAATTACTTCAATATCTTATCTTTTTAGTGTTATACCATGCAAAGTTAAATGGACAGTTCACTCATGAGTTCCACTTTTACTTGTAAAGTGAGATTTGAGTTTACTTACATTTTGATGTATGTATATATATTTTATTATCCATAATATTTCCTCCCTCTCACACATATTTATAAAGTTTATTTTATAAAAATACCAACAAAATAATTTTGAATGTTCATATTATATACTTTTCCTTTTAAGCAAATTATTGTTTTCAATAAGAGAATCTTCCCACATAGTACAAGATGGACTATTTACCCCCTTCATTTTTTATGATATTTTCCCATTCCCACATATGTAAAATAATATTCAAATATGTTCTTACATCCATCATGGGTCACACATTTTTAATTTTTGTCTACCAAAAAAACTCAACATTCTATCCACATGACCATATCTAGAAAATTTTCACCTATCTACAAACCAAATCTTGATTGGGTTTGAGATACACAAGAAATAATTTATTTTAATCTCTTTGATTTTGTATGAGATAATATATTGAATTCTCCTAAATACAAAATATTTTTATCAATATAAGATGATGAATAAGACACAAAATATCTTGCATGAAGATATGCAACCATTATTTCAAGAAGACAACTTAGATGTATCATCATAAGATTTGTTTAAAGGGTCCTTAAACCTCAACCTACTCCCAGATAGAAAGTTTTAATTATTGTGGATAAAAATAATGTCACTAGATTAAGTAAAATAGAAAGTAAATCAAACACATTATTTTAATTACTTAAAAAAAATTAAACTAAGTCCAAATAAAAGTAAGAATCCTAAAAATAATTGTAAACAGACATTCTAGTTCAAATAAAAGGAAAAAAATGTAGAATTATAAAAAGAAAAGCATAGTTTTTTCCATAACTATATTTCATCAAGTCATAAATTTCATAACTATGGTTTCATTACCTTGGGTGTCAAATATAGTGTCACTCGCCCTTGGTGTAAAATTGCATGAACTTTCGAAAGGCTCCTAGAATAATTTTACAAATTCACTAGCTATGTAAAACACCACTTAGATGAATAAATATCTTTCATTATTATTGAATGAAATATATATTTATGGGTAGTTTGGCACACCAAATTAGGAGGGTGTAAATCCACCTAAACTATCCTAAAATGATATGGAATTTCCACAAGGTCTATCACTACTAGGTCTTGGATTATAGGGTAACCTAGTGGTTGATGTGAAACTATTCCATTTCAAGGGATGTGCTTGGAATACATTTATATAAATGATAGATAATTCAAGTATTGTGGATTTATTTCAAATAAAATTATATAATATGGATTTAGAATGAATATACAAGTAATTTATTACATTTAGTCATTGCATACATAGATTCACCATTTTATAAGTACTAATAAATAGGGTTTGCAATCAATATACGATTTATAATCTACCAATTTGAATCTAATCTATCCACTCTATCTGATTCTTAAAAAAATAAAATATGAGCATTTAGAGAAAAGATATTAGCTTGATTTGAAACTAAAACAAATTTTATTCATTTGATTAGATGGCATCCATGAAATCAATCTATTGTTTTGAATAATATACACATAACCATGAATAAATATTATAAAAGAGTTTGAGGGTTATATATATGAATAAAAATATAAAATGCATTGTATACACATGCATAAAATTAACAATATCCTTCACAACTTTCTTATTAAATATATTTTCTTGAAAAATAATCCATCATAACCAGGTGAAATATATAAAAATGATTCAAAATAATTATTTATCACAATAAAAAATAACCATGAATGTAATAAATTGTATAAAATAAGTGTTTGGTCCTCTACACTAATCTCAAAATCTAATGAACCATCCCATTCTAAGTCCTTTTGTTGGCTTTGAACATAGTTCATCCCATAGATGGAGACAAAGCCCCCACTCATGAGGTGGGTGAAAATATTCAATGCATGGGTCAATATCAAAGGTCCATATCTATTGTGTAAATGTATCATCTCAAGGTAATTAATTCCTTTAATATATATAAAAAAACTATCACTTAATTATGGTAATAATACATAAGTAAAATTATTAAATGCTCAATATGCACATCTTCAATAAAAAAAGATCCTTCTTTGAATGCACCTTTTTTTGTATTAAATGTTGGTAACAAGGGATTATTGGAGTAAAATATTCATCTTGCATATATCTAAGATAAATAATCATTCCTTGATGCACTTATACAAAAAAAAAATAATAAACATCATATTTCCTTGGTAAGAGCCATATATATTAAATAAATTAAATACATAATGTGTTACTAAAATAATAAAGTCATGAAATTAAATCATTTATGAGTTTTCAATATTTTATTTCTGCCATTTAAAACTAATCTCATTACAAATATAGAGAAACCAAATTTACAACACAATGAATGGCATCAAAAATAAAGTTATAGAGCACAAAATATGGCTTAAAAACCACTATTGAGTCATGAGCAAACAAATTATCACCTTTAAAATATACTAAGAGAGAATTTCAAAACATATAAAATGAGAAATACCCATTTTATCTTATATTTACATAAATCCCTTGAAAATACTCTCATAATGATATTTTTATTTTTTTCTTAAATCAAGTTAATACTTACGCACTACCTTTTAAGTTCTTTCTAATCAAAATTTGGCTAGGTGATGAATATTCTAGAAAGGGTCATTATATGCAGTCATATTTTTTTATTTTAAAATAAAATAAAAACAAAAATAACTAAATTGTATTTTAATATCATCAAAGTATTATCATTAAAAAATTAGTAATTTGGAAATCATTTGATCATGCGGCTATACATTTGAAAAGAGTTCATAGGATAGATTTAAAAAACTAGAAACACAAAAAATGACCAAGTAAAAATAAGTGTAAAATTAAGTTTTCATAACTATCTATTTCACACTTAATGATGATGTTTATACAAATTTATTCACTTTTAAATTCTACTAATACATGAAAAACATCATTATTTTTTTTATATTATTGGATCTCATTTATTTGTGCAAAGTTCCTCCTTGAAAGTGTTTTCTATTCAGATTTTAAAATAGTAAAAGATATAAAATTATTAAGTAAAAATTAGCACATAGGTTAGCTTTCATCGATGTGTGTTTCAAACATAGAAACTAATTTCATGTGAATTAATTTTCTAATTAATTATCCTCACATATGGATATGATAATCATATATTTATTCTTATGTCTCAAAAAGTAGATATTTGAGGTCAAATCCAGATCAACATGATATGCCAATCCATTTCACTAATGGAAATGGTCCTAGTACCCTTGGATATACATAAAAATGTATTTTCAAAATTACTACAAACTAAAATTATATATTTTTTTGTTTCCACTACTTCAATATCTGGTAATTTAGAACCATTCCACATATCTCTTTTTATCAAAGGCTACTAACTTAGTAACTACATCATATATTATGAAACCTTTGAGAATGTGATACTTAATGAAGTCTCCAATGCAATAGACCCCACATTAAATATAACATTTGGTTGTTGTTTATCGATGGACACTAGATAAGTAACCTTGGTCAAAAAGATCAAGAATGTTCCTAAAGCTTTGGTTGTTTTCCCACAAAAGAGAGTTAAAAACCCATCCTAGTTGGAGACATTCTTGAAACTTATGGGATGCTATTGGGTAGAATTTATTGTAGATACCAAAGGGTGAAATTAAAATGGACCAATATCATGTTATGATCCTTATGAAAGGATAAAAACAAAATTTGGAGCTATAACTCAATACAAGATTTAAAATGCATAAATTAGATGATCCTCATATTGATATTCTATATGAGGATGCGGGGATGGGGAATTATATATTGATGTTTGAGAGTTTTTTTTGTAAATTGTAGAGTTCAATAAAATTTATCAAATTGACATATGGGACCTTTATAGAAGTTTTTATTTCACTTTTGAAAGTGCATGAATTGTTTTGATCTCTCCTAGTAATGGTTTTTTCTCTTTCTTTTAAATGATAATTTGAATGCATGAACAATACTAAAGAATGCAAGGATTTGATTACATGTATATAATTACTGAAGATAAATGTATAAATAATTTTAAATACCAATGAGATGATGAATTTATCATTAAGCAAGTGAGATATCAATACCAAGTGAAGAATGACTACCTAAAACACTAATGGAATAAATTTATGGAATATATTGAAACTTTTGAAGCCTTCTCTATAGTTTCAACCCTTAAGAATAAATTTTTTGAATATATTAAATTTTTTGAATCCTTCTCTATAGTTTCATACCTTAGAGAGGAAAACATCAAATTTTATTCCTTGGTTGTATCCACTTCTTTGTGAATTCCTCACTTAAGGATTTATAAATGAAAATATACTATATATCTGGTCTATAAACCAAGTGTACCTAACAACTATAAACATTGGAATGTTTCAATAATGATGAGTAAATCATAGACTTATTTTAAAAGGATTATAATTTAATAAATTTTTATTTTTAAGGTGGTTACTATATATATAAATAATCCTAATACCAAACAAACAAATATAATGTTGAAAGTGTTATTAAAAATGAAGCAAAAAAAAATATGACATTCATGATAGAAAAAGAGATGATGGAGTCATCCAACTCAATGGGAACACAATAAAAAAAGGAATTGTATATTTATAGGACATGTTTAACAAGTATAGAATGTATATTAAGGAAAAAAATCAAAAATAACTATTTAGATCTCAGTGTATGAAAATATTAACATTGGTAATATGGAAGAACCCACATATGTAAACATTGATAAATGATACTATAATATTTACAGACATATATTATAAAATTTTTAAAATTATATGAGGATGTAATACATGATTTTATGATAATTTCAAGTCTTTAAAACCATAATAAATGAGACATAACATTATGTTGAAACTTGGTGTCAATCCATATAGGTAAAAATAGACACTATAATCCTAAAGTTTCTGGAAAAATATATGAAGAATTAAAAAAAGATGTTAGATTAAATGTTATTTTTTCTAAACCATAAATCAATGTGGGTTGAAAATAGCACACCTATTAGTAAAAAGAGGACAATAGCTAGAATATGTGTTGATTTTATACAATTTAATTTAGGCATCCCTCAAATAATAATACTCACTACCCATAGTGGATCAAGTATTGAAAGCTATAATTATTTTAGAGATTATTTACATGTTTGATTAATTATTATGATATAATAAAGTGGAAGTGTATTTTTATTTTCAACATAAAACTACCTTTACTACACCCTAGGGTATCTTTATGTACTATAGAATTCCATTTAGAATAATCAATGAAAGTGAAACATTTTAGAGGGATATGGATATAATATTTAGTGATATGAAGAATAATATCACTATGGTTTACCTTCATTATCTTACTATATTTTCCAATAAAAGATAATATCACTATGTAAACCTCAATATGGTTGTCAAAAGATGTTCAAGTCATGGCATCTCACTAAATTGTAACAAATCCTCTTTGTAGTCACTAAAGGAAAACTTATTGGTCACATAGTGTTGAGGGAAGGAATCAAAATTTATCCTCAAAGAGTGAAGGTAAACTTATTAGTCACATAGTCTGAAGGGAAGGAATCAAATTTTATCCTGAAAGAGTGAAGGTGATCCAATAGTTTTCCTTCTCGACTAGTAAGCCTATGATACATTCCTTCTTTGTTAGAGTGAATTTTATAAGAATATTTGTACTTAATTTTATATAGCTCACTAGGGATGTAATTTAGAAAATATATGGAAAATTATCTTTCAAATGGAGTAATAATGGTAGGAATTAATCTAATAAAATAAATAATGTAATTCATAATGGCCCTATACTAGTATGCCATGATTTTATGAAATATTTCATTATGTATTTATATTCCTATGAGTATACATTATTAGATACCTTAGTATAAAACATTGAAGATGGAATATAGTTACCAATTTATTTCATTATTTGTCCTCTCAAAAATCAAAACCTGAAATAATATCCATTTGAGAAACATGCATACACCATTGTCAAAGCCACGAGGCATTTCACATTCTACATCCTAAATTTGCATACCATATTAATGGTACCTAACATAGCTATCAAGTCCATCTTGAAAAAATAATATCTTGGCTTAAAATGAGGAGGGTGGATTGATAAAGTGCAATAATATCAAAGAATTTGATGATCAAATAAAAGTTAAAATCAAACATGTGAACAATTATAAATATAAGAATCTACCATTATTAGTCTTCATTTATTATATTAATGAAGTGTACTCATAATTTTAATATTTTATAACATAACACCTAAATTCTAAACAAAAAAGATTGATAAAGTTGAGATCCATAAAATATATAACCTAGGATAACAGTCTTTTTAGAAAAGGTTTTGATGGTTTATTCCTTTGGTGTGTTGAAAAGAAGCATAAAAAAATATTATTGGAAGATTTTCATAGTCAGACATGTGGTAACCATTTTTATACACCTATTACAACATTCAAAATTCTAAGAGATCATTATTACAAACCTAATCTTTTCAAATATTCTTAAGAATGGGTTTTAAGATGTGAGGACTATATTTTTTCTGTAAGAATAAGATTTACAACACTTCCTCTTAGGCAAGTAGTGGTTTAGGTTTTATGTAAATATTGGGGCTTAGAATTATTTTAATATTGGACTTGTATTAAGTGCATGTCATATAAATGTTCTCATGGACATGGATTACCTCAAAAATGGTTTGAGGCCATTCCCGTGAAGCAGAATACTTATGAAATAGTGTGCAACTTTATCAAGGATAAAATTTTATTTAAATTTGGTATACCCCAAAATATTGTAATAAATAATGAATCTATTTTATCCTCACATGATCTCATTATTTTCTATTATGCATACTTATTTTATAAGTCTCATTCCTTATATTACAACCCCAAGGGTAATTGACAAGTTGAATCAAGTAACAAGAACACTTTTACTGTCATTTGTAAGCTAGATGAGAATCAAAGGAATTGGAACAAGAAGTTTTATGATGCATTATGGTTTGATTGTATCACTCTAAAAAGGTCAATTTACATGTCTAAATTTTATTTGTTATATGGAATAGATGATAAAATCCCTATTTATTAAGCTAAGTTACAACTAGAAAAAGTAGTAGAAGATGAAAATTTTAGAAATTTTATTAACAAAAGGGTCATGTAATTGAGTAAGTTTGAATAAGATAGGGTCACAATCATTAAATGGACCATTCAATATTAGAACAATGTGATTTTTTTTGTACACAAGATAAAGGAATTTTTTTCTAGATTGAAAATATGGTTCTTTTATAGGATAGAAGGATATAACTGAAAGGTAGTCATGGTTATTTCACTCCATGTGGATGAGTCCTTTAAAGAGTCTTCATTTCTATGGTGATAATACATACTACCTGACATACACATATGGAATGCATCTTCCATTTCCCTATGCAGGACAATACTTGAAACACTAATTTTAATATAATTTAGTTATCTGATACATGTACATAGGTGAGTTATGATTTTGTTGTGTTTTCCTTTCCATATTATCTTGTTTAATTTTTTATTTAAATTTTATAGTTAATAAGTCTTCAAAATTTGTCTAAATATATGTTCCAATGGATAAGGCATTGATCACTAAAACCATTAAATTATAGATTTATTGTTTTGTCCTTTTCAATCCAACTCCCAAATGAGAGCCAAATGTTTTCATTAAAATTTAGAGCTTATATAAACCTCCCAAAACATTTTAAAATGTGTATAAAATATTAATTTTTATTATAAGCACTTAATGTGAAAATTTTCATCTTGTACCTATAAAACATCTATGGAAGTTTCACACATCTCATACACCTAGGTTACTTCTCAAACTTCCCAAGGTGCATGCAAATAACTAAGTTCATAGAGTTATTTAAAATCATGAAAGGTAGTAAAACACTAGGGTATCATGTTTTTTGAGGTGAATGAAATGTGAAAATTATATGAAATGGCATGAGGCTATCAAGGTTCATGAAAGTCTCAAGATCCATGAAATTCATTATGTGTGAAATTCATGGATGACACAAGATAAATGGGATCAACCATAATATAATGTCCATTTCATGTCCACCATGTAAATTAAAATGTGTTTGAATTGCCCCAACTCTTTGAATTATGAGAAAAGGGTGATCGATAAGAGAATGAGTTTTTAAAAAAAAAGAATATTTAATGGTACCCTTTCATCCACTACAAATCCCAAGGAATTGTTATAAATATTGATGGTTGTGAAATATGAAAATATGTGGTAAAATTGGGAAGTTAATTAATAAATTTCATTTAATCTCGAAATATAGTTTAATTTAAAAAATCATCATTGAGGTACCCATTCACACCTAAACCTCTATAGAATGCTATCTTATGCACCTATGACTCTGAAACCCTCTTTTTCACTGTGTTTTTCTCTAATCCATTTTTTGAACCATAATAGGTTAGTATTTATTTCAAGTGTTCCTTTTTCATATTTTATGTTATTTTCATTATTTATTGATCATTTTTACCTTCATTTTTCTCATTTTCATCCTACCTTGTTTCTTAGGGTTTTTGGTGTCATGCAATTTTCTCCACTTTTCACCCTTTCCATTTCAATTTTTTCATGCCATACTAATAAATATAATCCTGAAGAATTCTCCAACCTTCCCTATAACTTTTAAATAACTTGTGAGTTATTAATTTCATTTTGATCTTGGGAGGTGCTATGGATACCCAAACTTATGGTTAGACCATATAAAGCACTAGAGGAGTTTTAGAAGAATAAAACACTTTTATGACCATTTTGGCCCCATATTTACATCCATGTAAGCAATTTATTCCACTTTATTTGACACAAAAATTTGGAATTTCTTATCAAAGCTACCTTTTTCCTAACTAAGCCTCCAAAGATGAAGTTTAGGGACATGGGATATGAACCCATTTTTACCTTAGAGATAAATATATGAAAAATGAGAGATAGATGGATTGGTCACATTTAAATTGAATAAATATGGGAGATAATGTATGGGGGAAAACATTATATAATTATAAAATGTGTATTTGATAGCAGACTCACACAAGACACTATGTTTCTAACATTAATCCAATGCATAGACCTAGTGATCACTTGTGAAAATTAATATAATAAAGATACCATGTAAATCAATAATGGTAATGATATAGTGATGGCCAATCAAGATGGCTCTTAAATGAGCATAACACTTGGAATTGCACCAAATGATGAAACAATGGTTACAAGTAAGGATATTGAACAATTATATATATATATATATATATATATATATATATATATATAATAATAATAATAATAATAATAATAATAATAATAATAATAATAATATATTCATGAATATGGTCAGTGATGATTGTTTTAAGAATAAGAGGAAGAGGAAGGGTCCCTTCAAGCCTCCAAAGTCCACTTTATATCAAAATTTTATGAATACCTATCAATATTATTAGACTATTGAATAGAGTGATGAGGCACCTGACTATGAATAGATTTACTCATTCATAAAAACCATTTATAAGGGAAAGTGGTTTATTTATTAGGTATATGTCATCAATGACACCCTACACATGTATTTGATAAATCTACATTCCAATAAAAAACTTATATATGACTTCATATTGGGTATACTTAATTATAGTCTTTAGGGTGTGGTTGGGTCTCACTGGAGATGGAAAATACACTCTTGCAAGATTGATCTATGATTTTTTAACCTAGATCACTCTAAACAAAGGAAAGATTTTTTAGGATAGATAATGATGCATTTTATATGCTATTAGTGAGGAATTTTGAGAATAATACATCAATGTGAATCTTAATTGAATTTCAAATCTAGTCAAGAGTTATTAGAGTTAGTTCATCCAGTTACCAAAGTTCACATACATTAGAATTGGTATATTTTAAGGAACCTCATACCAAATTAATAATTATGTGAATTAAAAAATGATTATAACCAAAATATATAGGTAGTTAAGAGACATTCAAAAAAAGTGCATAGAAAAACACACTACCAAAATTCAATTCAATAATGAACCAAGTTATTACATATGAAAATCATTATATGATGCATACAATATTGAGATCATGATGGTTCATTTCCAAATTTAATTTGATATAAATAGATTCAATTTTTATGGTAAGTATTTTATGAAGAATAACCTCAAACTTGGTCCTAGTTACTAACATGAACCTAAAATTGAAGACTACTAGGAATAATGTGAAGATGATTTTGAAGTAAGAAAGAGATATTACAAAATAATGAATTTGGATAATTTGAAATATTTCATAATATAATGGATCATATAATGATTTTTTGATGATTGGGGTGATATGGAATGCCCCTTATACACCAAAAAAATCCAAAATTTTCCTCTTCCTAAAATAGATTATAATTTTAAGGAGCTAACTAATTTAAATACATGAACTTAGTTTGTCTTGTAAAAATCAAAGTTTTGGTTTTAAAATAAATTGGCTAAATTTATAGGTGTAGTGGGATAAAAAAGTTCACAATATTATAAGGGACAAAAAAATACCCATGTTGTAAATGAATACACCTATCACTAAGGTTCATTTACAACTTACATGGTTGATTTTAACAATAGGTATCAAATAAGACAATGAAAATCACAATAGGGAGAATCTACTCAATAAAACTTATGTAAAAACTCTTCATCAAGGAAAAATAATTCCCATCAAAAGAGATTCTACTTATCCAACTCATCTAGATGAATTGCATTTTTCATAGGCCTTTGATTCCTTCATGTTAATTCATAACATAACCACACAATTATTAACATCAGACCAAGGCTCAACTTAGGTACATCTCATTTCTACTCTTGCCTACATAAATATAAGATATTCAAGAACTCACATTCCATATCCCCATAACTTTATATCTCCATCTAATATTCATCCTCCTCCACCTACTTATATGCCTCCTAATTAGTCTAATCCTATGATGGAATCTAATTCTATTCTTAATACCCAAATATTCAATTCTTCAAGTTATACATCATTCACTTGGGTTCATGAGTTGATAAATAAAAAAGAATAAGTTAAATTTGTTACCCATAATTTTAATGCAATTTGGAACCTATTACAAATCCCTTCACCAAATAAGGCAAAATTTAGTTCAAGGTCAGTACTTGATTCTTTACGGGCATAATTTGTGGATATTGCTTGACTATTTTTAGAAAATAATGAGGAATAAAGGACCTTGAATTATTGAAATTGTAGAATAATTTTCTTGGGGGATCTAATCATGAAAGTGCCATCTATAATTTCAAAGAGTATAGATAAAGCATCCCAAGTAGTACAAAGGGATAATTTTGATAAAACATCAAAAAATTCTAGGAATTTTATTCTTTCTGAGCATAGGAGTATTTATGAAGAAAATAAAGGTCTTATCATAGTTGAAATTTTACATGGAAACCTCCTCATAAGTTGTAAGGATTTTCTTCAATTATTTTTCTTCTCTAATATAGGTAGTAGCCAAAGCGATGGTATCACTAGTGAACTTTTTTTGAAGGGTGGGAAGGACCCCATTTAGTAGTTAGAAACCTTTGACAATTCCTTTTCTTTGAGCTTCAATAAAATTTCTTCTAAAAGAGTCAGTGATTAAGATATAGAGGATCACCTTGCCTTATGCCTCATTTGTTTTTGAATTAAATG
Organism: Torreya grandis; assembly: GCA_037957365.1. NCBI lineage: Eukaryota > Viridiplantae > Streptophyta > Pinopsida > Cupressales > Taxaceae > Torreya > Torreya grandis. The sequence goes on from JARHVA010005363.1 coordinate 900,383, forward strand.
GTTGGGGATCCATTAATCAAAATTGAGATCATATCTATAGAGACACTATTGAATATGAGTAATCTAATGTTTTAATGAAAAAAAAAACTTATCAAGACAACGTCTAAGAATTCCTAATTGACATAGTTGAAGGATGTACTCATGTCAAGTTTGAGAATCATTTCCCACTTATTTGTTGATTTCCATTGAGTACATCATTTCATTAACTAAAATGAATCCATATTTAATTTTAATGTCTTAAAAAAAATCCACTATCATTAGGAGTGATGATTTTATTCATTTGAGGTTGAAGATAAATAGCAAAGATCTTGGTGAAAATCTTGTAGACCAAGTTACATAAATTAATGGGTCTAAATTATTTTAGAGTAATAACTCTACCTTTATTAGGGATTAATGATAATAATGTATTGTTGAAATTGCTTAGATATTTTCCTGAAGAGAAGCATTCTTCCACTGATTTGATGAGTTATGCTTTGATGATTTCCCAAAAGAACTAGAAAAAGGCTATGGGGAAGTCATCTAGGCTTAGGGCCTTGCCATTATTGAGGAGAAAAACAAAAATTTTCACATCATATTTTGTGATGTTTTTCATTATGTTATCATTATCCCTTGAAGATACAAGCCTAAAAATAGTCTATAAGAAATCATGAGTCTTGGTTGTGTTGACTCCAATGTTATCCATAAATTTATTTTTGATATCTCTAAAAACTTATTCTTTTGTCTAAGTGGGGTTAGAGTGTAATTTATTGTATTCTCTAGTTATTTTGGTTATTATTTTGTGATATAAATGTTTGATAGTGGAAATATGAAAAAACATGGTGTTATGGTCACCTTCCTTCAACCAAATGGCTATAGATTAAAGTCTATAGAAGGTTTCTTCTTGGGGAAAAATCTTATGGTAGTAAAAAATAAGGCCTTTTTATTTTGATCTAGTAGATTCAATAATTTTATTGATATCAATATTATACTCTAGGGATTTGAGATCATTTCATATCATGTCCTTTTGATGGAAAATGTTGCCAAAGACATTGTGATTCCAAATTTTGATGTTTTTCTTGTCATTTTTTTTATTTTTGGGAAAGTTTTTACATGGAACTACCTTAAGAGTTGACTCTCGACCTCTATTTGATCTTGTATTTTATATCATGGTGTGAAAACCACATATGTTTAAATTTGAAGGGTTTTTTTCTTTTTTAGAGTTGTTGTTCATGTTGAGAACTAAAGGATTATGATTAGAGCCAAAGAAGGGTAAAGGGGAGAGATAAAAATCCTAAGTGAGGATCCAACTTGAATATATGAGAGCACAATCTAGTTTCTCTAAGACATATGTTAAACTAGGTGAAGGAAGAGACTTTTAGATCTACATCAGAGAGGATATTCAAAACTATGAGTTAGCCAGATCTTCCATACTCTCTATAAAAGATTGAGTTCCACCCATTTTTTTAAAAGGATGCAGGGGGTGCAGAAATCTCTAATAATAACCCAATTGATATCCTTTTAGGTTGGTCTAAATGAATGAAGATCATTCCAAAACCTTTATTAGGTAGTTTGGGATTTGGGGGCATATACATTAGATAAAATATGATTTTTGAAATAGCTTATTTAAGTAAAAATAATTACAAGGTGATGGGTGTTTTTGAAAACTATCTCACCTTCTAGTTATTTTAAACTCCCAATAGCTAGAGATGCCTCTAAAGGTTCCACTTGCATTAATAGATGCAACTTTTACTTCTTTCTAAACTTTGTGTTTTTTTTAATTCTATAATGTTCTTGATCTTTATTTCTTGAATGGAAAATATAGTGGAAAGTTTATTCCTTCTTAGGTATTTAATAATCCTTTGATTGTTGTTTTGGTTCATTCTTCTAATGCTCAATCTTATTACTTTCATTACAACATCTTGGGGGTGGTTTGTCATTTCTTTCTTGGATTGTAACTTGTTTTCCATTTACTACTTCTTGATCAGTATTTTTTATCCTAGATTTAGTCTTGTTAAGCCTTCCTATTTTGGTAGAGCTTATTACATTTGGATATCTTTTAGATTTACTTGTTTTTGAAGGTGAATCAACTTCTAGTTTTAGTCTTTTTTTCAAAATAATAGATGTAATTATTGCCTTGATTATATGTAGTGTGCCTTGATCAGTTTGATATTATTCTATTTATTATTATGTACCATTGTTATTATATTTTTTATTCTCATATTATTTCAACTGTTCATTTTCCTTTATATCTTTTTGGGCATTAGCCTCTTCTAGTTCTTCTTTTTATAAGGCTCGTAGACAATGAAATTTAATTTTATTGATAGGAGGATATTAAAAACTAAAATGGGCTATTATGTCTTGATAGTTTATTACCTCTATCATTTATCAGAAGTCCTCTAAAGCTTCTTATTATTTTCTTTTATTTTTCTTTAGAGTGGCTAAAAGAGCGCTTACTACAAGTGTTAATTCTCCCATTTGCCTATGGGCTTTGGGGTTGATGTTGTTAACTTGATTCCCTCCAAATGGGTTTTATTTTGAGATTTTTTGATCCATTCCCTCATTTTTGAGAAGGTTAAACTTCTCCATATTCTTATTATTTTTTATTTCATTATATTCTTTTTGAGGAGATGCTGGGATTAGTTCTTTTACCTTTGATGATTGAGGATCTTCAGTGGGTTTTCTTGCCTATATTTTTTGAATACATAGATGTTCCAGTTTTAATAAAGGTAGGGTAGTCTCTAGTCACATGACCAAAATTTTTACATCCCTTGTATTTTAAATATGTGTGTTCATATTGTATTCTTTGAACCCATTATACACTAGTTCAAATGAGGGAGATGTACATAGGTAGGTCTTGATCCATATGGGAATTAACACAAAATATGGTTTGGATTATACATGTTTTATGTTTACTTCTTGAATCAAAATTTATTATGTATCCCATGGTTTTAATAATACTAATGAAGACATCTTCATCCAAAAATTCTAGTGGGAGTCTTTGGAGTATAACCTAGGTAGGCATGAGGTTTATTTTATATTTATATAGATCAAAACCTATTTTCTATTTTTTTAGAAATAAACTTGATTTCTCCAAGAAACATGGGCCTATAACCAAAATTTTGGCACATTCCTCTTCATTATTGAAACAAATGAGGAAGAAGTCATTACTCATGATATATTTTTCAAGATGGCCCTTTGGCTCCATATTTTGGAATACCATTATTTGAATGTGTCTATATTAGGATGAGATCCTAAGAATTTTCCTACCAGAGCATTGGTTAGTCTTATAAAACATATTTCCTTTTTAGTGTCAAGTATAATAATCTAGAAACCTTTTGAGTCCTTGGAGATCTTGATTTCATTATTGGGGTGAATCTCTTCATATTCTCCTAGTTTAATTTTGAGTTTAGTCTCCCAAGAGAGGTTTCCTTCTCTTTGTACTATGGGTCCAAATCCTATTTTATAATGGTTTTAATTCATTGGAAATGTTATTTTAATTCTTCCTCATCTTCTCCTTAGTATACGAGTATTTATTCTCTGATGGTCACTGAAGGTTGGGCCACATCTACAAATCCATCTCCTTTCATGCCTCTCTTCACTTTAGAATGTGATATTTCCTTTCCCTCTCCTTCTCCATCACTCTCTTTATCTATAAATTTATTTTCATAAGATATATTTGAGCATAGTATTATTATAATAGTCTAAAAGATGGTTTTTGATCTTATTCATTATGATCATAAACAAGTTTGATGTCTAGAGCTGTTAAAAAAATTTCTTGGTATTTCATCTATTAAAACCTAATGTAATACCTATCATATGTCAATTGAATATAAATTTAGTAGTTTAGTCAATGAAATTCATGTACTCAAGGAAAGAGATACAAAATCATTTTCCATCATCCTCAAAATTATAGTTAATACAATCAAAATATAAAAGCCAGTTGTTTTATTAAGTAAAACAATACCAAAACTTAAGGTCCTTAAACTTATTAGTAACAATGCATGGGTACAAATATGATTTCAAAAAACAATGTCCTAAAAGGTAAAAAATAACCTTTAAGATGAAGTGCATACTCATAAAGATATTTTGTACTATTTTAGAAGAGATTGGTACTACCATTAATGATAATTTTAATATATTTTTACGAAATAGTAAGTGTTTAATAAGAAAGTTAAAACAATAAAAAAGTTACCATTGGGTCAACCAATGTGTAGCTAATGTTTTATAATATTTAATTATCCATACATATAAAATCATGTATTGTATTTGGCCATAATAAAACCAACCATCAATGGGTTACTTTTTTATCCCTATCTACTCCAACCATTAACTTGGGTGTGGGAAATAATTCACAATGGATATCATAAGCATGGATGAGAGAGATATATTATAAGACTCCTAATTATTTATACATAGTTAGAGTAAACATATTTTATATAGATAAAATAAATCATTAAGTTTTTGACAATGTTTACTCTTGACATATTTACCTTACTTGGTCCATCCACCATTTCACCAACTCACAATCTATAAAAAGAGCATGTAGTATATTGAAAACACTAAAAAAATAATATAGACATTATTAATCCATATTTATCCTAAAAATTAATATCATATATTTCATAGCAGTCTTTATCCTTTTGGCACAAGTCCATGTCAAGTTGAACATGACCCCACTATGTCCTTGTCTATTAGCATGACCTTTCCCCCCATGTTATGACACTTATATTTTTAAATAAAGATATTTAAAAATTGTTGTCTCATGAATTTTTTAATGTTGGTTAATTAAAATATTACAAATATTCCCCTATATAATCATGCAAGGCCACTTAGTACAAAATTGGAATAATCTAGCAATCACTTGGCATTTTTACTGCATATTGAGCAAATTAGCATTATTTCTTCCAATTTAAATTATGATGAATTATAATAGTCATAGGAAAAATATTTATATATTTTATTGTAGGTTAATATAATATATTTTCAAAATTTTCAATCAATCTTATAACTACATTAATATAGTTTCACAATCATAGATCACACAATTACCCAAGGGGGGAGAACTACATCGACCTAAGGCCCATTTAGACTAGTACGAAACACTAAAATTATTTATTATTTAATGATGGTAGCTTATATATATTATTCCCCACATTTTTATTTTTATATATATTGTGTTCGATATGTGGGAAAAAGGGTATGTCTTTTATGTGTCTTCTGCATCACATATCAACAAATAAAATTAAATAGTCAGGCCTCACAAACCATCAAAAAATCAATGGAGACATGACTAAAATTAGTTTACAAGACCATAATGCATATGTTTCTTCATCATACAAACTTATCCAAACATAATTTAAATTACTACCTTTAGTCATGACATGGTACATAGGTCATTTCAAACAATTTTCATTCACATTCATCCTACATAGTCAACATAAGATATTTTTAAGAGAGGTTTTCATATCTATAGGCTTATTTAGTATTTTTAGAAAATTTACAATTATTTAATTTTTTAATTTTACTATATTATGTTTTATGTTATTATATATTAATTTTAATAGTTTAGATAAAGTAGTTTAGTTAATTAAACTCAAAAATAAATTAAACATTTTGATGAAACCACTATTTATACACCATTACTTGTTTGATTAATTTTTTTCTTAGGATTTATACATATTTATGTAAATACTTTAAAATTAAATAAAATAACCTTTAACCTTGGATATAAATTTGATAACAATTCAATTCTCTCCAACCTAAGTAATCCAATAATGAAAAGGATGAGATTTATCTTGTCACCTTAGATAAATCTGACACAAAAGCTCTTTATTTTGAACTTAGGTTTATTTTTTTGATATTTACACACATAAATATATCTTTTTAAAAAAAATATATATTACTTGTGCTTATTTTTAGAATCCCTATTCTAGTAGTTTTAAAACTACTTATTGACTATCATGAAGGGACACACAATGATATGTTTACATACATCATGGTGTGAAGAGTTTAACCCAATACTCATAGCCATTATAAAACACTAAAAAAAAAATTTGGTTTTTACTTAAAATTATATCATAAATTCCAAATATCCCTTGTTTATAGCATATGAAGCCTCTTTTATCCATTAAATTATGGTGTAAATGAGAGGAGCATATCACCCAAGGAATTTACTCTCACCATACCCTTTTAAATGGTGTTAGTGGTATACATACATGGTTTTTATTTTTTATTTAGTGACATTAAATAATCAATCCTCCCAAACTATCACATAGTTAACCAAGACATAACCGTAGTCAGCAAATATGACCATAATACAACCTTGTCTTCCTCTTACAATATTTTCCCAAAATAATTTAAATACCTAAATTCACTCATGACATAGTACATAGGTCCTTTCAAGTAGATTTAATTCACATTAATCCACATTGTCAACATAAGATCTATTTTATGGAGGTTTACATATCTATAGGCTTAATATATATATATATATATATATATATATATATATATATATAATATATATTTTATTTTATTATGTTGTATATTTCTATATATCAATTTCAATAGTTTAGATATATTATTTTATTAAATCAATCCAAAATATACTAAACATTTTGGTAAACACTCTATTCCTTGATTTTTATCTTAGGATTTCATACATATTTATGTAAATTTCTAAAACTAGAATAAAATAGACTTAAACCTTATAAATAAATTTTACACATAACAATTAAAATAATCTTAGACCTTAGAGTAACCTAGAATTTAAAATATTTGTTTTATAGCCTTGGATAAATATAACACAAAAGCTCTTTCTTTCGACCTCTAGTTGAATGTTTTTCATATCTATACATAAAAATATTTCAATTTTATTTTTGTTTATTTTCTATTAATTGTGACTATTTTTATAAATTGTGTTCCAAAAACTTTGAAATTACTTAATGAATATCATTAATGGATATTCAATGATCTATTTACATAGATCATGATGTGAGGAGTTTACTTGAATACTCATAACCATTTTATAGAACTAAACATAGAGTTTAGTTTACATCTATCTCACATCTTATCATAAAAATAAAGGATCCATTTATTATACCATTAGAATAATATTTTATCCATTAAGTTATGGTGACATGAGAGGAATGTATGGCTGATGGAAGTTACTCTTATTGTACCCTAAAAAACAAGGTTAGTCAGGTATAGGCATGGTTTTTCCTATATATTTGGTATTCTAAAACATTGATTTGAAACTAATCATTGAATGATAAATTATATTTGAGATCTCAAAAAATCATTTAAACCCTTTCCTAGATCACCCTTATACCTTGATTTTTTATTATATTGTATTCATAGTCATTAGCATCTTTTGTTCATATGTATATTCTATTCATAGTGGGTTTAAAGAATGAGTTTTTATTTGATATGTTTCATAGGATTATTAAATTCATCATTGCATTTTGTATTAAATTTAAATGTGTTATTAATTATGTTAGATAATATCTAAAAAATCAATCATACCAAGAAGATAAAATGTGTAAAATATACCCTAAATTACTTTTCAATTCTTATTTTTATAATATTACCTCCTTTAATAATTATTATAAAAAAATATCATTAACACATTGGAGTATTATCACCATTTTGGGTACATATTTCATGTAAGTTACATATAATATTGAAATAAGAGGTCTTGGATACAAATAAGAGTCTACCTCTTGTGGATAAATTCAACCTATGCCATCTCATATTGATAATAATTATTATTATAATATCTAATCCAAGTTACTTCCTATCATAAATAGACATAAAATTACTATGAATAACCTTTTATCTCCCCCATTTTTTCCCTCAACCTACTTATATTAATCAATATGTTCCCATTATTCATCCACAACTCATATTATATTCCCAGGTTCATGATGTTTAAACTAGAAGAGGCTAGCCACCTTTACCTCCATAATCCAATCCTACTACTTAAAATGTTTGTCTTCAACCTCATTTATGTTAAGTTATTCGAAAAAAGTGGTTTTATCTCATTGAACAACTATGCAATACTAAGGATAAAATTTCTCTTCTAGAGCTATTGAAAAAATCACCATCTCATAAGGATATTTTATATGCAATGTTGTGTGATACCACTCTTCCTATGGGTACACAACTAGATTACTTTTATTTTATCACAAGTAATTTAAAATATATTTACAATATTTTTACTTTTGATAAAGAATATATAGCTCCTAATTGAGCATAATCTACCATTATTCATTCAAATTCAAACACATGGAAAGCTAGTCAAGCATGCATTTGTTGATAATGGTTCTAGGATAAATTTTTCAATTTATGTTCATAATAAAACTAGGTTCAAATATATATAGTATTAAAATATCATATAAGCCTATACATGGGTTTTATATCACTCCAAATCAAATTTGGGAACTATCACCTTGGATTTACTACTAAGACCGAAAATGTTACCTGTTATTTTTCAAGTCATACTCGATCAAATATAATATAAACTCCTCTTGGGTCAGTATTGGATTCAAGAAAAATAATATATAAAATATAAAATTCATAAATTCATTACATTTTTACGTGATACACATGATTATACAATTCCAATTGATGATGCACCTTTTTACTATTACAAAATGACACAGTCTCAATCTAATAAGGTCTATATCATCCCACCTAAATAACCAATTTCAATGGAATAAATTAAATATTACGAGGTGGGTGAATAAAATAATATAAATTATACCCATCAATTTCTAAAATTCCTAAACAAACATAGGATCCTATTAAGAAAGTTATGCCCAAAGATAAAATTCCTAAGCAAATAGAGGAGCCTATCAAGGAAGCTATCCCAAAAGATAAAATCATTAAATAAATAGAGGACAATATAAATTAATCTATTCCAAAAGTTTAAAATATAAATAAAATATAGGAATATATAAAATTAGAGCTAAAAAAATCACCAATTTTATTAGTAGCAATAACATTTATTTAGGAACTACCATTATTGGTCAATTTATAAAATTACTATATAATTTTAGATCAATATAATAGTGATTATGGAGATAAATAGTAACTAACATATGATAACTTATGCAAGCTAAACTTAAATCCCATTTATTAATATTACTACTTATTTCATTCTTTATTTACATCTCTTGGAGTGGGAACATATAGAGATATATCTTCTATAAATAAAATAAATTGGATCTACAAAATATCTCAAATAACTGTAATACTATTTCATAAATAGTTGACTTGGATACTTCTAATATAATAATCACATATTAGAAAGAAAAGGTATAAATTTAAAAATCAAACATGCACATAGAGATAGATTAATAAATAAAATCACACTATGCATTAGTATCTTATTGAGGATTGTTTGAATCCCTCCCACTTCTTATATTTTATAAAGCCTTGCTTATTATAATCCTTTTCATATATTTTCAATCTATTTTTTTTTAAATTTAAAAAAATTAAAAAATTAAAAAGCATGAAAATATTTAAAAATTCTATAAAAATCAAAATATTTAAAAATATTAAAAAATTAGGTCCTCCAAGCATTTTCAAATGTTGTTAGTTTATTTATTTTCATATGTTCTATATTTTATGTTAGATAGATATCATATTATAGTTTTACAATACACATTTATTTCATGAGGTAATTAATTGTGATACAAGACATACTTTTATATTATTTTGATGGCAAGCTTCCTTTATTACCCAACATTCACTAAGCTGGAGGTGTATCTTCATTCTCCATGAATAATTCAATATGTTCTATCTATCCACAATGTTTATACCATGTTAAGATATATATCATAAAAAAAATTGATACTCACTCATACCATACATGTGTTATGTGAATATACTATTATTTAACACTAACATTGATATATAATAATAAGCTACACTAGTTTCACTTACTCTATGTTTATTTCTTACTTTACTGCATGATATATTAGAACATGATTTATTATTTCATGTGGCTTATGGAGTTATATGTTAAAAGTATTGCTTGTATGTAATCATCATGCTATTTATGTGTGTTACTTGGCCTTGTGTGTTTATGTGACATTTACACATCCCTTTTATGTTGCCTTTAGGCCTTATGTGTGAATGATATGAAATTATGTGACATTGTATGACATTGTTTGTATGTTCATTACTTGTTACTATGGTTTCATGACATATCATGCATTATTCAAACCTTATATTATTAATTTAATACAATGATGCATATCATGCATATCATGATTATATGCTTCAATGATAAATACATCTAACACATGAAAATTTAATGCTATATTTAATTATTAGGATACAAAACATTAAAAATTTCAAGTGTTATTACATGATTATATCTTTCACATATTAAATAATTATTCTATTGAGATAAGTGACTTGACAAATATAACCCTCATATCAAAATGGGGACATCAAAATGGGCTTGTATTGATAAGTCAAGTCTTTGTGAGAAAATTTTAATAATTTTGACACCATACAATTTTCAAAAATTATAACATGATTCTAAATTTTTAGATTTGGGGGCATGTAACATGATTGTGCACTCATTCCTAAAAAGGTTCAAAAAATTCCAGGTCTAAATAGTTGTAAATTTCAAATCATGATAGTATCAATTCACTATAGTAAATGGGGAATGGTCCTCATTCAATTTTAAGTTACTCCATTGCAATTTCAAATTTCTCAAGTTCAAAAGTTTCAAAGTTTCAAAGTTGTAAAGTTTCAAATAAAATCAATATATTTCTATAGTGGTGTGATTAATATTCATGTTTCAAGTGGACCATGTTAGAATAAAATTACATTAAATGTCTATGGTTGCACTTTTAATATGTAGTGAGCCACAGTTGGTGGTTCCACCCCTTCAATTATTTTATAAATTACTCTACACAGTAAAATTATAGTTGGAACATATAATATTTAAAACTCGAAACAATTCAAAGGTTTTCAAATTTAGACTTTATCACTCTTAATTTACCATAATCTCAACATTTATCAAAATTTCTCAATAAGGGGGTAATCAATTTTTCATTTCCAAGTTATAGGGAAATTAGATTGCATAAACTTTTAGGTGTATACTTTCCTTGATATTTTTTTAAATTTAAATTTTAAATTTTTAGAATATATATTTTAAAATATGAAAAATAACTAATTAAAGTGACATTGTTGTAGGTCTATGAATTAGGACATCTTACATGATCAATCTTCACATCAAAAGACAAAGTGTGTATACACACTTATGTTCATGTCTAATTTAACCTAGTAATTTCACTTTGTTGCATCACTAAAATAAAGTGGGGGAAAATGTAGACAGATAAATTTAATCATAAAGTGTTTGAAAATGTTTAATATTTACATATTTACCTTTCTTCATCTATTTTCCATTTTTCTATCTTGTAATTTATAAAGAGAACCTGCACTATCTTCAACCACTAAAAAATATCATACAAACATACATATTTCAACATTATTCATCTTATTCATCCTACATATTCTTAGAATACCTTTTACAACAATCTCTATCCTTCTAGTACAATTCCATGTTAGGTTAAATAGGGCTACACTTTGGCCTTATCCACTAGCATGATCTTGTCCCTTGTGCTTTAAGAATTACTTTTTAAGATTGAAATATTTCATAATGGCTCTCTGCCTTTTGTAGATATGGTTTTAAAAATACTCTAAATTATCCCCTATATAAGCATATTAATGTGAATCAATACACAACTATATCATTCTACAAATCACTTGGAAATTCTACTACAATGATAAAAAACATTATTTCTTATAGTTTTAATTTTACTACATTATAATAGTCATAGGCCAAGTCTAAATATATTTATTTTAGGTTAAAGGCACACATTTTCAATAATTTAAGTAAATCTTATAGCTACATTCATATAGTTTCAGAAAAACTGATCACACAATCACTGTAAGAGGGAGACTGCATTAGCCTAAGTCCCATTTGGGCTATGTAGACAACACTTAGATTATGCAATATTTTTTGAGGCTATATGACCTATTGTCCTAAAGGTATTCCCCCCTTTCATATTTAATTTATATTATATTTTTTGTGTGGTAAAAAGGTTTTATATTTTTCATGTCCTATGTGTGGCATATCGACATATAAAATTAAAGAGTAAACCCTTGTATACCATGACAAAAACCTAGATTAAGAAATAAATCACACTATAAACCAAGTCATGGTTGTAATTAGTTGACAAGGCTACAATGTGGCCTTATCATCCTCCTACATACTTGTCCTGTCATAATTTAAATTCTTTCATTCAATCATAAAATAGTACAAAAGTCATTTTAAGTACTTTTCATTTCACAATCATCCTACACAATCAACGTAAGATATGTTTTAGTGAGATTTTCATATCCATAGGCATATTTACTATTTTTAGTAAATTCAAAATTTATTAAATTCTATGTTTTAATGTATTAAAATGTATATTCTTGTATATCAATTTCAATATTTTAGATATATTAGTTTAATTAGTGTAATTCAAAATGGATTAAACACACACATATAAGCACACTTTATTATTTATTTCACATCTTTTATTACTTCTATATTCAATCATCTATTGAATAGAACTTGAAATGTAATGACTAATAACTTATTTATCACTTTATCTTTGAAATAAAGGTTCATAAATGTATTATTTTTTAGATTTAACCAATCTAGTTACTACCCCATTGGTTACATACCCATGGATATTGGTCACAACATTTTTAAATTAGGGATTACATTTTTAGAACTATTTTTTATCAATAAAATAAGGTTGGAGTCCGGCCCTCCCCCACACCCCCCTACCTTGCCCATTTTCATTAACTTATTTAAATATATAAAAATGGTCTTTTTCCACTAAATATATAAAAACAAATGTCCATGTTAGTTAGAGAAGAGCACGATGTTTATAAGATTGTTATAAGGTATTTACAACCTCAATAATCACTTATTACTTTTTTACCATGTTCATTAATACATGAAATATAAGTTAATAGTTAGGATTATTCCTTTTATTATAATTATGGTGTTTACACTATTGATTTTATATCCCATACCTAATGGTATTATTACATTTTCCAATTAAGACTTACAACTAATTTACTCAAATACTTTGTTTAAAACCTTGATACCTTGGCATCAACTTATAGGATAAATAGGATATAACCTTTGGATGGTCCATAAACATCAAGTTCACTTCCAATTCTATCCCCTATACATAATAAACTTAAAGTGTTTTAAGAAAGCTTAATCATATACAATCCAATCATTTTTTTAACAATATGGTTTAACAAGAATGTTAAGGAACTTGATTCTATTTTTGAACAATTTTAACATTTTCCCCTTAATATCAAAATATTTATAAATTACACATAATCACTATTATTTCCAAATTCTAAATCTCATTTTTAGATAAAAATAGGGTTAATAGACCTAATAATAATTAATTTTATAAATAGGGAATAATAAAAAATTACTTATTGCCTAATGTTAAGCCAATGAATAACTAGTGTGAACCCATGTTTCCTTTATCACTTTTATTTTCCTTAAAATCTATAAAATATCTATGCCCAACATTTTTAAAAAAATATTAAAATTTTATCTTACATAGACTAGGGTTTCTAAAATTCTAAATTCCAGCAAACTTTTGTTCACAATGGTGATATTTCTATTTGCATAAATGTTTTCCATTACTCCTAGTATATAAATAGACATGTTTTAATTCATTTACATGGATAACTAAATTTCTCATGAAAATAAATCTACATGAACACCTCAATGTATTATGTAAATATTTATGATTGTTATTTTCCATTGTAAGGTTTAATTATGGATAGGCCAATTCTCAATTCATGGCCAAAACAACTAGGAAGTTAACCCAAGAAAAACCCTCATTCTTATCCTTGTCAAAGCTTCCTTGTTCATCATTTTTAATAATGATTAATCCTAATGGTTTTTAATTTATTTTATCCATTTCCTATTTACCATTAGTTATTATAACTGGGTTGCATTAAGGGTTTCATGATGATGTTATATCTGAATTGTATATGATAAAATATTCTTTCACTTGGAAAACACCACTCATTACTCAACCCTTCAGTTCATGACCTTTATACTACTAATATACTTGTATTTTATATTTCATTGTGCATAAATTATCATCTCATAGTTTTAATTTAATATTTAATTACCCAAATCACATGTAGACCATAATATTCTTAAAATATGATATTTACTATTAATTACAAATCTTCAATAACTCTATATCCTCCTGCACACTATTTTTCAAGTTAGGACACTAGCATTGATACTAGTTTCCAATATATAATGATAGTATTCATACCTAAAAAACACACAAATTTATAAATATTTTGACATGTGTGGGTCAACATATTTTTCTTAATTAATCCTCCCATGAGATAATCTCAAATGGTGTGGTATAAATATAAAACAAAGGCCACTCATTTTATCATCTAGTAATTACCAAATAAATACCTATTAAGATCACTAAATCATTTTAAAAACTAATTTATATTGTATTATTATTACCTACTTATAAATTAGTCATAGGATCAATATTCTTACAAGTCCCAAGAATTCAAAGAACAACTCATGAGCATTATTTGTCAAGTTTTAATCTATAACACTACATGCACTCACATATATCATATTACAATATTTTTCACACACAAACCCACATAAGGGGGATAACTACATCATTATGAAGACATATTTAAAGTATATGGAAATGTAGGTATCACTCACTAATATATGGGTCTTTGAGGTTAGCTTAATTTTATTTGAGCTCATTAACCCTTATTTTTTAAGGTGAAATACCCTAATTAGAGGAACTATGGTTTTTAAATACACAATAATATCTAAAACCTATGATCATAATCTAAACAAATAATATGTAAATAATAAATAAAACCCTAATAATCACAATTTTATTTTTTTAGAAAAGGGCATGTATTATTTACATGACATAAATTTATAGAGGAGGACACTATCATCAACAATATTCTTTGAAGTTTAACAACAGTGTCTAGGTAAGGAAAATAATAAAAAATCTGAATAAATGAAATAAAGAGATGAGTTTCAAGACTACGATGTAGTTAGGAAATAGTGACAGTCTATAAAAAATAAAAAACAAGACTTGTTATCTTTTAAAACTTATCCACATAGTTTTATAATCATTGTTATATTTATTTCACATGTTTAAATGAATTTATTAACAATACTATATCATACTACCTAAATATTAATTATTTACATTTTTTCAATCAAAAATTTAAACCTATAGGTGAAAATCCATTTTTAATGAAACATTATTGTGAACATAACCCATGAGTATAATTAAAAAAACATAAGCTTTCCCTAGGGTTTCAATCCTTCTCAAGCTTTAGATTACTACATTTATTTTTCCAGGTCTGATTTTTACATGAGCATAATATAGGCAAGGTTTATTCTCATTGTTGTCCTAGACTTTGTGCTATTTATTTTGGGTGTGTGTAGATTTATAACCTTTATAATGAATAAATATAGTGATAAATCTAAGTAGCCCTGTCCTTTTAATTTTATATTGAATATTCTTGATGATCAATACATTGCTTATGAGGATTTAATGGCTAACAATAAATGTGATAACAATACTTATTTTGTAACTACCCATTACAATCATGTTAATGAATGGCACAATGATCTAGTTAATGTAAATGAATATATTTATTATTATATAAAGACTCATAACACTACTTATGATTACAACTATGATAATTATTCCACATATTTATAAAGTGAACATTTGGATCCTAACTCTCCTACTTCTCCCATGTCACTTGATTTACAATCTCAAGATTTATTACTTGAGAAAAACATAGTTTTATGTACCATTTTATAGTGCATTGCATCACATTAAATTCTATAAAATTAACATACAAAAAAACAAAATAAAAAACCTTATATCAAATATTGATCATAACATTCTTCCATGCATAAAATTTTCTCATGATGTTAATGTACAAAAAATCAAATGCTTATCTCCTTTACTAAATGAAAATCATGTTACAAAAATTGAGTGTCTTTATTTTTTAAATATTGTTTAAAATTATATGGAAGATGAAATTTCATTTCCATTTTTATCAAATGAAACTAGTGAGAGTACTTCTCTCTCTAGCTCTTAATGATACAAATGTTGAAAATGAAAGTCATTATTTAACCTCTATTGATCATAAAAATATTAAATGTCATTAATTTACTTTACCTCAAAAATAATTGAGTAAAAATTAATTTATTTAACCAAAAATACAATTAAATACATATGCATTCCATATTTCTCTCCCTCTCCTTCTCAAATGGAAATATGAAAAAGATAACACTAGTCAAAGTGGTATACATAGTGCTTATGAAAATGAAATAAATTTTATTGTAATGGAAAAAAATTATGATATCCATAGTGATGAAGAGTAATAATTTAATATAGTGTATTCTCCTTATAGTTTTTTAATGCATAACGAACAAAAAATTCAAATTTCATTTCTTTCATGTAATGAAAATTCAACTAGTCACTCTATTTTCTAGAATAGTATTCATGATATGTCAATTGAAATCATATGAAATGATTAATTACATAATATACATATAAATTATAATTTAATTAGTTAACAAAATAATTATTTCTTTGAACTCTAATGAGTTACTATTACTTTAAAACAAGCATATGATACATCTTCGATCGAAATTGACATAGAAGAGCCTATTATCACACCTCCCTCACATGTTCAAAATAGTTTATAAATGGAAACATATAATCATAAGGTTCAACCGTTAAATTAAATAATTCAAAAAATTAATATTTTGTATCAATAAATCATATCTCTTATACATGTTATGGGTGATCTTCAACAAAAAGTGTAGTTAATTTACAAAAAGTAAATCATTTTAAGAACTTTTTTATGATACATTTACTTTAGAAAAAATTGGGCCTAATTCAAATACCTACAAAGACACATAAATATAATGAGATTGAGTCAAATACAACACATCTTATAATAAATAATGATAAGTTAAATGTTTTACATAAAGGTAAGTAACTAGGATACATAATATTTCTTAAAGTTATAACACATACTTATACCAAGAGGCAACCCTTTTAGTTTGATTGAAATAGAGTTTTACCACATGCAATACTAAATGTTAAATTTGATAAGAATTGGATTACTCTTCCTCAAATTTACTATCATACACTTCATATATTTGATAATATCAAAGGACAACCATTTTTAAATTATCATAATATTAATGGACACTATAATGAAAACTATTATGATTTATGATAAAATATTACATAACTTGTAGAAATAAGATTTATTAAATGTTAGAATGAGACAACAAGGTCTATTTCTCCCACTTCCTAAAGAGTTTACTTTAAGAGGACCAACACATCCCATGATACTCCTACCAAGGTATGAATGTTATATTATACTTTGTAGAATAAAACCAATGGAAGAAGTATTTCTTCTAGGTCACACTACATAATTACCAATCTCTCCCACATTGATCTTACCAAGGAACCATTGGTTGATCAAGCTATCACTATAGGTGCACATGGGGGAAGCACAAATACAAATGTTTCAAAATATAATCTTACATTAAAAATTATGTTTTATTAAAATAAATCATGGACAATGATAGTAAATCAAAAATATATAAATAAAAGTAATGCACTTGATAATTAATGGGATTCAGAGTTAATTATTTAAACCCAATAATAATAATAATAATAATAATAATAATAATAATAATAATAATAATAATAATAATAATAATCAAGCATTTCTATTCCCAACTAGATTCCATGGTATCTAGTAATAATATAATTAAGTTATTGAAACACTAAAAATCAAAAAGTTCACATGATAATAAATATCTAATGCACATTAGGTACAACAAAGTAACATGTGACTATACTATATGGTTAGATAAAAATGCACAAATAATTATTGTAGATGAATCAAGTGTATAAAGATATTAAATATTACATGTGAGATCCTATAGATACTAATTGAGTGTCATATTTTATATATATATATATCTTACCCTCCATATATGTTGATGCGATTTGGCCACACATGCATAACATTCACATTTATTGTAAGTCTCATCAATTCATAGGCCATCCCATTGAGGAATATTGAAAATAAGACATATAATAAAATATTTATTTGATCTCTAGATACTACCAAGACATAATAGATACGTGATTCTAAAAAAATAATAAAATCAAACAATAGTTGTGATGCACAACACTAATACACACTAATAGTTTCCATAAGGCATTGATAGAGTAACATAGATTCTACATATTGAGATTTGGGGCATATACATGATCCTTGGCAACATGACAAATTTGTTGTACCCAATCTTGAATCTTTAGAACCCTATTAACATCCATTATATGGGATAATTGGATAGCCTTATTTTCTCTAATAATTCAAATTCAAAATTCAAAAAAATACAAAAATACAAAACCATTCAAATAAAGAAAAAATACAAAAAATATTTAGAATTTTACATGTTTACTAAATTTTTACATTATTTTTTAAATTTATGTTAGTATATATCATTTAATTTCCTTTATATCCACACATATGTTTCATGAGTAATTAAGTTTGATAAAAACATACATTAAATCCATGATACATACACCTATGGATGTAAGAACTTTCCTCTACACACGTGACACACTACACTGGGGCATATGATTCTATTTATCTTGATCG
Source organism: Torreya grandis (assembly GCA_037957365.1). Lineage (NCBI taxonomy): Eukaryota > Viridiplantae > Streptophyta > Pinopsida > Cupressales > Taxaceae > Torreya > Torreya grandis. The sequence continues at coordinate 919,199 of JARHVA010005363.1, forward strand.
ATACATGTGCTATTGTTTTATGATCACTTTACATTATCAAGTTAATTTTATATATTAATTATTTCACATGTCTATACACATGTTTACATCTTACACAATGTTCTATATATCCTATACTACATGACACTTTACTAACAAATGTATGGAGGAACTAGTATGATATGTTTATGCTAATTACTAATCCTTAACTTGTTCATCTTATCACATGGATTAATTGAGTATACCTTATTATTTGAAATCTTGTTTGGACTATGGAACATTTGAGCATGTTCCTTGTTTGTTTGCCTTGGTGCCAATGAGTGTTGTTTCTTTGGAGTTCATAAATTTGAACATGTCCTCTCCTTTGTATGTGGTATTTGAACATGACCCTTATTCATAGTATCCTTAGACCTATTTTTCATGATATTGAGTGATATTATGTTTGTTCTTGATTATTTACTGAGCTTCAATTTTTTAGTTATAGACATTTTCGTGATCCATATCATGCATCTTAAGGATTATTATGTTTAGATACTTATATTTTCACTGATATATATACTTTTACATGACTTCACTACATGATTATTTACTACATTATTGGTATACATATAACATGGTTATCATATCCTTTTTAGATAACATGACTATCAAATAGAATTCCCCTAACCTTAAAAGGATGGGGCATATTAGTGGGGGCATGTCATAGAGACATGACTCCACATACACACAAGTGGTGGAATTGGTAGAATTTGATACATTTCACATGAATCAAATATATAGTTGGGTCAGAATATTATACATTTTGAACTAATTTTCATAGATCTAGGACATTTTTTTATATTTTTGATAGATTTCATACAAAGTTTATATATCATAGGTTAAATTTTAACAAATAATCTAGCTTGAGGCACATTATAAGTGCATATTCCATGAAAATACACCAAATCATAGATACACATTCAAACTAAATACACTTTTATGCACCAAATTTACTAATATATACCATTTGAGATTTTATTTATTTGCAACAATCAGTTCACTTTATTAGTGCGATCAAGATTTAGTACCATTGATGTTCTTAGAACTAATCCTCTTTTTTAGGTTAATATGGTTACACCATTTGACATGGGTGAGATTGGCTAGATTATGTATACATTTGAGTTGCTTGATTGAAATTTAATGATCTCAATGACCTTGAAAAAACTCACCCTTACACCATAATGGGGGCATGATCATCCTCTAATATTGATATTTTCATATCTAAGGCTCTAATGATTAGGAAAAAACATCATTACCAAAGAAAACTACCAAGGGACAACATGGTTCCATTAATACATATGTGGAATCCTTCCTTTCTCTCTTTTATTTGAAGCATTTCAATTATTGCAATTTTGAGATTATATGCACTAATTAAACTACAACATGCTCTTGTCTATAGGTAATTCATAAAAAAAAAACTGAAATAGGTATCAAGTCAATATAATTTGTGTTTTACACCATGACACACATTTATTTCCTTTAACCTAGTAATTTCATCTATATACATTACTATATTAAAGGTGGAGAAAATGTAGATGCTAAATCTAGATTTTATATGATAAACTAGTCTTCTACACTTGGAAAATATCATTTATGGATAAATTATTTATTTCATGACATTTATGTTTCAAAAAGGCTCACATTTACCATATCATTATGCCTAAATGCTTATCTTAGAGTGTAGACCTAATATTCTAATTACCTAGATCACCATTTCCCCAAAATATGCTTAAAACCTAATATATATCTTACATTTTTTGTTATATTCTTCATCAACTCTATATCCTCATATACACTACCATATATGTTAGGACACTTTCATTTATTCTAGTGTCCTAGATATGATGCTAATGTTTGTACCTCATAAACACTCAAATTTGAAAATATTTTGACATAAATGGGTTGACCTATTTATCTTAATTAACCCTTGTGTGATATAATTTAAAATGGTGTGGTATAAATATAAAATGAATCCCACACATTATATCATTTATAAATTACCAAGTAAGTACCTATCAAGATCACCAAATCATTTTCATAACTGATTTATACTACCCTATTATTCCCTATTTCTAAATCAGTCATATGATCAATATCATTACAAGTCTAAATCATTCAAAGAAAAAAATATGAGAAATATTTATCAAGTTGTAAGATAGATCACTATATGCACTTACATATAAAATATTACACTATTTATCATACACAACCCCATATAAGGGGGATAAATACATCATTATGAGGTCCTATTTACATTATATGTAATGTATGCAACACTCATTTATAAATGGCTATTTGAGGTCAACTCAACTTCATTTTATCCCAATAACCCATATTTTAAAAGGTGGCATGATCTAATTGGAGGACCTAGAGTTTTAAGTTACATAATGATATCTAGAACCTATGCCCATGATCTAAATAGATAATCTATAAGGTGATAGTAAAACCATAATAGTTATATTTAGAATTTTTCAAAAAAGGACTTGTAGTCTTTACATGACAAAAATGTGCATATGAGGAAAGTAACATCAACGGTGATGCCCAAGTAGAAAAAATAGTTAAAAAATATAAATGAAAAAATAAAGAGTTTATTTGCATGACTAAGATGAAGCTAGGCAATAGTGATAGTCTAGAACAAAAGAATAACCAATATATGCTCTATTTTAACCCTTAGACACATAGTTTCATAATCATTTATATATTCATTTCACATGATCAAATTAATTTATTTCCAAAATTATTTATACTACCTAAATATGAATTGTTTACATTATTTCAATCAAATTTTTATTTCTATAGGGTATTTGTGTAAAGACCCATTTTTAATGAAACATCTACCTAATCAAATTTCACTATAATTTTCTTATAATAATTGAAATTGAACTTATGATTTACTTTCAATGGTATAATACAAGTTCCCTTTTAACATTTCTACTAGTCCAATGTTTTTGCCAAATAATTTTTTAGCTTAATGAAATAAAGCTTAGCACTAACATCAATGTTGAACTTGTGTGATATAATAAGGTGAATATAATCTCACTAGTAAGTGCAATTTGACTTAAAAGAATTTATTTATGAAATAATTAATATTAAGTGTTTAAGACAACAAAAAAATACCATGTTACACATAATCAATAGTGTTGTGATTTATAATATCCAAGGTTATTATATTACGTCCATATCAATTTAACCCATTATTAATGTTTTAAAAGAATAATGAAACACATACTAGCATGCAATAATGATGGGATCCTATATATCAATACTTAGGATGCCATATCTCTTTCTCATACCCCTATTTACCTTACCCTTTCTAGAATGTTTTCTTGGAAACAAGCCTAGATTTTGGTGCCAAAACTAGGAACCTAAAAAACAACCCAAAATATTATTAAAAAATCAAATTTTTTTGAATCAAATATGAAAAATATTATGTTATAATTAAACATTGAAAGTACCATAAGTATAGATGAATTAAAAAATATCATAAGTACAATTGAATATTCTTTAAAACCATAACATAATACCATGGAGGCCAATTTTAGACACTAAAATTCATTAAGTATTTGACAATGTTTATTCATAACATTCTTACCTCTCTTAGCATATCTACCATTCCATTTAATATAAATCTATATGATAACCTTAATTATTATATTTACTTCCTTGAAAATACTAGAAACATCATTTAAGCATATTTGTTATAATTAAAAACTCATGTAACCAATATTATATAATTATATATCCTTATGGGATAATACCACATTAGGAAAACATAGATGTATTGTGGCCTTCTCCATTATTTTGACCCTATCCCCCACACGCCAATGGTAACTTTTATAATATGAGACATTTCATATTACCCATACCATATTTTTATCAAGGTTGTTTAATGTAAATATTCCATATATTCTTATATATAAACACATCAATAATTCTTAACCCATCATCTAGAAATCACTTGGAAATTATACTACACATTAAGTAAAATAACACTATTCTTTCCAATTCTAATTTTGATTTATTATAATAGTCACAAGACAAGTTTGAATTCATTTTATTCCAAGTCAAGGGCACTCATTTTAAAGGATTCAAATAAATCTATATATTTGTATTCATATAAAGAAGATCAATATTCACACTCAACCTAGGATGGATAACTACACTCGTTAATAAATATCTTTATTGATATCTATACAAAACATCTTTAAAAATTTTATTTTGTATTTACTTGATTCTTATATTTATAAATTATTCTATGATAGTTTTAAAACTACTCAATGATTATTGTTATAGGCTAAGGAGTGATATGTTTTATGGATACTATAATGTGATGGATATTGCCCTGATACTCAAGCCATTGTACATCACTAATCATGAATTTTAGTTTTCCCATAAATCATGATATGTTATAAACTCACACAGTCCTTTTTTTACACCATATGAAGCCTATTTTATGCATTTTATTTGTGTGAAAACTAAGATGAGTGTGTAGCCTTAATAAGTTACACTCACTATACCTTCAAAAACATGATAGTGGGATACACATATGATTTAGTCTCTAGAGTTAGTGATCTAAAATATTTGGCCAAAACTAATTTATGAATGATCTATATTTAAGAGAACACAATTATTTAAACCCTTACCTAGATCACAACTTTATACCTTGATTTTTGTGTGTATTATATTCATAGTCATTAGATTTGTTATATATGCAAAATTATTTTCTAGTAATAATCTTGTTATTTATCACATGTATTTTATTTAAATACATTGTAGATATCATGGATAGTATTCTAGTGTCAATCATGTATTTACATCTTCATCTAGTTATCATGTACCCTAAAAGCATCATATATATATAATTATTTATTTAAAAAGTGTACAAAAGGATAATAATATATCAAGTGAGATTTTAAGATAAATGATTCAAAACAAGTGAATAACATTACCTTCTATGCCTCCTCTAAGAAGATCCATATTTTATTGTGCATATCATAAAATGCATGGACATCATACATATAGTTTTTAGGATTTGCATAATAAAATATAAAGTATCATTAATAGTGGTGATATTATAATAGATATATCAATCAACAAACCCACTCACATTATAATTACATATCCAAAGGAATAAAAAAGAGTAGAATAAGTTAAAAATTTAGAATTATTGAAAAATGAACACAAAAAATAAGTACAAATATAAACATATAATTTAGAGTAAAAAAATAGAGAAAAAAAATATTCACATGACAAAATTAGAGAAATAAAGGTTAAAAAAGGAGTCGATGAAAAAAAAATCCAAAAAGAATAATTACAAAATGAATTGTTTTAAAATCAAAGGTTGTAAAAGTTACAGTAGGAGATGTTACAAAAAAGAAGTAACTAAAAGAGAAATTACAAAAAAAAGGTCAACCTAAGAAATAAATTATATTTAATAAAGTGTTTCTAAAAAAATAAATTTAAAGGCAAGTGATTCCTATAAAGTATAATGTTATAAATATGGTTGAAAAGGAGGTAATTACAAACAATTCTTCACATCAAGATCCTTTCACTATCACTAGTCACATAGATAACAATAAATTTATTGATGCCAAAGTTATGGACTATCAAGAAAGTAATTTTTTTTCTACATCCTTTATTTTATCTCTTGGTTATAATTTCCAACACATAGATCAAACTATTGCATCAAAATCATGTCTAGGATCAATTGAGTTAATAATATTGATTGCTTCAAAAGAGTGTCATCTTAATTCTTGTGTTATTCCTCATACAAGTGCATACAATGTTTTTATCAAAATATCATTTTTAAAATCATCAAGGTAAATTATTTATAAACACAAAATCTACATTAAATTTTATAGTGAAACCAAGGACATTTCCATTTTTAAATAAGGAACATCTTTAAATCAAGAAAAACAACATGTAAGCATATATTCAAGTAATGTTTTAATAAATATAACTAATGGAATGTCATTATAGGCACATAATATAATATGTATTAAATAAAAATAAAAATAAAGGTTAATACCATGGTATGTGGTAATTGGTTTTACATATACATACACAAAATAATATCGAGTGACATGCCATAATTTCATGATCAAGAAGATGATTATGATCATGATTAAGCAATATATGATTAGAATGACACAAATAATATGCATTATAAATGTGGAATATAATTAAGGGTTACAACACACATGACACATGGCCTACATAGAGTCATCCCACTGTTGAGATCATTTCCTTATAATGGCATATCTTCCCTTTATACAAAGTTATTTTTATTATAATTCATTGTTACTTCTTATATACCTTATCCAAGAATTATAATAATCCATTGGATTCATTTTAATATTTATTAAACTACTTTATTAATTTTCATACCAATTCAAACAATCCAAAACAACTATCTTACAATTGTTTCAATGCACATTATTCATGACAGTCCACTTTATTTCTATGATAAACATGTCATCATATGGATCTTATGGTAGTTACATGATCACATATATATAATTATAAATTATTCAAAAATAAACATAGTATCTTTCCCATTGTGGCATGTACATTATTATCTATGTATATCATTCATGCTACATTGCAAAGGATTATTTTACATGTACATTGGGGGCATCTTGCTTACCTTCCTCATTACCTAGATTATGCTTTATAACCTTCTTTTGGATTTTTAAAATACCTCCCACTAATAATATTTTTAAATCCTTAATTATTAAAACTTATCAAAATTAATTAAGTTCAAATATTTAAGAAATTCAAATATGTAAAAATTTAAAAAAAATGTATGTCAAAAATTCAAAATATTTAAAAATAATCAAATTCAAGACTTTAAAATCATTTTCATATATTTATAGTTCACTTATTTTCATATGATATTAATTTCATGGTAATTACAATAATATTTAAGTTTTAAATACATAATTATTTTTTCAGAGGTATATGAGTGTGACACAAAACATATTTTTTTCAATGTCTAGCTTCCCTTTTGCGCAACAACCTTGATAAGCTAGATGCATCTCTTCATTATCTACAAAAACTTCAATAGGTTTTATCTATGCAAAACCTTTCTACCATGTTGAGATATATATCATAATTTTTTTTTGACAATCACTCATACTTTACATTGTGTTACATGGATATGTTATTTGGTAACAATGACACTAATACATATGGTTGATGTAGATGAGTCTCATTCATTATAAGCTTATTTTAAATTTTTACTTTAATACATGATAATTTAGGAATTGCTTGTTTATTGTGTGTATTACTTAATCTTATGTGTACAAAATATACATGTTCTTGCTTGTATGTAAATTTTATCCTATTGTTCTCACCAAACTCTAGTTTATGAAATACCCATAAGATTGGGTGTCCCCTTAAAAATGAAGATGGGGAGAACTATAGACTTTCATCCTTAATATTAGGACTTATCTAAGACTAGACCAAGTCATAGCTGTGTGTATTTGAATTCATAAATGGAGTATATGTGAATAGTCTCCAAGAGATGTAATATCACCATTAAAAGTTCAATATGAAGTTATATCACATAGACCTAATTATCCAAGGTTGTTATGGGAGATAATATATTATTCCATTATATTTATAAATACAAGTGGAGAGGTTAGTTCAATTTCAACAAACAAACACAAAAAAAGAGGGGAGAATAAGGTATAAAAAGGGAGCCTCTAGGTCTAGAATGAACTCAATGCATCAACTATCAAACTAAGTGCCCTTGCCATAATTATACCACTATAGACTATGTTTCAATAAATTTCTACCTCAAAGAACACATAGTGGGAAGAGTCTAATAAAATATGGGAGTATGCCTCAAATATGATCCCTCACTAAATATAAGCACTATGAGTTTATCTTAAACAACAAATAAAAACCTAATGGTAATTTATAGATTAACACACAAATTAACAATACTATATAAGATAAATGAGATAGATCACATAGTGATTATAATATCCAAGTACATCATAACCATAGTATATATGAGGTGGTAAATTATTAGTCCAATTAATCTATCATTAACAAGCATTCAAAATGGAGATGAAATATAATTGAGATGTAAAACAAAATATTTACTAAAAATAAGAATAATATTCATTAAAAAGTGAGCATTGTTACAATAATCAATCTTATCCAACTCTACAATCTAAATATATAAAGGAAAAATTAGGTAAAATCCTAGATATAATTTGACATCAATTCCAAGTAAGATTTATCAACCCTATATTATAATATGAATTTGCCTTATATAGATGAGGATGGGATTCACCTCTAAATAGAATGATATTCCCATATTTGTCCCTGATGGCCACTCATTATAGTTAAAACTATAATTCAAAATTTAAAACAAAAAAAATCTCCTCAAACTCATAAGAAGATTTATGGGAGACCACTTTGTTGATATGAAGAGGTGGCTGTGAAGGTCTGTATCCCAACTACTTTAATTTCACATACCTACCTTCTAATGTAGCTAACATGAGGCTAATTTACTTATATAGCATAATAAGGCTCATTAGGGGATCCCTAAATATCACCTTATCTTGAGTCACTAGCCTCTGGTAGACCTAGAAGGGATCTTCCATTGACACCTGAACCCTATAAACTTGGTTGATGCTCATTATGGATTGCATTGATAGATTGAGAATCACCCAATCCCCTACCTTATTTTATTTAGTGGACTTATCCCACATGACATATTCAAATTTACCCAAGTGGAATCCAAACTATCCATTATCTAGTAGAGTGTCATCTAGGTGTAATAACACAAAGATATTGACCTCTTTAAATAAGGTCAATATATTCTTCCTACCCTCTTCCAAATGTAAAGTTATAGCATGAGGCAAAAATAACCATTATTATATAATCTCCTTCATGTTATTGATGTACATCTGATACAACCCCAAGTCTAAGGTTGACATTAGTTTCAATTTTGGGAACATCTTTTGTTAATTACCACAAATAACATCCTTAACTTTATGTATATCTTTACTATCCTCTCCAAGTAAGTTTGAGTTCATTAGATAGGCACATTAGTTTCAACCATAGTATCCACTACCTTCCCTAGAACTGATAAGAGTAGTAAGAGGGCATCTTTGACCTTCAAAATTAGGCCAACATGGAAGGATCTCTTCACCTAATCCTTTAAGGTCTAAACCTAGCTTTGTGTGTCCCGTGGAGATTCTCTACATATCATGAGTTGCCCAGATAATGGAGAGTATATCCTCAACCATAATTTATTTCCTAGTGGAAGTACTCACCTTAGTGATAGAGAATAGATCCTAATGGTTATATCAAACCACTAGGTTCCGTTCTTTGATGAACCTCTATTTAGTGTCCTCTTCATGCTCCCTGAAGTTTGATCAAATATCCACTATAAGACTAGGTTTTCCTAGAAGGTCATATCCAATGCCTACAACCTTAGGAATATTCAATGGGTCATAGTGGGTTTATGAGGGGAGGATGATAGGGTGTTGAATGGAGAAGGATGAGGTAGAGGGGAAATGGAGGAAGTGGAAGGAATGAACAAAGAAAGTAAGGGAGTCTAAGGGGGCATGGGAGCAAAAAGAGGAAGGATAAAAGGGTAAGCCCATGTGAAAATTTATGCTTGAAATTAATCTTAATTCATGCCCACTTGAAATGAAATTAATCCTAGGAGAGGAGCATTAGATTGAAGGGAAACTATTAATAGGTTGAAGCCAAATCCCTAGGTGCCTAGGGTAATGGAAATATGGGATTAGGGAGCAATGCACTGAGGTGTTGTGGCTAGGGATGAAGGAACCATTGAGTATGACAAAGGATGTTGGATTGAAGTATAATTCCTTTGAACTAAAGCTAGAGTGTGATATGCCTTTTACTTTTTCTTGGGACTCTTACATATGTTGTCTCTAGATGTTATGGTGGAATGAATGGCTAAAATAGTAAGAGTTATAAGAGGCTAATAGTGGAGGAATTTGAACTACTGAGGGACATATTAGGATGACTAAAGGGGGTACCAAGGTAGTTCTTACCATTAGAGGTACACTCATAATGTTTGTATCCATAATTAATGATAAAGATTCACCCAATGGTACCTAGACTTAAGGTAAGCCTAAAGAAGGGACTAGGAAGGTTTCAAGTTGTGGAATGGATGGGTCAAAGGGGAATAAATAGGTAAGTAGGTTAAAGAGGACTAAATCTAAAGGTACCTAGGCAAAGATGTAGGGGGTGTAATTATAAAAATAAGAGGCACCACTTTGGGGGTTTGTGGTAGGGGAGAAAAATGTATGGGTGTCATGACCAAGAGATAGAAAGTAGTGGGAGTGAGGGGAAAAGGGAGATGGAGGAAATGAGAGGACTAAGGGGTGGAACGTATACTAGTGCTTTCTAAGAGTCTCATTATAGGATTACCTCTAAAATTATAGTCATGTCAAACCTTAGGGTCTATGCGGCTTATGGTTGAGGTGCTAGTGGTTGAGTTGCATATGCTTGGGCTACCTACTACCAAGTAATGGAGGTTTAGCTTGATTGTAGCCAAAATATTAGATATACTAGAGGAGGAAGAGGAGGTGGTACTAGGGCATGAGGAGTAGCTAAAAAAGGTATAAATATAGGTCATGAGGAGTAGGAGGTACTTCAAGAGGTGGGTTTGAGGCTAGAACATGAGGAGTAAAAGGTGGCAAAATGCCCTATAAAATCATCCTAGAGATAGTGGGAGGATTCAGAGTTGGATCATCTTTAAAGGGAAAAATAGATGGAGGGGGAGTAGATGGGACCACCTAGACCTTTGTCCCTTTCTTATTCTTCTTCACTACAATCTAAGATAACACCTCCTAGTTGCTAGTAGCATCTAAGTACATCTCATCATAATCCTCTATTTTAAGGATGTAGTTTATATTTAGGTGGGATGAATACCTCACCAAGTGAGTTATGATAATCCCATTGGGGTCTCAATACCATATCTCAACTCTCCCTAAGGAGAAGGATTCCTAATTGGTTGTCATTTTATGGAGGAAAGGGACAACCTTATACACATGGTGCTTGATGGTGACTAGGAGCATTGGGTATACCTTCTATTGGTGGCCTATGGAAAATACAAATATACCCTTCACCAATTAGTAAGTGATATTCTTCTCTACCAGATGATCTAGGATAAATTACAATCAAAGGGGATACTTGATAATGCATATAATTTGAATCATTGTGTCCTCTCTATATTACCAGTAGTCCTTTATGGTCATGATGGAGTCCAAGATATCTTGTAATAGATGGGGCATTTGGGCCTCATTATTAACATTATAGACCACTAGATAAAATTGATCAAAAATGTACTAAATTTGGTTCTAGTACTTCTTGTCCATTTTTGGCCCATATATAAAGCTCTTGCATGGTTTGATGAAGCAGTGGATCAAAGGCTTAAAAATGGATCCAACATTTTCAAATAGATAGGATCCAAGTAAGGTGTTCTAAGGACTAGCACTAGTGTTCAAGGTAATCCTCTAAGCCAGAAGCTAAGTGTAAAATATTTTATCTAGCTAAGTATTTACTTGTTCATTCTTTTAGACTTTATGAGGACTAAGTGTTTCTTTTAGGACCCTTTTTGGCCAAGTGTTTCTTTTTTTTCAAGACCCCTTTTGGGTAAGTGTGGAACTATTTCAGACAAGTTTTTTGAGACAGTTTTTGAAGGGATAATTATTTCAGACAAAATGTCTGAATCAAAAGACAAATACCTTTTCTTTTGGTAAAATTATCTAGGACAATTTTCTCGAAGGGTAAATTTTCAATCAAATGGTCCTTTTCAAAATTCTAGAAGGAATTATTCTATAACAAAGTGTCATATACACTTTTCCCTAAAGGTATTTTCTTAGGAAAATGGCCCACTTCAAGGTTTCTAAAGGGTAATTCTATTTTAGGAAGTGGACCTAAAAAAGTTTTTGAAGGATCATTTCAAAGAGGTGAGGGGGCATTCTAAGGACACAATTCCTTCAAGAAAATTGTCTAGGACAATATTTCCTGAGGCAAAATTCCTTCACACTTTTTGTCCAAAACAAAGATCCCAAAAAAACTACTCAAAGGTAGAGACAAATCAAGAAATTTCCTTTGGATAAATTACTCCACACAAAAGCCAATGGAATTTTCTAAAAGACACATTTCCTTCAGGAAAATTATTTGAGACAATTTTTTTAAAGGTAGATTTCTTTCAAAAATTTTGTCTTAAAGAAGACTTTTTCAGAAAAGTTGAAGGAATTTTTTTTGAAGAAATTCCTTTGAAAGGAATTCCTTTGGGAAGAAGTGCCAAATAAAAAAATATGAAGTGCAATTTTCTTGATGAAAAGAGGACCTTTTTCAAGTTCTAAAGGGCACTTTCAAAGTAAAGAGCTAAAACATTTGTCTAAAGGGTCTTTTCCAAAAAGACAATGGTTCATTTTCAAAGGGAAAGGAAACTTACAAACATTCTCATGGGTATTTTCCCTTTGGAAAGGGGAATTTTAAAAGTGGCCAAAATATATTTTGCCTTTGGAAAGGGCACTTCTCCAAAGGACTTTTTAAAATTTGAAGGGTCATTCTCAAAAGTCCAAAGTATAACTCCTTTGGGAAAAAGGTACGTGGAAATTGTTCAAGAAAAATGTCTAAAAGAAGAAGGCATAAAAGAAAAAATCTTGTAGGAAAGTGTCTAAAGCAAACATGATGTGCATGACAGTGTCAAAGTTCAAGCTCATAAAATAGCCATTGGGATTCAAATATCACATGATGGGCCTGAAAATGTCAAAATTTGAACCCTTGCAAGTAGCCATTTAGATTTGTATGGATTTACATCAACATAAATGGATACAGGAAAACCAATGTCCTTAGATTGATTTTCCATCTATAGGAAAGATCTGGTCTAGGTTTTAAGGTAGGAGCTAGTAGGTGAAATTAATGGAGAGGTCCACATCCCTTGAAATGGCCATCATCTCTAACAAATAGTCATTCAATGTAAAAGTAGCATGACTTAGTCCAAATTTAGATTTATGTGGATTTTGTCCTTATACATGTAAGATAAGTGAAATATGGCATGGGAATGAAAGGTGAAGATCAGGTGATTATAAAAGGTAGCTCAAGCATTAAAGACATTCTTAGAGAATTTCTAGTCTTTTAGCATGTTTGATAATTAATGAAGGGCTTGAGGAGATTGATGGTGATCTTAGATGGTTCATTTCATGGTCAAGGCATTTGCACACTCTAAATGCAAAAGAGTTTAAGGACATAGTGGTGGATGCAACCATTTATGACCCTTCTCTCCATTTTTTCATACAAGCCCCCTCTTCTCTTATCCCTTTCTACTATATATAGAGGCTTTGTAGTCTAAAAAAGCATCTCTCTACTAGTCATAGAGTTACTCTATCAAAATCACTTTGTAAATACTCTCTTGGAGTAATAAGATAAACTTTTTTTTATTTTTATTTGAATCAAAGTAGACATTATTAGATTTTAACTTGCAGATGTGTGTCCCTTTCCATCATCTATAGATTCTCTACGTATCTTAATTTAACTCTTTTGGTTCCTTGTAGGTTGTGTGAAGTGTTATAAGTTGGTGCCTTCCTTGAAGTGTCACAAATTTACAATGTCTCATATAGACCTATTTATTTTTGTCTTTCAAATTCTAGGTTTTTCCTTTGCCCTCCACATAAAATACTCATGCTTGTGGCCTTGAGATAGGATCAAATTAGTCTACATCTTGGTTAGGTTCATTAGTAGTTGTTAAGGTAGGCTGAAAGTGGATCATTTCATATTTTGGTGCATCGCCATCCTTAGCTTCAATTTCCATTTCATGTTATCTTTCTTTCCCTTTTCCTTAGTTAGTAATAGATTTTAGTGTGGGGAAAAAGTTTAAGTGAATCATCTAAGGAGATAGCCTCATTAAATATTCTATAGGTTTAACCTCACTACAAGATACCCACAGCCTGAGGTTGTTCTAATATTTTATCTTGAAGTGAGAGAGCTTAAAAACTCTCCCACAAGGGTGAAATTCTAGCCTAAAATAGTTTTTGTCACACCCAGTGGGACCAATTTTGAGGAACATTGGTTAATTTTGATCTTGGTTTGATCAATTTTTGGTGGTTATAGCTTTCATCTTTTAGTAACGGGTGACTCTGAAGAACACTCAACAATCTAGTGGTAGAACAATAGCTATCTTTCATGTTAAAGGTGACCACAAGATCAACTTATAAGGGTATTCATTTTGAATTTTTCGAATTACCTTAAAATTTAATAAAAAATTTAAGCCTCACCAATACTCTACCATACATAAGGAAACCTTTTCCTAACCTAGTCTCAAAGCCTACCCTTACAAGCAATGTATTGATAGTTTCCCCTATTACCATTATTCCCTAAAGAGATTTTATAAGTTTTAGTGGATAAAGTCCTTTGAATATACCACAATATGACCCTATGATAGTAGAAACTCTAAAAATCATCCCATATTTTATAAGAAACCAAGCCATAACCACTACTAAACACATCAATGACATAGCCAATTTTTACGATATCCATAATGTCATTGTAGAAAATATAGGTATTAGACTATTAATTGTGTCCCTTAAGGGAAAATATTTAGATTGGTATAGAGGCTTAGCTATTAATTATATTAAATCATGGAATAATTTAGGAGTATACTTGTGTAATATATTTGTAGACAAGAGTGACCACCTATCACTAGCAAAATAACATACCACAATCAAGAGAGCCCCCCATGAAGTCATGCAAGACTTCAACACAAGATTCTAAAAAGCTTGGGATAGAATTATAGCCTCTATGAGACCATGCCCTAACTTTATGTTCCTATACCACTTGAAGTCTCTAAATAGTGATATAGTTGTAATGATCTAATCCAAGGGAGGGGACATACTGCCAAATGCTTACAAGGTGGCTATTAAAGCAAACAATTTCCTAGTTTAGGCTAGCAAGCTTACTTTTAGACCCTCAATGCCTCTTTTACCTATAATTATACCAACCCCTATGGTTATTACCCCACTTTATTTTATTCTTCCAACTCCAAAAATTGCTACTATACCTTTTCCTAAGTAAGAAAAGGCCTCCACTAGTGAATCAAGTGATTACTAGGAGTAAAAAGAACTACCTAGAGCTTAAGATCATGCTCCAATCCTTGGGAAATGATGTAGTAAATGTAAAAAAGTAGCAAGCTTATTTTAATAAACCTTATCAAAATTCATATCAGCCTCAACAATAATCTTATCAAGGGAATAAACCACTCTTCAAGGGAAGTTTCCAAAACTAGAACTATGAGCAAGGGTAAGGACAACCTAACTATGATAGTAAAAATAACTATAATCCAAATTCTCTAGGCTCTTCCAAATCCTTGGTTTTTATTCAAAATAATATGGCTCAAGAGGCTGAAGGGACCATACCTTGGGATCAATCTTTTGGGTAATCCATTATCCCAATTAAGGGTTTTAACTAGGAATTCAATGACCAATGGTAACAAGTTGTTTCTTATAGATACAATCAAGATCTTATGGCTCAAAACACAAAGATCCCCATCATGACAAAACTAGGATAGTTTCTACAATACCAAGGATCTAATCAAGTACCAAATTAGTTAGATGCTACAATGGTCATTAGTGTGCAAGAAGACTACTATGCACTCAATCAATAGACTAATTCTAGCCAAGCATACATTTTAGTGGTAACTAATATAAGGTTTAAAATAAGGAATAGGGATGGTAATCAAGAGGAATTAAAATAACCTCTTATCATTACTATTTCATTGTCTAAGCCTAATGAGCCTACTATCACCTAAAGGTCTCAACACCTCCTAAAAATCAAAATCAAGGGACCCATTTCGATCCACTAAACTCACAAATTCAACAAATAATATTAGTGGCTCCAAAAGCTCAAGTGAAGGTTGGTGTTACACCAATCAAAATTATTGAAAAAATGAAGAAATCTAGTGTGAGTGTACCAATGTGGGACATGCTTTCCATGCCTGGTCAAGAGGATATTCTTCAAGAAGGATTGTCCGAGATAAGTGTTACAACAATTATAGGAAAATAACCAAGCAAAGAAACTGAGGTCCTCACCAATGAAACCCAAGGTCCTATGGGAAAAGGATCTAGTAAGGTGGTCAAATCCCCTCCATTCTAAATTTCATTAATCATTGGTGATTCCTTGGTGCATAATAACTTAGTAGATAATGGAGCTAGCACTTTAGTGATGCCAAAGTCTATAGCTAAATAGATGAACCTATAATATGAGCCACATATTAGGATATTTTTTCAACTTAATAGTTAACCCATATAGCCATTTGTTATCATCAAATATTTGAGTCTAGCACTGCATGTTTCTCTTAGTGTTTTAGTGGCCCAAGATGTGTTAATCCTTTATGTAACTTCTTGATTTGAATTATGCCTTTATAGAGAATTAATAGCAAAAATAGGAGGCTATCTCATAGTAGATTGGTTATAAATGGATTTTATAATAAGGTATGTGACTAAGGTATCAATCAAAGCTGAGCCCATGGCATAATTTCACATTGATCCCCATTAGCTAGATAGTATAAACCTCAATTATACTATCCTTGATGAGGATAAATTTACAATTGGTCAAGAAATGAATACTTATCCTAAAGATATTCTAGACTTATTCTTGGATTAACTATGGTGGGATAATCAATTTCTTAACCTTTTAAAAGGTGTTGAAGAAAGAGACACGGGTGTCTATTTACTACATGAATAAAATCAACTCATGCCTTCCCTTATTGGACCTAAAGAAGACCTCAATGGTATGTAAAAGTTATTATTTGATGGTTCAAGGAGAAAAAATGGAGTAGGTATAGGGGTAATGTTTGTTTCCCTTTTAGATGATAAGCATTTCTCTTCTTATAAGTTCTATTTTAGTTGCTCTTCCAATGTACTGGAATATAAAGGCCTAATCCATGGCCTCCAATGGGCCAATAAGAGAGGCATTAGAAGGTTGAAAGAATATGGAGATACTAAGATTATAGTGAACCAAGTTAGGGGACTAAATATTATGAAGAATCCTTTTATTAAGTCTTAAAAAATTAGGGTATGAGACCTAATTGAAGATTTCAAAGCTTTTAACATTCAAGGTATGCCAAGGAACTAGAATCAACATGCTGATACATTGATAGTTGTGCAAGCCTAGTTTGATATTCCAAGTAAGCTAAAAGAGGCCAAGGTTTAGCCATATTTAAAGGTGGTGGTGAGGCCATTAGTACTAGATAGTGAAAGCCACTGTTAGGTCTTTGAAAATGATAAACAAATTACTTGTTTCTTGTAGTAGGAGGCAAAGTTTTCCTTAATAAACCAAGGTACATTTCAACATTAGTATGAGGATAAAATTATTCAACTAAAGTCTAAAAAAATTCCTAAAGGGATACTCACCCTTGAAATTCTTTTCCCTGAGGGGGTCAATATAAGGAAAGACAAGGCAATGATTCCAACTAATGAGAAGAAGTATGAAAAAGTCCTTATTTTCAAGGACAAACTCCTCAAGCTTGGGAAGGTAAAAAATGAGGTATAAAGGCATGCTTTCATTGAAATTTTTAAGGAATATTTAGACATATATGATTGGGAATATAGTGATCTAAAAGGTTTTGATCCAAAGTTAGCCTAATATACTATAGAACTAGAGGATAATGCAAAGCCTATGAGGAAAAAATAAAGGCCCGTTAACCCCAAAATAGAAGAGCTTATGAGGAGAGAGTTAACCAGGTTAATTGAATCCAAGATCATCTTTCCCATCAATCACTCATCATGGGTAGCCAATTTGGTTCCTATAAGGAAAAAGAGTGGGGAGATTAGGCTGTGTGTTAACTTTAGAGATCGTAATATGGTCTCCTTGAAGGACCATTACTCTCTACCAACCATGGAGCAATTCCTTCAAATAGTTATAGGTTTAGAACATTTTTCTCTTTTGGATGGATATTCAGGCTACAACCAAGTATTAGTAAGGAAATAAGCTTAGTACAAGACTACCTTCACCACCAAATGGGGCACTTATGATTTTCAAAATATGCCTTTTGGCCTATCAAATGTTAGGGCCACTTTTCAAAGAGTAATGGACATGACTTTCTAAGGGCTACTAAATCAAATGGTGCTGGTCTACTTAGATGACATCACATTTTTTTTCAAGGATGAAAATGAATACATGGACCACTTGAGGTTGATCTTTGAGAGATGTAGAGAGTATGGGATCTCTTTGAATCATAAGAAGTGTGTGTTTGTCATGCATGAAGGTAAGTTATTGGGTCACATTATTTTAAAACAAGGATTAGACATTGATCCTAATAGAAAAAGTGCCATCTTGGCCTTATCCTTACCTAAGCATAAGAAAGTAATTAGAGTTTCCTTGGAAAAAAAATTTGTGAGAAGGTTTATACCTAGTTTTTCAAACTTGGTCAAGCCCATCACTGCCATGTTGAAGAAGAACCAAGTGTTCACTTGGTCAAATGAAGGTAAATCAACATTTTAGGCTATCAATCAAGTAATTTCCCAAGCACCCACACTCATGAATCTTAATTTCTAAAGATATTTCATATTCTATGCCTTTACAAATATTAATGATATATCAAATATGTTGATGCAAAATAATGGTGGACTTGAGCAGCCAATAACAATTTTCAATCAGGGGCTTGAGGGGTATGTGGTGGGGTATACTTTTGTAGAGGTACAAGTCCTTTCAGTAGTGATAAACCTTAAAAATTTTAGGCCAATTCTCTCAAATAGAAAAATCTATTTTATGGGGTCTCACCTTTACATGAGAGACTTCCTTATTAACAAAGATTTGAATGAAAAGAGGGTTGGTTGGATTACCAAGGTCATGGAGTATGACATGGAGATCAAGATCACTAAGATAATAAGAGGTAAAGGCTTGTGTGAGCATATGATTGATGACCTTCATGAAGACAAAGAGGTGATCTTGGTAACACAAGATAACTCACAAATAGATTCACCTCCACTTCACATTAGTTGGCTCTAGGATATGACATGTTTTTTGATAATAGGTGAGTGCCCTTAGGGTCTAGATAAGGAAAAAAGAAGGTATTTCAAGCTTTAGTCCATACCTTATACATTATTAGATGGTAATATTTTTATAATAGACCTAAATGGGGTAATCCTTAGGTGCATAGATAATGACTAGGTGACCAAGCTTTTGGAGTAAGTCCATGATGGACCTACAAGAGGCCATTTTATACCTAGAACCATAGTAGCAAAGATAATGAGGGCTGGTTATTAATATCCCAACCTCTTCAAGGATGTGTATGCATGGGTAATAAAGTGTAAAAAGTGTGCTTTCTTTGTGGGTAAACAAAGATTGGTTGCCCTTCCTCTCAACCCAATTCAGGTAGAGTAACCCTTCATATAATGGGGGTTAGATTTCATAGGAATGATCAACCCTCTATTAAGTGCAAGACATATATGGGTGCTTAATGTAATTGTTTACTTCACCAAGTGGGTGGAAGACATTTCATTGAAATAATATAATGAAGGTGTAGTTGTAGACTTCTATGACAACATTTTGACCAGGTTTAGTGTTCCATCCACTATCATTTCTAATAATATATTAACATTCCTTAGTTTTAAAATGAGTGAATGGGCTCTCAAGATGGGCGTCTACCTTAGCACCTCTTCTAACTATTATCCTCAAGGAAATGGATTGGTTGATTTCACAAATAAATTTTTTCTAAGAATCATTAGGAGAACTATGGAAGAGAATTAAAGGACATGGCACACAAAACTAAAGACAACCTTGTGGGTTGATAGGGTGACTCCTAAAACTTCCATTGGGAATTATCTATATATTTTAGTATATGGAAGGGAGGCCAAGTTGCCTATTTCTCTAGAACTACCTGCACTAGAAATAACCCATCAGCTGGAGTTGATGGAAGATGAGCCCATGCATGTGAGACTGACAAAACTCATGGAGTTTGAAGAAATAATAGACCTTGTAATGAAAACACTAGAGTCACACAAAGATCAAGTCAAGAAAGCCTTTGAAAAAATATCCATAGTAAGGGACTTCAAGGAAGGGGATATAGTCCTCAAGTGGGATTCAAACAAGGCTAAACTAGACAACTATACCAAATTTGACAACTTGAGGAGTGGTACTTATTTGATCCATGAATGCAAACAACATAATGCTTTTCAACTGACCTTTTAACTGGCCTAACTAGATGGAGAGTTACTACCCATCCCAATCAATGGGATTCATCTAAATCTTTTCTATTATAATTCTTTATATCCATTATATGTATTGTACATTTTATATAGTTTTCATGTTTTCTTCTAAGTGCCTTTTACCCTTTTATTTTTAGTTGTCTATTTCCCTTCCCTAAGTGCCTTGGGCATAGTGTTTTTTTATCATATTTTCCTTGTTACTTTAAGAGGAATTTGAAAAAAGGGTTATCCTTGTATCTATTTTTAGACTAGATCAGTTGTAGAGGCTAATGACTCCATGCCCAATGGACTAGACAAGACAATATGGTCTAAGTTCTCTTACATTGATAAGCATGCAACCCCTATATATTTTGACCATTTGAGCCCACATATAAATATATTGCATGTTTTGATGAAGTAGTGGATCAAAGGCTTAGAAATGGATCCAAAATTTTCAAATAGAGAGGATCCAAGCAAGTTTTTCTAAGGATCTAGTAGTAGTGTTCAAGGACAAGCCTACAAGCCAAAAGATAAGTACAAAATATTTTATTTAGCTAAGTCTTTACTTGTTCATTATTTTAGACTTTGTAAGGACTAAGTGTTTTTTTGGGACCCTTTTTAGCTAAGTGTTTCTTTTATTTTGAGACCCATTTTGGCTAAGTGTTGAATTATTTTAGACAAGTTGATTGAGACAAAGTTTTGGAAGGGGTAATTCTTTCAAAGAAAATGTCTGAAGTAAAATACAAAGACATTTTATTTCAAAAAAATTATCTGAGACAATTTTATTGAAGGGTAACTCTTCAATAAAATGGTCACTTTTATAATTTTTGAAGGAATTATTCTACAACAAAGTGTCCTATACACTTTTCCCAAAAGGTATTTTCTTGAGAAAATGGCCCACTTCAAGGTTTCTAAAGGGTACTTTTCTTTCAGGAAGTGGACCTAAGTAGAGTTTTTGAAGGATCATTTCCAAGAGGTGAGGGACCATTCTAAGAATGCAACTCCTTCAAAAAAATTGTTTGGGACAATTTTTCCTAACGTAAAATTCCTTCAAACTTTTTGTCCGAAATGAAGATCCCAAGAAAATTACTCAAAGGGAGAGACAAAAAAAGTATTTTTTTTTAGATAAAGTGCTCCACACAAAGGATGAAGTAATTTTCTAAAAGACACATTTCCTTTAGGAAAATTTTCTAAGACAATTTTTTTGAAGGTATATTTCTTTCAAACAATTTATCCTGAAGAAGACCTTTTAAAAACAGCTAAAGGAAATTTTTTTGAATAAATTCCTTCAGAAGGAATTCCTTTGAGAAGGAGTGCCAAAAAAAAAAGGCAAAGGCCACTTTTCTTAGTAAAAAGCGGAACTTTTTCAAGTTCTGAAAGGCACTTTCAAAGCAAAGGGACAAAACTTTTGTCCAAAGGGTCTTTTCAAAAAATCTGACAGTTCATTTCCAAAGGGAAAAGACATTTACAAAGGTTTCAAATGGTATTTCCCATTTGGAAAAGGGTATTTTCAAAGTGGAAAAAATATACTTTACCTTTGGAAAGGACATTTCTTAAAAGGAATTTTAAAAATCCAAAGGATCCTTCTCAAGAGTCCAAAGTATAATTCCTTCAAGAAAAAGGTCCACAGAAATTGTTTAAGAAAAATGTTCAAAATAAGAAGGCCTAAAATAAGGCCCATAGGAAAGTTTTTGAAGGAAACATGAAATTCACGCTAGTGTCAGAGTTAAAGCTCATAAAATATCTATTGGGATTCAAATATCCCATGATGGTCCTACAAATTTCAAAATTTAAGCCCCTATAAGTAGCTATTTGGATTTGTATAGACTTACATCGACATAAATGGATACAATAAAACCAATGTACTTTATAATGTTTTTCTATCTATAGGAAAGATTTGATATATGTTTCAAGGTAGGATTTGGTAGATGAAATTAATGGAGAGGTCCTCATCCTTTGACATGGCCATCATCTCTAACAAAAAACTATTCACTACAAAAACACCATGGCTCAGTCCAAATTCTAAGTTATCAAGATTTTGTCCTTATATTGCAAGATAAGTGAAAGATGGCATGTGAATGAAAGGTGAAGATTAGGTGATTATAAAAGGTATAACAAGCATTAAAGACATTCTTGGAGAAGTTCTTATCTTCTAGCATGTTTGTTAATCAATGAGGGGCTCGAGGAGATTTATAGTGATCTTGGGCAATTCATTTCATCATCAAGGCAGTTACACACTCTGAATGTAAAAGAGTTCAAGGACATAGTGGTGGTTTTAGCAATTTATGACTCCTATCTCCATTTTCTCATGTAATCCCCCTATTTTATTATCCCTTTCTACTATATATAGAGGCTTTAGTGTCTAAAAATGCATCCCTTGACTAGTGATAGACTTACTCTATCAAAATCACTTTGCAAACACTCTCTTAGAGTAATAAGATAAACTTTTTTATTCTAATTTGAAGTCAAGTATACATTAGTATAGTTTAACTTGTAGAGGTATGTCTCTTTTCATCATATAAATATTCTCTATGTATCTTGATTTAACTTTTCTAGTTCCTTGCAAGTTGTGTGAAGTGTTAGAAGTTGGTGCCTTCTTTGAAGTGTCCCAAATTTATAGTGTCTCATACAGACCTATTTATTTCTATCTTTCAAATTTTAGGGTTTCTATTAAACCTCCACACAAAATTATTATGCTTGTGGCCTTGAGATAAAATCAAATTAGTTTGTGTCTTGGTTAGGTTCATTAGTAGTTGTTAAGGTTTCTAGGCTGAAAATGGATCATTTCATATTTTGGTGCATCACCATCCTTAGCTTAGATTTACCTTTCATATTATCTTTCTTTCCATTTTAATTAGATAGTAGTATATTTTAGTTTGGGAAACAATTTAAAGTGAATAATTTGAGGAGATATCCTCATTAAAAATCTTAGAGGTTCAACCTCACTACAGGATACCCATAGCCTGAGGTTGTTCCAATATTGTAGTTGGAAGTGAGAGAGCCTAAAAAATTCTCCCACAAGGGTAAAATTGTAGCCTAGAATAGTAATAGTGTCTATATAGTTTGTATAAGACTACATGGACCATTTATCCCCTAGAAAAATACATAATAGAAACTAAAGGTTTGAATGTGAGCATCCTATAGACCACATCCATAAGGTAGCTCATCATATAAAAATTACCTATGGCTTAGGCATCCGTGATGGCATTGAACAAATTGAAGTTGATAATTCCTCCTATTTTCATAAAATATTTCATCCTATAGAAGGTTTTTCATTCCAACTATAATATTTTTTCAACATTGGAATACCTCTAGGCCTATGGGTTGCATATAGTAGAGGTAGACCTCTAGGTTTAAGGGCTAGCTCCCTAAATTTACCTTTAAGTGATTATCACCTATTTTAATTAATTTATTTTGGGAAAAGAGGTATACATATGCATTTAAAAAAAATATTCCAAGGGGTTGATATACCATAATTATTTTCACAAGATCATCATACTTCCTACACTAATAAATAAGACCTACAACACTAGCTTCAAGGTCTTAGAATATCCTAAAATTAGTATTTTAATATAGAGGTGATATGCATGAGACAACTAAAGGTAAGTAGACCAGAGGTTATATTTTAGACTCTAAGGACACTTTTATAGATTAATGTATCCAAAAAAAATAGCTACACTCTATATGACCTATTATAATGAGAACTTGCACCAAACATGAAAGGACAAAGATAAGAGAAGGATAATTGTTTATCACTAGACCTCACCATACATCAATTTGCACAAGTATAAAAGATGTTTATGAACTCAAATAAATATTTTATATATTATTAAAAGACAAATTATAACATCAAACCAATATGGATTCACCATGCATGGTGTGGAACTAGATACAAGAGCCAAAATGACTAGTACATATAGAATGTGAGAGAAGGGAGAGGAGTTGAGCTCAAGAGTCATAATAACAGGTACCAAGCTGAGAGAAGGAATTATGTTTGCATGGTAATGGATTATTAAATATACCATGTAAGGTATCTTTGGATAAATGTCCCTTGGAAGCATAAAACTCCCCAAACTTGGCGTAGAGGTCTCTCAGCTAGCTTCTTAAAAATTGTCTTCATCATTGGCTACTCTTAATCATTACAGGTAGAATATGGATAGTTTCCACATAATAATTATGATGAGGGGGTTAATAAAAATCTCCAACATTCATTTTATGTTCCCCTAATAATTTATTATCTTTTAGACAAGTGTTATCACTACATGTAGTCACTCTCATCCTTCTTTCACTCATCCTTCAAACTTGACACCAAGATGGTCTTCAATTTTACAATTATATATATATAGTATGGTATGACACCTTTCCAAAGTCCTCCTATCTATAAATCCATTAGGAAGACCTTAAAAGGCCTCCCAATTGGAGTTATCACCTTTTTCA
Organism: Torreya grandis; assembly: GCA_037957365.1. Lineage (NCBI taxonomy): Eukaryota > Viridiplantae > Streptophyta > Pinopsida > Cupressales > Taxaceae > Torreya > Torreya grandis. The sequence goes on from JARHVA010005363.1 coordinate 943,843, forward strand.
CTTGGTGATCACCTTCTATTCACTACGCTAATTTCAATTACTTGAAGTGAAGGTGATTTAAGAGATAATTTTGTGACGTTTTGAAGTAATAAATTAGAATGAGGAGTTATATTAGGTCACAATCTACCTCTTAAAATGATCCTCATCCTTTGAAACTTAACTTTACCTATAAAACATAAAAAATTGTCAAGAAAACTAGTTTTCTATCTTGTCTGTACAAATAGGGTAAAATATAATCTAATGGGAATAATCTTGGGGGAGTTGATTATAGGTCCAAATCATTTTACTTCCCAAACTATCCCTTTTCTATGCATTTTTTCCACCTTTTTCCCATTGGGTCATTAGCAAGGGTTTTGCAAGGTTTTGAGTGGTTTTAACCCTTAAGGATTGTTCATAAAAGTTTAATGTCCTATCCTTAGTGAAATTTAAATATAACCTTATTTATGACCCTCCACAATATTCCTAAATCCTCAATCTCCCATTCTAATCATCCATAAAAATATGAGCTTTTAAACCTAGCCTCTCAAGCTCTTCTTTGAATTTTATTCACCCTGTCATGTTTCTAAGCCAAAAAATGATTTTTTTATGATTTTATCTACAAACCAAAGGATTTGAGTCACTTTATAACTCCCCATTAAGGTCATATAATGTATTTAAAGTCTCTCCTATCTCTATAAATGATATTATCCCTTCAATTGGGCTTTATGCCTAGTCAAGGCCTAATAGGCCTGAGTATACCTTTGTAGGTTTAGGCCACCATATCTAGCCTCTATCACCTATGAGGCCTTTTTCATATATATCCATGTTCAATATAACTTACTAGATATTTTTCATGTTTTCAACACTTCCCAACTCACTTTCACATTATAGTTTCCTAAACCTATAGGGTTTGTCTCCCTATGAGTGCCCTCTATTTGAGATAGAATAGAGGGCACTTCCCCTATTGTCTCAAGAAAAATAATAATATGAGAGGTTTTTAAAAGTTATTTGGATAATATTATAAAAAAATTATATTTGAATCCTAATCTTAATACTTCCAAACCTTAAAAAACCCAAGGCAAACTTTTATACAGTGACTATCTGCAAGATTGGTTTGTTGACTATAAGTGCACTATGAAGATGGATATTTCCCTACTTGTTTAGGATGAGTACCAAGTGATATTTTCATTATAATCTTAAATATTCTTGTAGCATGTATGATAACCATTCATCTTTTCTAGCTCTTCAAGGTGTAATTGACTGTGTATTTTGTTTCCTTGCTTAAAAAGTGACATGCTTGTAGGTGTATACTATATTATTAGAACTTGTGATATTATTCTAAGACATTATTAAACTCCTAAAGGTCACTTCATAGTCATTAAGACTTGTCAAATCATGAATATATTAGGATAACCTCTAGGTTGGTTATGCTTTAGTGCATTTTCATCCTACAGTTGACTGTATATGGTCATTCTAAGGGTCAAAAGAGGTCATGTAGATGATTTACAACCTTTAAAACCTGTTATACATAGTATAGGGTCTCTTTTATGTTCCTATAATCATCCAAAACCTGAATTTATTCATGTTTTGAGGATCTTAATCACCAAGGTTCATGTCATGAGATTTTAGGAGCCTACAGTCAGACTGTAGGCAAACTATTTTAGAGCAAGAGTACACCTATAAGTGATGAAGTAGGTCAAGACCCTATACTTAAACTCTCATTAATGTCATTTGAACCACTAGTTTCCTTCTCACATTAATAAGGTAATTTTACATAGTGATATTCTCCTATCATACCACCTTGGACTATGAGATCACTTGAATGTTTAAAACACTATAGTAAATACCAAAAACTTACAATAAAAGAATGTCTAAAATGGAGGCCTCATCTACATCATTTATTGGGACCAAACACTCACTATCTTTGGTCAAGGCATCAATCCTATGATAGGTATTTATGATGGAATAATTTAAATCTATCTAGACCTTATATGACCCTATTTTATGATAGCACAAGGAATGAACAAAGCCCTGCTTCAATGTTTTTAAGGTAATGGATCCCTGAAACTCTTTATTTAGATATGAATATGAGTCCTGAAGTCTATCTACCACTTTATGGATTCACCATTTATTTTTATGACATTCCTCAAAATTTTAAACCTCTATTAACGTCTCCAACATGCTTATACTGCTCCATGTCAAAACTCTAGGCCTCTGTGAGAGGCACCTTTAGGTGCATATGTAGGATATAGGGAAATGAATAGAGATCTAAATAATATGCATAGTGTATGGCCTTATAAATAAATTAAATTATTTTAATATTAAAATTTATTTATTTAACCTTTAAGGGCCTAAAAATAATTCCAATGCTTTCATTACAATGTTACTAGCCTCCTATAGGGCACCTGTAGGTACACATCAGTGATGCATGACTATGTATATAGAAAAACTAGCTATCAAATTTAATCATATGTCATTTGGATAGCTTAGATTTGTTTTTCAAGTTATAATAGTGTGTTAAACCTCTTTAAACTCCTAATTAAATCTCCATGAATGTTATTCAAACCTTTATACACCTCATTCACCATGACTGTGAGTGAGTATATACATAGAGCTAACTATGTAAGATATATTATTGTGTTACTCCCTCAAGATGTTAGTATTTTATACTAAAAATCTAAAGGAGACTAATCACCATGGCACTTTTTCTTGAAATGACTATAGGAAATAAAAACCTTTGTAGTTGATGAACATGCCAATAACTCCATTAGTGATCTCAACTTACAACTTGAGATGTTTGGCTCATAAAATAACCTCCACATATGAAATCAAAGATGGGAACCATGAAATAAGGACATGCACATCTCCTAAAATCAATTTCATCCATTGATTTTCACAAAATAGCTTAGAAAAGGAAGGAGTAGTCAACTTCTTAGGATTTGTTCATAAAGCATGGGAAACCAATATTTGAAATCTTTCCATGAAATGTAAGTGGAATAAGTGTATTATCATCCCTTAGAGGAATTTAACCTAAAACAACTCTTGCTATTTGTACCATGAGAAAACCTCTTGACCATTTTTACATGCCTAGTGAACTGATAAAGAAGTGAAATAGTTTTAGGCCAATTTTAAGACTTCCAAAATAGATAAAATACAAATGTGAACTCAAGGAAGATAAATACTAATTGTAAAACCTTCCACACATGCAAACACACTTGCATAGGCTGTATAACTACCAAAACCTCTTCTTTTCTAACTATCTTCTTGTTCTAACTTAAGAACCTACATAATTTTAGTTAAAACTAACATGATTAATAATATCATGACATATTAGATATTTATTAATAGTTTATAACACTTTTCTTGCATGGAAAACCATACAATCCTAAAAAATGACTCTAAATATGACCCTATAGTGACATGAAATGACTTAGGACTAAGTTTGACTATGACCAAGGTTAATAGCACATAAAATGGCATAAAATAGGACAATTTCACACCTTATTACATACTAATATACCCATATACAAGTTTTATACTATAGGGGTTGAATTATTTTGACTTGTGGTCATAACAGTCAACATTCTTGGTAATTTCCTAGGGGTGGTATACTTGTTAAGCCGAGATCAATAGCCTTCTCCCATATATTAGGATAGGGAGTAACATATGCACAATTTTGACACTAAATTTGCATTTAAAACCACACCAAACATAAAGGAAGGACACACAAAACAAGACACACCAAATGAAACACACATGTATTCTCAATAACACATGAAACACGTACACAATTGAAGCAAAGACACACACCTAATCTAGTATTTACAAGACATCACTCGTGAGGTGAAAAAAAACTTACCATGATTTAAATAGGGTCGAATTTGGTTCCTCTTACATTTTTACAATTCTATGAAAGTAATTTATCATGTGAAGCATGCTCATGATCAAAAAATTATAATGTGTAGATGGTGAAATGGATTACCATATTATGTCTTCTCATGCCTAAAAGTGTCCTAATTTGAGTTTTTATGAATTCTCTCTCTTTCCTTCCAAAGAAATTATTTTGGGTATCAATTGAATTGATCTCTATCATATGTAATATGCACTCCAAAAATTATAGATTATGAGTGATTAGGACTGTCTCACCTTCACTCCATTTACTACCATCATGTTATTGATGTATAAGACCATCGATATCATATTACTTATGCTCTAACCCATCTTCAGATGATTCATCTTTAGGTTAAAGTGTTGACTATTATTCAAGCTCAAACACATCTGCCTTGACTTCACTAGGTCCCTTTAGAGAAATAAGTTCTTTAATAGAAGTAAGACATGCACTCTCATGTTTGGTGAGATCTTCTCTTTCTTGCTCAATAGGAAACTCAAACATATGATTTTTAGGACATTATAAATCATATTATAAGATTTACACTTATTCAAATGAGTAGTCTTATCTAGCTGCTCAAACTCTTAACTTATGGCATTGAACCTTTGCCATATAGCATCTTATTCTTCATGAATCTCATATTCAAGGGATACTTCACCAAGTGTGAGTATAATTATATGGTTATTCTCATCAAAGTATTATATCATTCTATTTGATTTATCATCATCATATATATAAATCAATTAATTACCTTAATCAACTTATGAGAAAAAATTCTCAACACTTACCTCAGCTTTCTCAAATGTTTCTTCATAGATGATATAGGTGCCAAGGTTAGTTTGATCAAATAATGTATATGGATAATTTTCATAATCATCTAGACCATACTCATATATAAAAAAATCAATAATTACTTCAAGCTTAGAGGAAGCACAATTATCCATAATCCACTCTTCTTTCTCATTGATGACACAATTCAAGTTAGAGCTTGCTTGTACATAAGGTTAAATGTGGAACCTAGCAAGTTTTTGAACTATTATGATCAAATTTTCTCCATACCTTGATTTAAAGGCAAATAAATACCAATCATCTCATATGTATCCTCTTATCCTAGTAGTAAAATCTCTTAAAATGTAGATTGGAAAGTGGGTAGGCAAGCCAATAACAACAATGTCTTGAAGGATGGGGAAACTAAGATAATCATGAAAGAAAAGATTCAACCCTTTAATCAATCCTAATGAGTTTACAAGTGTAACATATAACTAAATCACTCCTTTAATATGTGGCTCATAACTTAAGCCCAATTTATTAGCTACAACCTTATACATTAATGACATGCTAGCTCCACTATCAACTATGCAGTTTTAAACTAGTTTGTCCCCCACTATGATAGTGAGGTAGAAAGGTGGAGGCTTCTCAGATTTAGTAGATGGTTACACAATTTTATTAGAGGCATTAGTAAGAGAAACATAACCATGACCATGTATTGAATATGAAGGAATATAATGGATAGTAGATAATTATTTTTGTAAGAGATCCTTTTCGCCAGGCATATGGGCATCCCAAAGGAAAATGGATGCCTTAACACTCTTCAGTGAATCTAAAATGTTTAGAGAAAAAATTAGTAAATTTTATTAATTCCTTAGAGGCAAGGGAGTTATTTTAAATGGGGTATTAAAGTAACTTGATAAGGCCTTTCAACATTTTGATTTGGAGGAGGTGCAGGAGTGTTAGGTACTACCATGCTTGCATTCCTTCCTTATTTCCATGTAGGAAGATTAGATGAACTTGTAGGTACACCATTAAAATATAGTATATCCTTTCTCTAAGATATTATATTTTATATAATATAAGTTCTTTGTTTAATCATAAAAGTGTCTTCAACTAGGAAGTCAATGAAGGTTTCTCCTTAAGGCTTCCAACCTTCACTTGCTTGCATTAAGACTTCATCTTCTAATGATATTAGAGGATGGACTCTTCCTTGAAAAACTAGATATTTATAGCCACTTTCATTATCATCCATGAATTGGCCTTATTTCCTTTCTACTTATTAGATTATATTTCTATGCATCAGTACCATTTCACTTGTGTTAGAGGTGGAAGTAGGTTTATACACATTGACACGCCTATTAAAGTTAGGTTGCCCTTAACCTCTCCCTCACCCATATTTTTGACCATATTGTTGATGATATGGATAGGATTTTTGATGAAAACCTTGTTTCAGGTTGGCTTGATTAAGTTGAACCTCAAATTAGTTAAACTTTGCCTACCAATAAATGGCATCATATGCCTTCTTAGGAGTAGACTTTAAATTAGCATTTGCATTAGGAACTAATGTAATGTTTGGAGCAACAACATGAGTATTAGGAAATAAAGGCATAGACACTTTTGGAAGAAATTTTCCTTATTAAATGAATCCATTCTCAATCTTAATGGGAAACTCATATGTCTTAGGTAGATTTAAACCACCCATGGCTTGCAACATTATGGCAATATTAGTACTAATGGCTCTCAAGGATATAGGAAACAAAAAAGCTAGTAGGTGGTCTCATGAGAGGAGGAAACCTATACCATGTATTTTAGAACCTCTCATTAAAATAATGAATTTTCTCCTTGGGATATATTTGGATCAAATTAAGTTGATTTATGAGTGAATTATGGTCACTCTTATCCTTGAATATTATATTTAGAAACACTCCAAAGTCATCCCATGTTATAATGTAACCACTGGGAAAAATCCTATACCAATCAAGTGATTTCCTTCTAAAGGACATGAAAAGGAGTCTAATAGAAATTTTGACCTTGGTGACAATGTGAAAAATACAAAAAATTGATATATCCCTAGTTTTGTTACTAAGAGTGACATGGCATTCACCATTGAATGTAGGAACACTATTTTAAGCAATAAGGGGAATGCCATCATAGGCATCAATATGGATTTGGTTTTTAGTGTTAAAGGCTAGGAAGGCATGCTACCTATCCATGTTTTCAAACATTTATTCTCTAATTTCTTTATCCTCTTAGCTATTAAAGTCTTTTTACTCTATGAAGGGTAGAATATGCTGAGGGTGTTGAAATTTAAGGGGAAATTTAGGTTGAAAAGGTGGATTGATAGGATTGAAAACTCTAATAGAAGATGAATTAATAAGTACCATGAACTAAGAGTACAAAAATATGAAAAAAAAAAAAGGTCTACAACTTGATTTTACCTTAAAAGGATTTGCCAAAAGCTGAGAAGCACACCATATGTAGCTAATGTTGTAAAGATCAGCATTCACATTGACAAGTTGTCTTCTAGAACAATGGTCCCATCAGGCATGCTAAAAATATTTTCACCAAATATTTAACCCTAGACAAGGTTTTTAAATAATACTATAATATTTTGGAAACATTCAAATACCTCTAGGTCTGTGGGTTGCCTATAGTAGAGGTAGACCTCTAGGTTTAAGGGCTAGCTCCTTTAATTTACATTTAAGTGCTTATCACCTATGTTGATTGATTGTTTAAGGGAAAATAGGTATAAATATTCATGGAAATAAAATATTATAATTGTTTATACACCATAATTATTTAAATTATATAATCATACTTCTTACACTAAGAAACAAGACCTACAACACTATTTACAAGGTTTTACAATATCATAATATTAGTGTTTTAATATAGAGGTTATATGCATGAGACAACTCAAAGTAAGTGGAATATAGGTCGGATTGTAGACTATAAGGACAATTTCTCACTTTAATGGATCTAAAAACACTAGATTCACTCTATATGACCTATTAGAATGAGAACTTCTTTTACCAAACTGAAAGGAGAAAGAGAAGAAAAGGACAACTGTTTATTACTAAACCTCACCATACATCATTATGCACACTTATAATAATATATGTTTATGAAATAAATTTAATATTAAATATATTATTCAAATTCAAATTAAAACATAAAACTATAAAGGCTTCACCATAAATGGTGCGAAATTAGATACTTATAGAATATGACAGAGGAGACAGAAGAGTGGAGCTCAAGAGTCACAAGAATAGGTGTCAATATGAGTGAAGGATTTATGTTTTTAGGGTAATTGATTATGAAATATACAAGGCAACGTCTCTTTGGAAAAAATTTCCTTAGAAGCATCAAACTCCCTAAACTTGGTGTGAAGGTCTCTTAGCTAGCTTCTTGAAAACTATCTTCATCATTGGCTTTTATTGATAAATCCAAGGTAGATCAAGGATAACTAACACATATAAAATATGATGAGGGAGTTAATAAAAATATCCAACATGGATTTTATGTTCCCCTAATCATTAATATTATTATGGAAAAGTGTTCTCACTTCCTATAGTCACTATCATCCTTGTTTCACTCATCCTTCACACTTGGCACCAAGATGGTATTAAGTTTTTCAATAAAATACATAAAATGGATGGTGTGAAAAATTTATAGATTAATATTATACATAAATCCATTATGAAAACCTTAAAATGTCTCCCAATTAGAGTTAACACCTTTGAACTTGGTGATCACCTTCCATTCACTATGCTAGTTTGCACTACCTGAAGTGAAGGTTCTTGTAGAGATACTTGTGTGATTTTGTTAAGTAATAAATGAGAATGAGGTGTTTTATTAGGTCCAAATTAACATATAAAATTAATATTTATCATTTTAAACTCCTTTTTACCTGAAAAACATGAAAAAATATCAAGAAAACTAGTTTTCTACCATATCCATACATATAGGGTAGAAGCCAATCTGATGGGAGGAAGACTAGGGGAGTTTTATAAAATAAAAAATCATTTTAATACCTAAAATATCCGTTTATAATACATTTATTTCCACCTTTTTTCAATCAGGTCATTAGCAAGGGTTTTTGAGGGGTTTTCATGGTTTTAACCCTTAAGGATTGTTCATAAAAGTTTGACATCCAATGCTTAGGTAAATTCCACTAAAACATTTTTTATGACCCTACACAACATATACTAACTCATTAGTATCCCATTATAAAAATTTATATATATATGAGCTTCTAAACCAAGCCTCTAGAGCTCTTTTTTGCATTTTATGCACCCTGTCATGTTTTTAATCCAAGAAATGACTTATTTGTGATTTTATTTGCAAACCAGAAGATTTGACTCACCTTATAACTCCCTATGAAGGTCCTATAATGCATTATAAGTTTTTCCTATCTCTAAAAATTATATTATCCCTTCAATTGGGATTTAGGCCTAGTTAAGGCTTAATATGCCTGATTGTACCTTTGTAGGTTTAAGCCATCATATCTAGACTCTAGCACTTATGAGTCCTCTTTCATGTCCATACATGTTCAATACAACCTATTAGATATCTATACAAGGTTTCATCACTTCACAACTCTCTTTATCATCATATATTACTAAACATATAGGGCTTATCTCCCTAGGAGTGCCCTTTGTTTAAAATAGAATAGAAGGTGCTTCCCCTATTGTGTCAAGAAAAAAAAGGATATCATAGGCTTGGGAGATGGATATTTTCTTGAATTTTTTGGATGAGTACCAGGTGATATGTTCATTATCATATTAAATATTATTGTAACATGTTTGATAACCATTCCTCCTTTCCAACTCGTCAAGTTGAACTCACCTTTACTTGACTTGACAAGAGTGGCTAATTGTGTACTATGTTTCCTCATTCATAAAATGACATTCTTGTCTATGTATACTAAACTATTAAACATTTTTTAATTTCTCTAAGAACTTATTTAAATATCAAGGTCACTTCACAATCACTAGGACTTGTCACATCATTTATATGTTAGGATAACCTCTTGATTGATTATGCTTTAGTGCACTATCATCCTATAGTTGATTATAAGTGTTAATTTTTTTAGGATTCTAGTCACCAAGGTTCATATCATGAGCTTGTATTTACCTACATTCAAACTGTAGGTAAACTATTTGAGAGCAAGGGTACACTTATAGGTGATGAAGTAGGTCAATACCTTGTCATTCAACTCTTCTTAATGTAATTTTAACTAATAGTATCCTTATAACCTCAATAGGGTCATTTGACATTGTGATATGCTCTTTTCATACCACCTTACACTATGAGATCACTTGAAGGTTCAAAAAACTATAGTAAACATTGAAAACTTGTAGTGAAAGAATGTCTCGAATGGAGGCCTCATCTACATCACTTATTGGGACCAAACACTCACTCTCTTTGGTCAAGGCCTCACTCTTATGATAGGGATTCATTATGAAATAATTTTAATCTATCTATACCTTATATCACCCCATTTTATGATAGCACAAATAATTAACAAAGCCTTATTTTGGGGGTTTTAAGGTAATGGATCCCTGCCACTCTTTCTTCATATATGAACATGACTCCTCAAGTCTATTGTCATGTCCCCTTTTTCCTGGACATTGACAGTCTTGACGATTAGCCTATTATGCGACCTTCATAGGCTAATATGATGGATAGAGGGTCATAATGGAGCTTGGCTTGACTTTGATTCACAGGATTTCTACATTTGATTTTCATTTAGGTTATTTCAAACATATTTGGCTAGGGCTCCTACTTTTTAGGGATATTTGATATGCAGCGGAGCGCCTTTATTATGGTATGGTTATGTGCGGAATCACTCCCTGATTCATTAGCTTCAATCAGTTCGTCGATCCGACATGTATTGAAGGAGATATTAATATTTGATTGATTTAATCAAATATTAATTATTTAGCCTATTTTTAATTAGAAACCCTAATTCTAATTTAAGAAACCCTAATTAGGGCAAGCATATCTTTTTGAGGGTATAAGGGTTTCTCATGGAGGCCATTGTTCATTATGCTATTGATTATTGATATTGATTTTGAGAATTTCTTCTATGAAGACTGAGCCTAGGGTTCAAGGATTCCATCTACATTGGAGAGCATTCCCTCTTCAGTGTGTGAAATTAAGAGGCTGTGGAATATCAGTTGATATATTGCCAAAGTGAGAGATAGCTTCATCCAAAGGTTATCACAGAATTTCAGTTTTGTGAGATAACTTCACACAGAAGTTATCACAGATATTCCAGGTATTTATTGCTTATGTTTTGATTCAATAAATTATACAGCTAGAGATCTACTGTGCTAGAGACATATATTTCCAGATCAGGGGTTGAAAATAGGGAAGTTGTGCTTAAGTGGCGGTCGTACATAGTCCGTACAGGTTCATACAGATCAGTGCAAGAATCGACCTCGGCAGACAAAGGGTTTCCAGTGACCGACATCGGTCGACTGAAGACCGACGTCGGCAGAAAGCCAATCGACAGAGACCAACGTCGGTGAGATATCGACTGACGACAGTGACTGTGTGTCGACACAGAAGGGCCGAGACCTTCTAGAATTCAATTTTCACTCCCAGTTTTGATAAGCCAGGGTTTTTAAGACTGTATTTCATATTTATATGCATGAGAAAGCACTGCAATTGTAATAGTTTAAAAGGACAAGCGATAAGATTTGTAATTTGCTATTCAGAGACTATATTATTGTGATCATTTTGAATTTATTCAATCGAAGTTATATCTTGTTCAAAGTTTTTTGTGTTGCTATATTTCTTGTTTTGGAGGGGATATTATAGTGGTATTAAAGATTTTGTGCAGATAAAGGAGCCCCTAAGTAAGGGACATTACAGTGGTATCAGAGCCAATGTCTTGCCATCCTGTTGGGTAGTTTGGGTAGATTGAATCAGCAAAGTATCATGATGCCTTCATATACTCAGAAATAGTGGGACAATGATATGAAGAAGCTGGAACACAGTTTGAAGCAGTTGGATGAAACCCAGAGGAGGATGAATGAAATTCTTTCATACCCTACATCCAAAGATAAATCCACACGGTATATGACAGCAAAAGATGAGTGGAAGTTATTAACTCCACGAGCTCAGGGGAGGTTGTCTTTTGATCGCTTTATTAAGTTGAGGAGAGAGCACTACAGATCACTTAGATGAGAGAGCAGCATGTCCCATAATTATTATGATTATGAGATAGGATATAGTGAAGATGAGGATGAGTTAGATGTTTGCACTCAGAGTGTACAGGTGGGCTCAGATGTTAGTGCACTGAGGGTTGATGATCTCTCAGCTATCACAGAGATTGTAGAAGAGTCCTAGGATCCTATTATTACAGATGATACTCATGAGAATGCTGTGGACAATTTTGAGGACTTAGTTTCACCGGTTATTTCTTTCCGTATGGAAGAGTTAGACAGTGATGCTATAGTTGTTGATACTCTGTCTGTTGATATGAGCTTTGGCGTTGATTTATAGAGTATGGGTGACCATTTGTGTATTGAGGTGGTTGGTGGTGAGTACATTCCTGAAGTTGTTGCTGAGGAGCATATTGCTGATGTTGATACACACGTTTAGGATTTGGGAGTACCTAATTCTGATGAGCTTGAGATACCAGTGGAGTCGAGTCTCTAGATTGATTATTCTCACACGGATGATAGTGTGGTACAGTTGGTTGTGCCACCTTTACAGAGAGATCAGTTGGGGTGTGTGGGGGAGTATGTTGATGCTTCCACATATAATTTCTACTGCACTGAACCATTCATGGAGTATTTGTTGGATAGTGCAGGTGTTTGTCTAGACTCACATAAGATGACAGAAGGTGTTCTTGTTCGAGGTTCTAGTGCTATTAGTAGATTGGGTGAGGAGATTTTACGAACCCTTTCTACTATGTTACCTTACATGGATGTTGAGGTGATGTTTGTTGAGCCGAGATTGGAGCCATCCATTCAGTCCCAGTGTGGCAATAGTGAGCCAGTAGCAGAGTTTGGGGTTTCTTACCAGCATCATACGGTGAGGTATGCTCCTTATTTTTCTTTGCATCCTGAGATTAGTTTTGGTGTCAGTGACTCAGGGACCAAAGATTATCATATACACGATCTAGTTGGATGTGAGTATCAGTTAGATAGGGACTTGAATTTTGACAGAGTTGATATTTTAGTTGGCTTGAGTCCCTCAGAGTGGTTTCTTCTATCGACATCTATAGTTTGTCTTCAGATAGTTGTTTGGGTGTCAAGTGCAGTTTTTCAGTTGCTGATTTTGATACTATTGATGCTGATGATTTATTCACATGGGTTGATTAGTGACATGATGGACGTTACACAACTTTTTCCTTGGGATCCAGGTGGATCGAGTAGTTCATTGTTCCGAGATTGCTTGGGGACAAGCAATTTTTGGAGGGGCAGATTGTTATGTCCCCTTTTTCCTAGACATTGACAGTCTTGATGATTAGCCTATTATGCGACCTTCGTAGGCTAATATGATGGATAAAGGGTCATAATGGAGCTTGGCTTGACTTTGATTCATAGGATTTCTACATTTGATTTTCATTCAAGTTATTTTAGACATATTTGGCCAGGGCTCCTACTTTTTAGGGATATTTGATATGCAGCGGAGCACCTTTATTATGGTATGGTTATGTGTGGAATCACTCCCTGATTCACTAGCTTCGATCGGTTCATCGATCCGACATGTATTGAGGGAGATATTAATATTTGATTGATTTAATCAAATATTAATTATTTAGCCTATTTTTAATTAGAAACCCTAATTCTAATTTAAGAAACCCTAATTAGGGCAAGCATATCTTTTTGAGGGTATAAGGGTTTCTCATGGAGGCCATTGTTCATTATGCTATTGATTATTGATATTGATTTTGAGAATTTCTTCTATGAAGACTGAGCCTAGGGTTCAAGGATTCCATCTGCATTGGAGAACGTTCCCTCTTCAGTGTGTGCAATTAAGAGGCTGTGGAATATCAGCTGATATATTGCCAAAGTGAGAGATAGCTTCATCCAGAGGTTATCACAAAATTTTAGGTTTGCGAGATAACTTCACACAGAAGTTATCACAGATATTCCAGGTATTTATTGCTTTATGTTTTGATTCAATAAATTATACAGCTAGAGATCTACTGTGCTAGAGACATATATTTCCAGATCAGGGGTTGAAAATAGGGAAGTTGTGCTTAAGTGGCGGCCGTACAGAGTCCGTACAGGTTTGTACAGATCAGTGCAAGAACTGACCTCGGCAGACAGAGGGTTTCCAGTGACCAACATCGGTCGACTGAAGACCGACGTCGGTAGAAAGCCGATTGACAGAGACCGACGTCGGTGAGATATCGACCGACGATGGCGACTGTGTGTCGACACAGAAGGGCTGAGACCTTCCAGAATTCAATTTTCACTTCCAGTTTTGATAAGCCAGGGTTTTTAAGACTGTATTTCATATTTATATGCATGAGAAAGCACTGCAATTGTAATAGTTTAAAAGGACAAGTGATAAGATTTGTAATTTGCTATTCAGAGACTATATTATTGTGATCATTTTGAATTTATTCAACCAAAGTTATATCTTGTTCAATGTTTTTTGTGTTGCTATATTTCCTATTTTGCAGGGGATATTACAGTGGTATCAGAGCTTTTGTGCAGATAAAGGAGCCCCTAAGTAAGGGACATTACATCTATCTACCACTCTATGGATTCACAATCTATTATTATGACACTATTCAATTTTTAAAATCTCTATTAAGGTCTCCAAGATGCTTAAACTCCTCCATGCAACACCCTCATGCCTTTATGAGAGCCACCTATAGGTGCATATGTAGGATATAGGGCAGTGAAAAGGGATATAAATAATATGCATAGTTTATGTAATTATAAATTATTGAAATTATTTCAATCTTCAAATTTATTTATTTAACCTTGAAGGACCTCAAAACAATTCCAATGCTCTCATTTCAATGTCATTAGCCTCTTGTAGGGCACCTATAGGCACACATCAATGGTGCATGACTATGTATATAGAAGAACCATCTATCAAATTTTGTCATATGTCATTTGGATAGCATAGATTGGTTTTTCATGTTCTAATAGTGTGTTCAACCTCTTGAAACTCCTCATTACATCTCCATGAATGTTATCCAAACCTTCATACACCTCATTCACCATGACTATGAGTGAGTATATGCAAAGAGCTAACTATGTACGATATATGATTATGTTACTCCCTCAAGATGTTAGTATGTAATAATAATAATCCATAGGAGACTAATCACCATGGCACTTTTTTTGGAAATGAATAGAGTAAAGGAAAACCTTTATAGTTAATGAACATGCCTATAAATCCATTGGTGATCTCAACTTACAACTTGAGATTTTTGGCTAGTCAACTCACCTTCACACATGAAATAAAAGATGTCAAACATGAAATAAGGACATCCACATCTCCTAAAATCACTTTCATTTATTGATTTTTACAAACCAGCTTAGTCAAGGAGAAAACCTATAGGGTATGGGGATTACCATATAGGAAGGAGAAGTCAACTTATTAGAATTGGTTCATAAAGCATGGGAAACCAATCTTTGAAATATTACCTTGAAATGGAAGTGGAATAAGTGTATTATAATCCCTTAGATAAATTTGACCTTAACCAACTCCTGTTCTCTATGTCATGAGAAACCCTCTTGACCATTTTTGCATGCTTAGTGAAGTGATGAAGAAGTGAAATAGTTTTAAGCCAATTTGAAGACTTAAAAAGTAGATAAAATGCAAAAGTGAACTTAGGGAAGCTAAAGACTCACTATAAAATCTTTCACACATGTAAAAACACTTCCATAGGTTGTACAACTACCAAAACCTCCTCTTTTCTAACTATCTTCTTATTCTGACTTAAGAACCTACACAATTTTAGTTAAAACTAAAATTAATAATATTATGAAATATTTGAAATTTATAAATATTTTATAACACTTGTATTGCATGGAAAACCATATGATCCTAAAAATGACTCTAAATATGACCCTATAGTGACATGAAATGAATTAGGACTAAATTTGACTATGACCAAGGTTAGTAGAACATATAATGACATAAATAAGACCATGTCACACCATATTACATCATAATAGATCCCTATACAAGTTTCATACTATAGGGGTTGACTTCTTTTGATTTGTGGTCAAAATAGTCAACATTCTTGATAATTTCCCATGGGCAGTATGCTTGTTATGCCAAGACCAGTATCCTTCTCCCATATATTAGGATATGGAGTCACATATGCATGATTTTGACACTCAATTTTCCTTTAAAACCACACTAGACATAAAGGAAGGACACACAAAATAAGACACACCAGAGGAAACACACATGTGTTCTCAAGAACACTTATGGAACACACACACAACTAAAACAAAGAAACACACCTAATATAATATTTACAAGACCTCATTCTTGAGGTGAAAAAAAAATTCCATGCTTTGACTAGGGTCAAAGATTGTTCCTCTTACATTTTTACAACTCCATGAAAGTAATGTGTCATGTGAAGCTTGTTCATCATCAAAAACTTGGAGTATGTAGATGGTGAAATGGATTACCATAATTATGTCTTCTCATGCCTAAAAGTGTCCAAATTTTAGATTTCATGAATGTTATCCCTTGTATTTCAAATAAATTATTTTGGATAGAAACTGAATTGATCTCTATCATATCTAATATGCAGTCCAAAAATTATAGATTATGAGTGATTAAAATTGTCTCACCTTCACTCTATTCACTACCATGGTGATCTTAATGTATAAGACCATTAGGGTCATTTTACTTATGCTCTAACCCATCTGTAGATGATTCATATTTAGGTTGAAGTGTTGACTATTATTCAAGCTCAAACACATCCACCTTGACTTCATTAGGTCCCTCTACAGCTATAAGTTCTTTGATAGAAGTAAGACATGCACTCTCATGTTTGGTGAGATATTATCTTTATCAATCAATAAGACACTCAAACATATGATTTTTAGGCTCATTATCAATCATATTATAAAATTCACACTTCTTAAAATAAGAAGTAGTCTTACCTAGCTGCTCAAACTCTTGACTTATGGCATTGAACCTTTGCCATAGGTCATATTATTCCTCATGAATGTCATATTTAAGGGCTAATTCATCAAGTTTAGGAATATTTACATGGTTATTATCATCATAATGATCTATAATTATATTAAATTTATCATCATAATAAATTTGGATCAAGTAATTACCTTTAGCAGCTTGTGAGAAAAAATGCTCAACACTTACCTCAGCTTTCTCAAATTCTCCTTCATGGATGATATAGGTGCCAAGGTTAGTTTGCTCAAAGTAGGTATATGAATGATGTTCATAAGCATATGGACCATACTAATCTATAAAAAATTCAAAAATTCCTTCAATCTTATAAGAATCATAAAGATCCACAATCGACTCTTCTTTCTCATTGATGACACAATTCAGGTTAGAGCTTGCTTTTACATAGGGTTAAATGTGGAACCTAACAAGTTGTTGAATTATTATGGTCAAATTTGTTACATACCTTGATTTAAATTATAATAAGGACCAATAATCCCATAATTATCCTCTTATATTAGTAGTAAAATCTCTTAAAAGGTAGATTGTAAAGTGGGTAGGCAAGTCAACAATAATGTCTTAAAGGATGGGGAAACTAAGATAATCATGCAAAAAAAGGTTCAAACCTTTGATCAATCATAATTAATTTAAAAGTGTAACATATAAATAAATCATTCCTTTAATATGTAGCTTATACCTTAGGCCCAATTTATTAGCTACAACCTTAGGCATCAATTACATGCTAGCTCAACTATCAACTATGCAATTATAAACTAGTTTGTCCCCCACTATGATAGCGACATAGAAAGGTGGAGGCTTATAAGAATTAGTAGATGGTTACACAATGTTATTGGAAGGAATTATTAAGAGAAACATGGCCATGACCATGTATTGAATATGGAGGAATAGAATGGATAATAGATTGTTATTTTTGTAATAGCTCCTTTTGGCCAGGCATATGAAGGACATCCTAAATGAAAATGGATGCCTTAAGACTCTTCAAAGAATTTACAATTTTTAGAGAAAAAATTCCTAAATTATATTAAGTCCTCAGAGGAAAGGGAGTTATTGGAACCTAGGGTATTGAAGTAATTTTATAAGGCCTTCCAACATTATAATTTGGAGTAGGTACAAGAGTGTTAGGGATTGTCATGCTTGCATTCATGCCTTGTCGCTATGTAGGAGGATTAGATGAACTTGTAGGCACACCATTAGAATATACTAGAGCCTTTCTCTTATATATTATATTATTAACAATAGAGTTCCTTGGTTAAGCATAAAAGTGTCTTAAACTAGGAATTCAATGAAGCTTTGTCCTTAAGGTTACCAACCTTCACTTTCTTGCATTAGGACTTCATGTTCTAATGATAGTAAAGGAGTGAATCCTCAATAAAAATATATATATTTCTCTCCACTTTCATTAGCATCCATGAATTTTCCTTGTTTCCATTCTTCTTCTTATATCATATTTGTATGCAATGGTAGCATTTCTCTTGTGTTAGAGGTAGAAGTAGGATTATACACATTGACGTGCCTATTGAAGTTAGGCAACCCTTGACCTCTCCCTCACCGATATTATTTATGATATGGATAGGATTTTTGATGAGAAACTTGTTTTAGGTTGGATTTACTAATTTGAACCTTAAATAAGTTAAACCTTTCCTACCAATCAATGACATCATATGCCTTCTTAGGATCAGACTTTAAATTTGTATTTGCATTAGGAACTAGGGTAATATTAGGAAACAAAGGAATAAACACTTTTAAAGGAAATTTTCCTTATTTAATGAAGCCATTGTCAATCCTAATGGGATAGTCATATGCCTCAGATAGATTGAAACCACCCATGGATTGCAACATGATGGCAATATCAGTACCAATGGCTCTCAAGTATGTAGCAAACAAAAAAGCTAGCAAGTGGTCTCATGAGAGGAAGAAACCTATAAAAATTATTTTGGAACCTATCATTAAAATAATGCATTATCTCCTTGTGATCTCTTTGGATATTATTAATATTATGTATGAATAAATTATGGTCACTTTTGTCTTTAAATATTAAATTTAGCAACACTCCAAAGTCATCCCATGTTGTAATCAAACCACTAGGAAAAGTCCTATACCAATCAAGTGATTTCCCTCTAATATAAATTGAAAGGAGTATAATATAAATGTTGACCTTAGTGACATTGTGAAAACTACAAAAATTTGATATAACCCTAATTTTCTTACTAGGAGTGGCATGGCCTTCACCATTGAATGTGGGAACAATCTTTGTAGCAATAGGGGGAATGTCATCATAGGCATCAATATAGATTGGGGTTTTAGTGTTAAAGGCTAGGAAAGAATGCTATATAGCCATGTTTTCTTCAAGTTCTTCTCTAATTTCTTTATCCTCTTAGCCATAAAAGTCTTCTTACTCTACGAAGGTTAGAATAAGTTGAGGGTTTTGAAATTTAAGGGGAAGTTGAGGTTGAATAGGTAGATTGATAAGATTGAAAACTCTCATAGAAGATGACATAGTAATTACCATGAATTATGAGTTAAAAAATATGACAAAAAATGGTATAAAACTTGATTTTACCTTGAAAGGAGTTACCAAATAGTGAGTAGCACACAATATGTAACTAATGTTTTAAAGACCAATGTTTACCTTGACAAGTTATCTTTTAGAACAATGGTTCTATCAGTTATGCCAAAACTATTATCACCAAATATTTCACCCTATAGAAGGTTTTTCAAGACTAATATAATATTTAGGAAACATTGGAATACCTATAGGTCTATGGGTTGCCTATAGTAAAGGTATACCTCTAGGTTTAAGGGTTAGCTCCTTGAATTTGCCTTTAAGTGCTTATCACCTATGCTAACTGATTGATTATGGAAAAAGAGAAATAAATATGCATGGGAATAAAATATTATAATGTGTGATACACCATAATTATTTTCATGAGATAATCATACTTATTTCACTAATAAATAAGACCTACAACACTAGTTTCAAGGTCTTACAATATCCTAAAGTATTTCAATATAGAGGTGATATGCATGAGACAACTCAAGGTAAGAGGAACAGAGGTTAGATTGTAGACTAAAATGAAAATTTAAATATTTAATGGATCCAAACACACTATATACACTCTATATGACCTATTATAATGAGAACTTACACCAAACATGAAAGGACAAAGAGAAGAGAAGGACAATTGTTTATCACTATACCTCACCATACATCACTATGCACACTTAGACAAGATGTTTATGAATTAAAATTCAGATTTAATATATTATTAAAAGGCAAATTACAACATAAAAATATCAAGGCTTCACCATACATGTTGAGGAATTAGATACAAGAGCTAAAATGTCTAGTACTTATAGAATATGATAGAGGAGAGAGAAGAGTGGAGCTTAAGGGTCACAAGAGTAGGTGTCAAGATGAGTGAAGGAGTTATGTTTTAAGGTAAATGGATTATTAAATATACCATGTAAGTTATATTTGTAAAAATGTACCTTATAATCATCAAGCTCCCCAAACTTGGTGTAAAGGTCTCTTAGTTAGCTTCTTGAAAACTATCTTCATCATTGGCTTCTCTTGATAAATCCAAGGTAGATTAGGGAGATTTTCCACATATTCACTATGATTATGGAGTTAATAAAATATTCAACATGGATTTTATGTGCCCCTAATCATTAATATTTTTATGGAAAAGTGTTCTCACTTCTTGCAATCACTATCATCCTTCTTTCACTCATCCTTCATACTTGGCACCAAGATGGTCTTAAATTTTCCAATAAAATCTATAAAAGGGATGGTGTGACACATGTATAAAGAAATTTTATCCCTAAATCCATCATTTAGACCATTAAGTTCCTCCTAATTATAGTTAACACCTTCTAACTTGGTGATCACCTTCCATTCACTATGTCAGTTTGCACTGCCTAAAGTGAAGGTTCTTATACAGATACTTGTGTGCTTTTATGAAGTAATAAATGAGAATTATGTGTTATATTAGGTCAAAATTAAATTCTCAAAGTGATATTTATCATTTGAAACTCGTTTTTACCTTAAAAACATGAAAAACTATCAAGAAAACAAGTTTTGTACCTTATCCATATAAATAAGGTAGAAGACAATCTGATGGGAGGAAGACTGGGGGAATTTTATACAATAAAAAATCATTTTCATACCTAAAATAGACATTTTTGATGCATTTAGTTCCACATTTTTCCCATTGGGTCATTAGCAACGGTTTTGGAGGGAGTGGTTTTAACCCTTAAGGATTGTTCACTAAAGTTTGACATCCAATCCTTAGGGAAATTCGATTGAAACCTTGTTTATGAACCTAAACAACATATCCTAACTCTTTAGTATTACATTATAAGCATCCATATAGATATTATCTTCTAAACTAAGCCTCTCAAGCTCTTTTTTGCATTTTATGCACCCTGTCATGTTTCTAAGCCAAGAAATGACCTATTTATGATTTAATTTAAAAACCAAAGGATTTGACTCACCTTATAGCTCCCCATGAAGGTATTATAATGTCTTTCAAGATTTTCCTAGCTCTAAAAATTATATTATCCCTTCAAATGGGCTTTAGGCCTAGTCATGGCCTAATAGGTCTGATTTTACCTTTATGGGTTTAGGCTACTATATCTAGAATCTAACACTTATGAGGCCTTTTTCATGTCCATCCATGTTCAATACAACCTCCTATATATTTATGTAAGGTTTAAACACTTCCCAACTCACTTTATCATCATAGTTTACTAAACCTATAGGGTTTATCTCCCTAAGAGTGCCCTTTGTCTAAGATAAAATAAAAGGTGCTTCCCCTATTATCTCAAGAAAAATAAGGATATGATAGGATTTGGTAATTCATAGGTATATTTTACTCAAATATTTATGTTTTAATCCTACCCTATCACCTCCAAACATTAAAAAATCCAAGGTAGACTTGTATACACTATCTGTAAGATTGGTGTGTTGACTGTAGGTGCACTTTAAAGATGGATCTTACTACTAGGTGATATGTTCATTATCACATTAAATATGATTTTAATATTTTTAAAAACCATTCCTATTTTCCAACTCCTCAATGTGTACTCACCTTTACTTGACTTGACAAGAGTGGCTAACTATGTACTATATTTCCTTGCTTAGAATGCGACATGCCTGTAGGTGTACACTACACTATTAGACAATATATTATTTCTCTAAGATTTTATTGAAATACTTAAGGTCACTTCAAAATAACTATGACTTTTCACATCATGTATATTTAGGCTAACCTCTTGACTAGTTATGCTTTAGTGCACTATCATCCTATAGTTGATTGTAGATGGTGATGTTAAGGGTCAAAAGAGGTCTTGTAGATGATTTAAAACCTTTGAAACCTATGCTACATAATATAGGGTATCTCCAAAGTTATTTTAATAATATACAACCTAAAAGTGTTCATTTTTTTAGGTTTCTAGTCACCAAGATTCATATCATGAGCTTGTAGGTACCTACATTCAAAATATAGGTGAACTATTTGAGAGTAAGGGTAAACTTCTAGGTGATGAAGTAGGTCAAGAACTTGTACTTAAAATCTTATTAATGTACTTTAAACTAGTAATATCCTTCCCACCTCAATAGGTTCACTTGACATGGTGATATGATCTTGTCATACCACCTTAGACTATGATATCACTTAAAGGTTCAAAAAACTATAGTAAACATTAATAACTTGAAATGAAAGAATGTCTAGAATGGAGGCCTCATCTACATCACTTATTGGGACCAAACACTCACTTTATTTGGTCAAGGCATCACTCCTATGATAGGGATTTATGATGGAAGAATTTGAATCTATCTATACCTTATATCACCCCATTATATGATAGTAAAAAGAATGAACAAAACCCTCTTTGGGTGTTTTTAGGGCAATGGACCCTTGAAACTCTTTCTCCACATATGAACATGACTCTTCAAGTATGCCTACTAGTCTATGGCTTCACCATTTATTGCTATGACATTATTCAAAAAATTTAACCTCTATTATGGTCTCCAACATTCTCAAAATCATCCATACAAAACCTTCAAGCCTCTATGAGAGACACTTATAGGTTCATATGTAGGATATAAGGTAGTAGATAAAGATATAGACAATATGCATAATGTATGACCTTATAACTCATCTAAGAACTTATTTAATTATTCAAATTTATCTCTTTAACCTTTAAGGGACTTAATTAGTTCTAATTATCTCATTTTAATGTGATCAACCTCCTATAGGGAACTTGTGGGTGAACATTAATGGTGCATGACTATGTATATAGAAGAACTAGTTATCATAGTCAATCAGATGTCATTTGGATAGCTTAGCTTGGTTGTTTATGTTCTAAGAGTGTGTTAAACCTATTTAAAATACTAATTACATCTGCATTAATCTTCTAAAAATATTCACGCACCTCATTCATCATGATTGTGAGCAAATATATGTAGAGAACTAATTATGCAAGATATATAATTATGTTACTCCCTCAAGATGTTAGTATTTGATATTGAAACTCCAAAGGAGACTAATCACCATGAACCCTAGTAACATGAAACATCAATACACTTTTTCTTGAAACCACTACAAGAAAAAAAAACCTTTGTAGGTTGATGAACATGCATGTAACTTCATTGGTGATCTCAACTTACAACTTGAGATGTTTAGCTCATCAACTCACCTCCAAACATGAAATATAATATGGAAAACATGAAATAAGTATGTCCAAATATCATAAAATAAATTTCATCCATTGGTTTGTATGGACTAACTCAAATAAGGAGAAAACTTATAGGGTGTGGGGATTAACATGCAGCAAGGAGCAGTTAAATTATTATCATTAGTTCACAAAGCATGGGAAACAAATATTTGAAAAAATTTCATGAAATGGAATTGGAATAATTTTATTATTATTCCTCAAAGGTATTTTACCTAAAATAACTCCTATTGTTCATACCATGAGAGAACTTATTGACCATTTTTGCATGCCTAGTGAAGTGATAGAGAAGTGAAATGATTTTAGGCATATTTTAAGAATTAAAAAGTAGATAAAATGTATAATTGAAATAAAATAAGCTAAAAAATCACTGTAAAACCTTCCACATGTGCCAAAACACTTGTATAGGTTGTAGAACTACCAAAGCCTCCTCTTTTTTAACTATTTTATTGATCTGACTTAGGAACTTACAAATTTTCAGTTATAACTCAAATGAAAAAAATATTATGACATTTTATGTTGATTAATATTTTTTAACACTTGTATTGCATGGAAAACTATATAACCCTCATAAATTACTTTAAATATGACCCTATAGTGACATGAAATGACTTATGACTAAATTTGACTATGACCAAGGTTAGTACCACATCAAATGATATCATATAAGACCATTAAGCACATTATTACATCCTAATATACCCTTATACAAGTTTTTTACTATATTGGGTTTACCTATTTTGACTTTTAGTCAAAATAGTCAAAACCTCCCATGTTCAAAAATTTAGAGTGGGTGAGGATAATATTGAGGAGGGGCACCCATATTTCATTAATGTGAAATCAGTCTTAGGCCATAAATATTTTTTTTATTATAATCATGACTACAAGAACTTCCTCTTAGAAGTTGTAGACTATGGATCATTTATATCCTCCTTTTTGACCCATTTAGAATCTAGGTTCTCATCCTAGTCTTATATGACATCATTTATTAAGAAGGTCTCTATCTAAGCCTTCACCACTACAACAACATAAGATAATATGAAATCTAAGAGGCATTAATACTCCTTATAGTGTTCCAAGATATATCAATGATCATTTCCCAGGATTTGGGTAAGTAAACCTATTCATGGACCTCATCCTACAGTCAGATGGTAGTGAGAAGGAGCTTGCTAAATAAGTTAGTGAAGGGAAATGACACTAATTTGTTCATGGCCCTATGAAGTCCACATTTATTTTAAGACTAAATGGAATCTTCAAATTATTCTCATTCATCATTGTTAGAGCTTGATTCTCTAGGTACCTAATCGATTACTTTGTACATGTCATTATAGTGCTTAAAATTGGTTAAGCCTTATGGGAATAGGGTATCCAAGTAATCAGACTTAGTCTTGGGGTTCAAAGAGGATGCATCCATCTCATCAATATGGAGGTTCAATATGAAGGCTTTGAGTGTAGGAGTTAAGAAATATAGGGGTGCTCTATGATAATTGAAAAGTAAAGAATTGGAGTGATATCAAATATATAAAATGATAACCATTAGTGGGATTTCCTTTGGAATTTCTAAACACACACATTCAGCCTCTTATATTAATGACATTTTTTGGGTCACTTGTGTATTCAAATTTGAGTTATTGGATGGAACTTCTCTCTTTATTTCTCAATATAGAGTTAAATTTAGAGCTCATGATCCCTTACCACCAACTAGATTTCAAAATGGTGATGGGATGTTTTAAAACTATCCAATCATGCTCAAATTTATATTCAATTAATACCCAATGCATGGTAGGTATACATTCATGTCTCTTAATTTCTTATTATTTAACTCCTACTTTATGCCATATGTCATCATCTCATTAACCCTATTGATAATGGTTGACACCTAGGCATGGGGTTTTACTCTATTTTATACCCTTATGAAGGGTGAGGTTTCTCTCAAAGACATGTGGCACACTCTAATTTATTCTCAATCTTAATCCATACTCCATTCTAATAATTTTGGGTCCTTAGGTGGTTTCTCATTCATCTGACTTACTCACCATGTGTCACACTCTAAGTGTGTTAGGATTTAACAACTTGGTAACATGGTGCCTTATGAGTGGGCCAAAATCTCTTGAGATCTAACATATATAAAAGGTTTGGGGACTAGCTACTTTGACAATCTAGTGATGTGGCACATTCTAAGTGGACCAATCTCTCTCAGGCTCTGACATCTTTGGTAGGTCTAGGGACTGGTCATTATAATAACTTGGTGATGTGGCACATTGGTCCATTTTCCCTTATTAAATCCATAAAAAGACTATGCAATAAATGAAAAGATATGTAATACATTTAATACTTACTCATCTATCATTAAGTTTTTGATTCACCTCAAAGGGTATTGGGTCCAATGCTTTAGGAAAGGAACACGACTCTAAGGACTTCCTTTAAAAGTTGACCTATAATGTTAGCACCTTAAATCCATAAGAGAATGAGTCTACCTTAGTCAAAAATAAAAGAAGGCTTATTATTTCTTAGTAAAATTGGGGTGACATAATGTTCCAAAGGTTTAGAAAAGGTGAAACCAACATGAATAAAAGAAAAGACCCAGTATATCTATCTCACAATAAAATTTAGAGGGGTCCTCCATTTTAAGGAAAAGGGGACATATTAGCCACAACAAATGGTGATGCTAAGCACTTAAAACCCTACCAATTTAATTTTATCTCCTTGCATAAAACATAAATTATAATATGGATATTCATAAGTAGAAAAAAATATAAGGCACTAAAGTTTCATGATAACAAGTGGCATATTGAGATTTCACCCTATAGGTGGCCACTAATGTATGTAAGAAGTGATTTTTCATTTTCCATTCAATTCTATATTTTATTTGAGAAACAAAGGCTAGAGTAGATATTAGGCTCCATCTAGGCCATTGATGGCTTGATATCTTATAGGGGAGGTGGCTGGGGAATTATTATAATACCATATGGGTATTCATAGACCTGATAGAGATACATATGGTCCAGTTCATGGCCTTGTTTCACTGCTAGCTAGTCTAAAAATCCTATAGTTGAGATTGTCTATATATATATTTTGAGGAAGACTCATAATTTATATTCTACATACTTTTCTTTTCCTTTTCCAATTTTCTCTATGAAAATATTTTCATTTATTAGTCTTGTCCATTGAGGTTTTGGGACCAAGCCAAGGGTGAAGGGATGATGAGGAAGCCTTGAATACCCACTCAATCTTTGATTTTCTTAGATAATCTAGTAATTTATTAAGATGATATAATAAGTGCACCTTGGTGAATCTATTAGGATGTGGTATGTTATAAAATCCACCTATTTCTCTTAGAATCATTAGCCTCTTAGATATAAAATGTCAAAAGTTTAACTATTATCCCTGACTTACTTAGATCAAAGGTTTTAACTTGGGTCTTCTTTCTTCTCAAAAATCCTCTTGGGATTTATCCATCACTTGTCGAAGCTAATAATATGGTCAGGTTTCAAAGTAACACCACAAAACAAATCCCAAGCTAGAGGGACAAAACACAAAACAAAATAAAACACACACACTAAAAGCAAACAAATAATGAAAATAAATCGCATAATGAAAGAAAACCTATCTAATATATACATTACCAACCCTTCTCATATTACTCAAAAAATACATTAGAGGGGACAAAAAATAAATAGTGATTCAGGATTTGTTTGTTTACTAGAATTTGTAGCTCATTGACCTTGATATCCTTGGGATAAAAGGTGTTCTCACCCAAGATTTTGGATATTTGATATAGGGTAATCCATAAGGGATTGAATTTAAAATACTATAATTTCTTATCATGAGCCTTATCCCACATTAAGACTAGGTTAAATATTCTAAAGGTATTGATCTTTGCTCTCTTATTGAACCACCTTTTGGTTGTATCCTGGTATCTACTAAAGCTTAACAGAGCTCCATCTTGGGGTTATTCTAACTAAACTAGGTCTAGGAATATAGAATTCACCTTATCATCTAACTCCATGAATTATTTCATGAATTTATAAGTCTAAAATCTGAGCATGATGGGTATGACTAGCTCCAATCCATAAACTAGAAGTAAAGGAGAGATTTTGATTACTTATTTATACCTCTGATGTTTACCCAAAGGGTAAACATTAGTAAGGAATGCCATTCTTGGGGATTTTTCTACTTGATTAATTGATGGTGTCTATCAAATTCTTATTAGTGGATTATGCCAATCCCTTACATTTTGGGTGGTGATTAGATGATAACTGTAGTGTGATTCCATTATCATAACCCATTGTTTGAATTTTATGGATTAAAAAGTAGGACCATTATCACATACCAAAGAGATGGGGACCCTAAAATAGGTGATTATGGTATTTTATAAGAACTTGATAACTTTAGTAGGGGTGTTTATTTTAATTTCAATTGCCTCAAACCACCTCGTGTAATAGTTTATGCCCATGAGAAAAAACTTATGGGTAATTGATGAACTGGGTTTGATGACCCCCATAAAATCTAGCCCCTATTTTGCAAATGGTGTAGACTCTATGATGGGTTATAGTGGCATTGATACATGGGTTTCCATTTTAGAAAATGTTTTTCACCAATGGAAAAAGATAACATGGGCACGAACATTTTTTAAGAGTTTGGGTTAGTAGTATCCTTCTTGAAGAACTTTATGGGTATTGTGTTTGTTGTAGGGTGTTTGGCTCCTAGTATTTCATGGAAACTTTCCATTATTTCTTTGGCCTCTTCTTATGACACACACCAAAGGTAGATTCCCTCATGGATCCTTATAAAATAACTCCCTTGTTTAGCATATATATTGTATCCTTAAACTAGAGGGAAATTTTTTGTGTGTGGTTGAGTCCCAAAGGTACGTTTCTATAGATAAGGAAATGCATAACTAGGGCATACCAATCGGAGTGTAATGCCCTCTTTTGGTCCACTTGGTGTACTATAATCCTTAAATATATGTATATAATTAAATTAAGGATTTTTCCTCCAACTAATTTATCTATCTTAATTTTGAAGTCATAATCTTGTAAATTTATCATCCATAAACCTCTTCTTTCACCTAACTCATTCTGCCACACAATTCTCTTTATAGCTAGGTCCAGGACAATTACATGTATGTTATTTTGGAGATGCAATGTCTTAATTTATTCACCACCTTGACCAAGGCATATGAGTTCTTGTCTATGATAGAATATATAAGCTCATCATCCTTAATATTGGTGCTCATAAAATAAATAGGGTGATCTTCTCCCTCTAATATTTAGGTGAGGAAAACAATAATGGTGTGCTCTAAAGTAAAGGGGTGGATATAGAAATATTGTATTTAGTATGGGTTGATAAGAACTAGGGATTTCATAATAGCATCCTTAATATCCTAAAAAGGCTTATTTTATTTTGTATGACATTCTACTTTTACATCTTATCTCAACATTGAATTCAAGGGTTTTACTATTTGAACAAATCTAAAAATAAACTTACGTACATAGTTAATTTTCCCAAAGAAAGATTTTAGTTCCTTCTTACTATTATATAAAGGTAGTTTGGAAATTACATCCACCATTTTTAGGTTGATGTAAATACCTTATTTATGATAATGTGATAAATAAGCTTACCTTTGGTGATACCAAACACTCTCGTCGTTGGGTTTAGGGAAATTCCTTACCATTTGCATCTTTTAAATACCTTTTCCAAGTGGTGCCCCTGATTTGAATTATATCTCAAAAACAAAGGTAGGTCATCCATATAAATTATTATATATTTACCTATTAGTCTTTCAAAATCAAAATCCATTGCCTTTTGGAAAGTGGAACCTTCATTGATCAACCTAAAGGGCATTCATTTATAAGCTACTGTGACCCACTTGGTGGTGAAAGTAGTCTTAGTCCTTTCTACATATTTGACCAAGACTTGATTTATCTAGAGAAACCATCTAAATGGGACATAATTTTAAACCCACTCACCATTTGTATCACCTCATCAAGGGAGGGTAATGGGTAATTATATTTATCTAAGGATCAATTCATGTTTTATAAGTCTACACACAAGTATATTTCTATATTTTTATTTATCATAGGCACCAGGTTGGCCATCCAGGTGGAGTGGAAGATCAAGAACATTCTCCCTATAGAAAGTATATTATAGAATTCATTATGTATTAATTGCTCCACAATTGGGTTTACCAAACTCTATCTTTGCCTAAAGGGTTTATGATAGGGTTTTAGGGGGATAGTGTGAATGATTACTCTCAAGTCAAAAAACTTAAGGTCCTCATAGGACCAATAAATCACGTCCTTATATCTTAGTAGTAACCTTTATCACTATTCCAATTCATTTTACATATAGTTAGGATCCACATTAACTATATGAGAAATATCTATCAATTTGAAGTTAATGATTCAACACTTTTGGTCCTTAAACTTTGGTTTTTTTGCTTATAAGGTGGGGTCTAAAGGATCAAATCTCTCTCTCTAATGATATAATCCCCTTTAGGATCTAGTTCCCTTGAATATTTAGGATGTCATTTTTATTTAGTTTATTCATGGGGTTATCATTGTATTTCTAATCTATAATTTGGGTCTCAAATATTCCCTTATTACTGAGAAATTGGATGATCTATAGGTCATCCACAAAGAATTTAAAGTTTGTCACATTTTATAGGATAGAGGTACATGGCATGAGTTCCATAGATAAATCTTAAAAATTAGTGTCATCCAAGAGAGATAAGTTTTTTTGATGCAGATGCTAGTGAGCTAGCTACTTGGTTCTCCTCTTGAGGCATCAGGATGATATTAAATGCATTAAACATATCAATTAGGTCCCAAGCCTTATGTTTATACCTCATAAGGTATGATATATTGATTTAAAATTTAGTTTTGATCTAGTTGACCACCAACTTAGAGTCTTTGAATATTATTAGTTCATTTGCCTTATATTTTAATGTAAATTACAATCCTAGGATTAAGGCTTCATAATCTACTAGGTTATTTATGTAAGGAAACTATAACCTATATGATTATAAATTTTTCTCCTTAGGGGATATATAAATAAAAAACTAACCTGAGCACCTTTTTTATAATTTAATCCATCTATATAAAGATACCATAGGCAAAACAAGTTTGGGCTATAACTAGTTTGATCTTTGGGTGTCTTTTTGCTTAGTGCGTAGATGCCTAGGTTTGAACAAACTAGGTTTACCTTCTAAATAATGACATTGTACTCAGTTATCACGTCTTTCATGTGAGGTTATATGTATACCTAAACTTGGTTGGCTACTCCT
Organism: Torreya grandis; assembly: GCA_037957365.1. NCBI lineage: Eukaryota > Viridiplantae > Streptophyta > Pinopsida > Cupressales > Taxaceae > Torreya > Torreya grandis. Next base: position 974,661 of record JARHVA010005363.1, read on the forward strand.
CTCCATGACAACCACATATGGGAGAAATATGTGGCCATATACCCATTCAAGGCCTTGGACCAATCTATGTTAAGGAGCATGTCATAAGCTTCAAAGGTCTCCACTAATTAAATGTCTATGAAGTGTTGAATCCTAAGATTGGAGTCCAATTAGATGTGGAGATTGAGAAATTCACCTATCAGTTTTACTTCTAACTTGTTTAGCTAGACCACTACCTTATCTAACTTTATGGGGACTAACCTAAGCTTCTCACATATGCTTGTTGGCATCACATTAGTTGAGGCTCATGAATATACTAAGAAATTATGTAGATAATTTATTCACAACCATATGGCTAAGAGGAAAGGGGGAACCTCCATATTATTTTTATGGATGAGCACACTGCTATATACTTCATTTGGTTTTGTTTGGGTCTGTGGGGTCAACTTTTGAGTCAAGGATTTTAGTAAGAGATCCCATTACTTAGTTATTTGAGAAAGCTCATGTAGTAGGATGTTAGCCATAATATTTGTCATATCCTCCACTATATTATAACCCAATTTAATTTAGACCAATGGGGTTTCCATAGATGCCTTATGTTCTTAAGGTCTTGGAGGTGGGGGATCATTCCTAGAATTTTGGTCTAGTGGGGTTGCAACATTATTAGGGGTAATCAAGATAGTAATGTGTTGTTATTTATTAATGAGGGTGTAGTTTATCTAGAATTTTTTAAATGATTATACCTCACTAATATCCTCCTATGGATCATTTTCTTCCTGGCTAAGGAAGTCTAAATTTTCTAACACCATAGTAGTAATAGGGCATTTACCCAAGTTGGAGGATTTAGGATGATTGGGGACCACCTCATATTCTTCTATTTCCATTTAGAATATCTTAAAAGTATAAGAAATTTTTTTTTATTCTATCTACCCATGGGATACTATGTTATGCACTCAACACCAATTAGATAAAGCTATCTCAAAGATATTAACTTTAGGTAGCCTATTGGGTGAGGGTTCTAGGGGGTTGCAAGGATGGTTATAGTTTTGTCTTTGTCTTTGATATGTGAAGTTTTTATTGGAAATTTATACATTAAAATTACTCACCCACATTTGTAGCCCAAGGAAATAATTGATGAGTTTTTGTATTATCTATTAAATGGAATCTAACTCATTCTTGGTAGACTCCTAAAGTGTGGTTTGGGCAATATTACCTAGGGTTGTGCTTGAGTGATCAATTCATTCCCCCTAGGTTAAGTAAACCTAATTGTTGGTTTGAAGTGGGATGACCTAATAGGGTTTGGTGAATTATATGGAGTGGATGAAACATTGTGGTGTTATGATTAATTTTGGTCAAGAATATCAATGTTGGAATCTATAATAACACACCGAGAGTGGGGGCTATTATGTGGCCTTGAGGTTTAATTGCATGTCTACCTTAATATATCCTACATAAGTTAAGGATAGGTATATTATGGTTACATATCTCCTTAATAACATGGCTATCCTAGGGTTTAATGCATTATTATACATTGCAAGTGCTAGTTGAGGGTTAGGTTGATAAAGCATGGTGACCCAGTTATATATATTATGAAACCTAGCATTGAATTTCCTATTAAGATCATTGTGATCCATTTTGATATAATCAAATTACTATTATATGACATTGGGGTCTATTACTTTCCTAAATTAGGCAAGGAAAGCAATAGTGAAATGGTCCCAACTCAAGATAGAGTCTTTAGAAAGGTTGAAGAACCGATCATATATTGAGTTCATTAATGTGAAGGGGAAAATCCTAGACATGATGTCCTCATGTTCTAAATTTAAAATCATCAAGGTAGTTTTATAGGAAGTTATATGTTTTTTAGTATTTTATATATATATCCCATGCCTGGGGTGAAATAGGGAAGATACCTCTTAGGGTTCCTAGGTAAATCAGGGAAAAGTATCAAGATGTTAATGGTGGAGCTAGCTAACCAAGACATATTAGGCTATGAATTATAGATAAGTTATATGGAAAAATTAATTGGAATCATGGTAGGTCTAGGTTAGCTGAGCCAAGGTTTTCTATGGAAAAGTAGGGGGAAATTAGAAATAGGTCATGGTAGGACCTAGCCCTGGTAATAGGTGAACTAGTCTCTAGGATGCTTCAAAATCATACAGTGGTTAGTAATTTATTATCAATAATTATAATTTTGATATAACCATAAATTTAATGACAAGTCTAAAATATTTCAATGATCCCTCCTTTTAGTTCTAGTTATTGTTCACACTGAAATCTAGTTCATGAAATACCCATGATATTAGGTGTTCCCTAAAAGGGAAGATGGGGATAACTATGCCTCAATTTTAGGACCAATATAGGATTAGCCTAGGGCATTATTGTAGGTTTTTAACTTCATAAATGGAGTCTACATGAATAGTCTCAAAAATATGTATTATTACCACTAAAACTTCAATATGAAGTTTCTGCACACAACACTAATTATCCAAGGTTGTTATGGGAGATCATGTATTATGTTATTCTATTTGTAAATATAAGGGGAGAGGTTAGTTCAATCTCAAAAACAAACACAAAAAGAGAGGGGAGAGTAAGGCATAAAAGGGAACCTTTAGGTCTAGAATGAACTTAATGTATCAGCTATAAAACTAAGTTCCCTTGCCATAGTTATACCATTGTAGACTTAGTTTCAATAAAGTTATACCTACACAAAAACATAGTGGAAAGATTCTAAAGAAACAAAGGAGTATTCCTCAAATATGAGCCCTCTCTAAATACAAGTACTATAAGTTTATATTAAAATACACATAAACACCCAATGGTAATTTATATATTAAAACACAAATTAACAATACTATATAATAGAAACAAGAGATATCACATAATGATTATAATTTTAAAGCACATCATAACCATAGTAGACATGAATTGGAAAATATTATTCCAAATAATATAGCACTGATAAGCATTCAAAATGGAGATGAAAGATAATTGAGGGACAAAAAAAAATCTTTATAAAAAAAAAGGAACTGTATTCATTAAAAAGTGAGTGTTATTACAATAATCAATCTTGGCCAACTCTATAGTACAAAGAGATAAAACAAAAAATAGGTGAAATCCTTTCTATAATCTAACAACACTTTCGATCAAGTTTTTATTTACTTTGTATTATAATAAAACTTTACATTATATAAATGAGGATGGGATTCACCTCCAAATAGTGTTAGATTCCAATCATGGGCCATGATTTCCACTCATTATATTTAAAACCATAATTCAAAATAAAAAACAAGCAAAGTCCCCTTAATCCCATAAAATTTTTGTGAGGGACCTCTTAGTTAATATGCATAGGTGGCTATGAAGGTCTTGCTCCTAACTACTTTGATTTTACATCCCTAACTTTTAGTGTAGTTGATATGAGGTCAAATTCATTTTCCATATTAACAAGGTTCATTAAGAGCTCCCTAAATATCACCTCAACTTGAGTCACCAACCTCTAGTAGACTTGGTAGGTAGCTTCCATTAACACCTAAACCTTCAATACTTGGTTGATGCTTAGTGTGGATTGCATTGATATATTGAGAATCATCCATGCCCTTTCCTTGTTTTCTTTGGTGACCTTCTCCCTCATGACCTAGTTGAATTGACCCAAGTGGACTCTAAATTCTCCCTTGTCCTATAGGGTGACATCTGGGTGGAATAACATAAATATATAACCTCTTTTAAGTAGGTCAATATCTTCTTTCTACCCTTTTCCAAGGGTCTAGTTACAATATGAGCCACAAATAGCCATTACTTTATCTTCACCTTCATGTTCTTGGTGTAAGTCTAATATAATTCCAAGTCTGAGGTTGGCATTAGTTTCAATTCTAGGACATGTCTTTTTTAATCACCACTAGAAGCTTCTTATACTTTTTTTCTATCTTTGTTATCCTCTCCAAGTAAGCTTGAGTCTATTAGATAAGCACATTGCTCTTAGTTAGGGTATCTAATACCTTTCCTAGAAATAATAAGAGTGGTAAGAGGGCATCCTTTACCTACCCAATCAAACCAATAGGGAAGGAACCCTTCACTTGGGCCTCTAAGGTTTAAATTTGGATTTTCATGTCCTCAAAGAGCTTCTCTAACATATCATAAGTTGTCAAGAGAATAGTGAGTGGATCCTCATCCATCCTTTCTTCCGCAATGGAAGTCCTCACCTTAGTGAGGGAGAATAAATCTTGATGGGTCTACCAAACCATTAGGTTCTATTTTTGGATGAACCTCTATATTAGATTCTTCTTCATGTTCCATGAAGTTTGGTCTAAGATCCACTATACATCCATGTCACCTTGGATTGTCTTATTTGGTTCTTGTGACCTTGGGGATTGTTTTCACATAGATTTTTCACCTATTATTGATGTTGTAGCTTGATGTGAAAAAATTTAATGATAAAATGGGAACACCTCCAAGATTTAGGACCTTGGTGAATTTAGGTGAACCTTTAGAGAAGGCTGAATTCCTTTCACTAGATTCAATGCAACTAATAAATTACCATTTTTATAGAAATTCTTATTCTTTAGTGATCTTTCTTCTAAACTAGGGTTTGACTGTGGGAAAGAGTTTGAGAATGAAATTTGAAAAATTGAAAATGCTGATTGCACAAAATATTTTTATTATGTATTTTAATTCTTTCTTGAATGAACACAACATAATAGAAAATATATTGAAATTTTTAGGAGCCCAAATTCATGTAAATGGGAAATTAAAGGCAATATTTGTTATTTTTCATAAAAGGGAGAAGATTCTTTTATTGTAATCAAACAATATTCCAAAAGGGTATAAAATACCACAAATGAAATTTCTTGTCTGAGAATAAGAATTATAACATTCACAAATATTCAAATAACTTTGCATATATAGGGATTTCAATTATTTATCATTTACCAAGATACATCATATAGAAGAATTATTTAAAATGTTGAATGATAAATCTAATAGTAAAAAGATAAGATGGGTTATGCCATAGTGCCCATATTTATACAGAAGATCTCATAAATGAGATGTACTTATGAAAAACTCCAACTCATAGTAGAGGAACATGAAGATATGGAAATTCCATGAAAATAGGTGTGACCTTTAGTAGTGGCATCCATGGCATGATGAACAAGTGCTGAAAAATCCCATTCAAGAGTTGGGCATGATCCAAACTAGTAGAAGCATGGATGGAACTTTGAAATCTTCATGAAATGCCCTTGTTCTCCTTCATGCAATTGTAATGGCTCTTCATTCAAATGGGGCACCAAAGCAAAAATAATTTTTAGAATAAAAGATAACTTTAATATAACTTAAGTTACTTTTTTACAAAACCCTAATCTATAATTTTCAAGTGAGACTTTTACAACTTTCAAGTCATACCACTTTATCAAAACTATAATTGCATTTTTCAATATGTGTGTTTACAACTTAAGCAATTAGAACTTGTCAAAATGAAAAGTTTAATTTGTAAGTCTAATTTTTACAATTTCCAACCTACCAAAATAAAAAGTGTAAAATACACATGGCTCTTTCTCAAAAAGAGCTACCAAAAATATAGTTGTAATTTACAAGATATGTTTTTACAACTTTAACATATTTTTACAATAATGAAAATACAATATACAAGAATGATTTTAATAGAAAGAATTAATTGATTTCTAATAATTTTTATGACTCTTATCCTTCTCAGCCTATAATTTTTGAACATATACAATAAAATCCTTAAAGATCTTTTGAATTTTGTCCTCATCTGGGATAAAATAATTGAGGTTGGTTATCTCACAATCTACTACTATATCAAAAAGTTCCCTTCTAAAAGTTTTGTATTATTAAATATATTTATCCATCTGATCTAATGTGTCATAATATTTGATGTAACGAAGGATAGAGCTTAAGGTAAAGACTATATCTCATGAAAATTATTTCTCAATCACTTCCTTTAATTTATTTTGAACCTCTTCTACTAAAAGGAGATGATCTTGATAATTTTTTGGCTAACATGACACTTTATTAAAGAAATATTAAATGTCATATAACATATTGGTAGCCTTGTCATGTGTAACTTTAGCCTTGTGGGTAGCATCTATAAGCATTTTTATTCTAAATTGAGAATTTATATCTAACTCCTCTTGCTATCCATCATTTTTAGTATATTTTTAGCAAGGATGATGTCCATGTGAATTGAGTCCATCGCTGTTAATTTGGGATAGAAAAGATTCAATATTTTTATTTCTCCCTCATAATTAATGATGTGTCCTCTTGGGGTGACCCTTATTTCTCTTAAAAATATATAGTGATCATTATTATATCAATAATATTATTGTTTTTTGAGATTATCTCTTTTTCCCACTCCTTGGTGGTCATTCCCATGCTACCAATTTCTTTCACCATATTAAGTCTTTCCTAATCTATGATTTGGGTAGTTATTTATGTTGATTATAGTTATGTTGATTGAATAGTGGGCTCTATGAATTTATTTAATATAGTCATAAGTTGTTCAAACTTAATCTTTAGCTCATCCTTAGTGACCTTGTCACTATCCATTTTCTCAAAGAGGGAGTTAATGATGGATTGAACATCATTTTTCAATCACTCCCTAGTAGGATGTCCAAGGTAAACTTTTGATACTTGATAGTCCCCCATCACTAGATCTTCTTTATGTCTATTTGGTGAGGGGACTATATTATCTACATATTTTTCTCCTACTTAGTCATATAATTTCCTTAAAATGGTCCAAAGATTAGTCTTATATTTCTTTCATATCTCTAAAAGACCAAAATCCAATATACTTTGGAACATTATTTGCTTGCATTTTTTCCCCACCATTTTTGCTAACCAACTAGGTGTAACATCTTCCTACATTGACACTATCACTTGAGAATCTAGAGTTGAAGATGTTACACTAGTTGGCATGGCGACAAGTGTCATATCTTATATTAATACTACCATTTATTGATCAACATATGTCTTTGTGATTTAATCCTCATCTATGGGTTGAAGGTCCACATTTGCATCAAGGACTTTCTCCTTAACTCTCTCCACTAAAGGGGTTGGGTTATTGTGGAAGTGGAAGAGGTGGGGGTAATGGAAATGGATTTGTCTATTGAGGGTGTGGGATATGGAAGTGATAGAGGAGAATATAGGGATTTGGAACTTAGGGACTAGTGTAAATGTGATGTCCAAAGCCTTAAATGAGTTAATTAAAGTGGTAGGGATACTCAAGGGTGGTAAGGTAGGAAAAATGAAAAGGGATCAAGATGAATCAATAATTGTCCCAAGAGTTGGGATGATCAATGGAAATGAAGTCATAATGAATGTATCCATGGAAAGATACTAATATATAGTGTTGGTGATCAATGGGGATGTAATGGAAGGGATTTCAAATGAAATGGAAGGAATTAGGGAAGGATGGATTGAAATTATGGGAGGAAGAAGTGAAATGGAAACTTGAATAGCCAATGAAGGGGGGACTTGAGTGTCCATTTGAATTGATTGCATTATTGGTACTGGACTTATTGTCATAGGTAATGTGGTGGAAATGGAGGGTGGATTCACTTGGGGTGAAGGAGGAGTGGAGATAAGAGGAGGAGGTCTTGGAGCTATATAAACAACAAAATTAGGTGTGGCATGAATCACAAATATGGGAGTTGTGATTATTATTAATATTGGGGTTTAAGTTGTGGATGCTTCAACTATAGTTGTGTCCTAAAATGAAATGACTATTGGTTGGTCTACTACCACTCCCTCTTTTCTTGATTTCCCATTATTGTCCTTTGATTATTATTTTTTATTATGTTAGATCATTGGCCTATTTGATTACTCTACTTTTACACCACTAGGGCCCTCTACTAATGGTATATATTTTGGCTCCTTGAGTTTTATTAGTTTTTAGTGATACTATATCTTTGGTCACTTGGACCCTTTTACTATTGAGGTAATTGAGTGTTTTATTGATCACATGGATAGTTTTATCAATTAGAGATAAATATTCAATAATAAACCACCTTACTTTTAGAAGGGGTTGAGAAATGATTTGTTTATATTCAATCTTATCGATCCAAGACTCGTCATCCACCAAATATTTATGGACTAGTGTTAAGTCAAAATATTTGACTTGATCCAAGGTCATTCTTGAGTGGTCCCTCAATCTGACTTCCACTTCATCATCCAAATCTTCTTAGAAATATTTAAATTAGGGGACATGGGAATATATGGAGATTCCTAATGTGCTAGTTATGTTACCATGAACATCATAGAATGGTTTCACCTCCAAATCCCTCATGCTCATCTGTGTCATTTTTGAATTGGCACACTTGGCTTTTGTTAATAAGGGGCATGTGTATCTACCTATATTTATTAGGAAATGAATTCCCAACTTATGTTTACTAGATATTAGCTTGTTATTTTCCACAAGTTGTCTCACTATCTTCATTAATGATCATTTATCACTCACATATATTGGAAGAGTGTAAAGGAAACCACTAAATCTACATACCCTGATATAGGAACTAAATGAAGTAGGAACTCTAATGGGTGATATTTGTAGTGGCTACATTGAATAATCTCTTCCTCTCTAGTTCTTTATCAAACATTATTATGATGTAATAAATGAAGGCATCATTCACTCTTATAAAGTGTTGTTTTCTTGCCTCCAAAGTGAGGTCAGGGTAATAGTTGTACACTTTATTTAACTCAATAACTATAGTGTTGAGGCCTATGAAAGTTATTCCTTTAGTTAATATATATACTAGGTAGCTAATCATATATAATTTCCTTGTGATTTGTATCTCCATCAAATACTTGTGGAGGGAGCCATTGATGAGTTTGGCCTAGAGGATGCATTATTTATTATCATGGATGACCCATATGTATTGATACATCTAATCTTGTAATCTCTTTACATTAGGTCTACTAGTGATCCTATGTAGTAATATAATTATATCCCCTACCTCATCCTAGAAATCAATTCTTACCAGTGTCTTAGGAAATTTAATGGAGGTAGCCTTAGGGATTCTCAGCCATTACTTGTTCATCACTCTCTGGCATCCAATATTATTATCTTGAAAGAAATTTTTGGATGAATATAGAGTTATTTATAGATAACTCCCAAATTATGGTATCAAAAACATAAATTCAATGAAATATGGGTTTAGATTCAAAATCCTTTTCCCCTTTATCATTCAACACCTCTCTCTTATTAGCATCATAATGCTATGCTAGTGTAAGTTCTAGCTTAGGGATTTACATAATTAGGGGGAATGTTACTACTTGGGGTAGTTTAGATTCATAGATACTTTCGATCTAGTCATTTTTGAATTATGCATCAATCCTAGTCTAGAAGTCACTTAGGTCAATGTGACCTAGGTTTGTGTCTCTAATATTAATTATGTTTGATTACAAAATGAGTGTTACACTGAGTCCTTTAGACTTGAACTTCATATCTTTCCCAGACATGGATTTTGGAGAGACTATTGATGGAAAACTAACTACAATAGTTGACAAGTTTTGTAGGTACTATAAGCAGGTGGAAATTTGAGTGAAACCTTGAGGTGTTCTATGTAGGTGAAATGTCTATGGGAATGTGGAGCTACAAAAATGGGTTGAAATCTCTAACAAATATTAGAGGTGTAAATTAGAGGTGGAAAATTCATGGAACTTAGAGTTTTTTAAAGTAGTAAGAATGTATGTGGGGTTATATGTTGTAGTTTGGAAGCTAAAATCTCATAGGAGTGGGATGTACTAATTATAGGTTAAAAGTTTGGGGAGACTAAAAGGAATATTATAATGGAATATTTGACAAGTTATTGGGAATATATGCTAGTGTATTCACTTGGTTATCTAAAAATTGGAGAAACTCTAGAATTTTACTATGAAACTTGGAAAACATGACCTCAATGGACCTCTATGACACCATGCCAAAAAAGCCTAAAAACTCTAATTTGTCTAAGCAAACCTAAATCTAAAACTAACTTCTTTCAAATAATTTACAAGAAAATGGAAAGAAAGATTTATTTTTGTAGAAAAAGATGGATTAAAATCCAAAGGGGAATCCAAGGAATACCTTGCAGGGGTTAAATGGTGTCATGTCATTGTTTGAATTTGTGGATTAGTGGAGAAGGCATGATACATGGCTCAAGGTCACTATAAGATTTGTAGATCTCTAAAATCAAATTAGCAATTTTAACAATTTATTAAACAAAACCCTAATTACATTTTATATACATTGAATTTTCTTACAATAAATGTGCTCATGGTGGTAGTTGGTGGAACTTCAGAGTCTTTAATCAATTTTGTAATTTTGCAAATTGTGTGTTTACCTCTAGATTTTGTGGGCAAGCATATGTTGACCATTTGGAAATGGGAAGGAAAAACTTATGAGACTATTTGTAATTTTTCAAATTGAAAATTGCACTTGGAGTTTTGAATTTTGTAAGAGGGGTGGCCAATAGGAAGTAAAACTTGGATTGTAATTTGAAATTTTCAAAATTGTAAATTGTTTCTCAAGTTCCAATTTCTAATTAGAGTGTTACATGAGAAGTGAGACTTTTCCTATAATTTTTAATTTTTCAAATTGAAAATTGTAGTCTAAATTTCAATATCCATGGGGTATTGGTTTATAGGAAGTAGAAATCTACATGCAATTTACAATTTCTCAAATTTTAAATTACAAGCAATTTTTAGTTTCCACCAACTAGTATATTGTGGGATGTAGAGGTCTGTTACAATTTGTGATTTTTTAAATTATAAATTATAATCAAATCTTTGGATTCCTCCATCTAATGTATTATGGTATCTAGAACTTGGGAAGCAACTTTAAAATTTTCAAACTACAAATTATAGTCCAATCTCCAAATTCCACAAGCTTAAAGAAATGGGTGTTTTGGGTCAATTCAAGTCATTTTTTCAAAAAATTAGGGGATATCCCATAGGGTACTTGATATTTTGACATTTTTGGGATAATAATATCAACATTGTTTTTGACTTATATGGGTTTATTTCTTACTAATTAGTTTATTTCTAGTAACCTTATAGTTGATCGGGCATGGAGTCATTTTAAGCTTAACACACTTTAACTAGTGAAGAGCAAAATTGGGATTTGCCTAAATAATAATAAAATAAGGAAAATATAATAAACTAAGGAAATAAAAACTCCTAATGAGTTGACTTGTGTGAAAAAAAGTATTTTGGAAATCACAACTAACCTTATTATATATAAAATTTTATTCTTTGGAACAAATTCCAATCTCAAAAGCAAGATTTGAGGTATATCCAATGGACTGGGATAGGTAGTTTTGATCCATTGAGCTTGGATAGTTGGAATGCATTATATCCTTTGTGCTAAGTTATAATATATGGACCACTTTATATTGCATCAAAATTGGTGTACTTGCTTGGTTTATCCTTGTGTACATCCCATTTAAGAACCATGTCTCCTTAATTGAATCTCCTATCAAATGCCTTTTTATCAAAAGTACTCTTTGTCTGATCCTAATTTTCTTCAAGAAATTTCATTAATTGGTTCTTGATTTCTTTAAGTTTCATGAGTTCCACTAATCTTACTATCATTTCATTATTATCAATCAAATCTAAATGATGATTGAGTTCTAGAGATGGTAACTTAACTGATAGTGGGACTCAGGATTCCCTTCCATATACCAACATTAATGGGGATTTGTCAATGACTTTATTATGGGTGATTCTATCAACCCAAAATGCTGATTTCAAATTTGTTTTCCATGTCCTTTGGTTATCCTCCATTATTGTTTTTATAATTCTTATGAGGTTCTTATTGGTAAACTATGTCAAGTCATTACCCTACAAGCAATAATTAGAATAAGTAATAAGGTATAAATTGTGATTTATATCCCATTCACTCACTTGAGTTCCCATAAAAGATTTGGCATTATTTGAGATAATGGTGTGAGGAATACCAAATATTGAGACTATGTCATCCATGAATTATAGAATAGATACCTCCATGGCATATTTTAGTGTAACTCATTTATTCCATCTTAAGAAATAGTCCAATATTGTGAGGACCTATTTATGGTTTGCACTCAATGGTGGATTAATCATTCCAATGAAGTCCAATCCCCATTGAGCAAATATTTGATCCACTTAAATTGATCTAAGAGGGAAATCTGCTAATCTTTATTTACCCATGAAGTAAGCACACTTTTTGAAGTTCCTTAACCATTGATGGGAATTTTTGAATAATCAAATCCAATAATATCCCCCTCTCATTATTTTTATGGTCATAGTTCTTGTAGATAAATGTCATCCTAATGGGCTATCATGAAATTATTTGAGAACCTTAGGAACTTGATTATGCTCAATACTCCTATCATGACTATATTCATTTTTTTAATTAATAATATTTCATCAACAAAAACATAAGGAATGGATTAGAGTCTAAAATACCTTTTCTTGCAATGTTGAAATCTATATGGGTACTTGCCAAACTATACAAAGATGGTCATGTCATGGATCTAGCTATTAAAAAGAAGTGGATCAAATGTCTGAGATGCACTTTGAGTATATACTATTTCAGAAACTACTTCAATAGTTTTGATATTAGAAGCTAGGTGTTTACATAGTCCCTTCCCTCTTACAAGCTTTGTGACTTTGATGTCTACGTCATATTCCATGAACTTTGTGATCCATCTTACTCTCTTTTCAACTATCTCCTGGCTCAATAGAAACTCTTTGAAACTTTGGTGACTAACCATCATATGAATTTTATTATTAAAGAACATATGCCTAAACATTTTGAGAGATTTAATCACATAATATACTTAATTCTCCATGAAACTATAATTTTCTTCATAATACTTCAAGGATTGACTAAAGAAAGATATTGGTTATTCTAATTATTCTTTATTTTACTGAGTTAGAATAGCTAAGATGCTACCTTCCCCTCTTAAATCATAGAGAATGAAATCTTTCTCATAGTTGGGGTTGACTAGGGTAGGATCTTAAGAAATATTTTATTTGATGGTTTCAAAGATGTCTTTTCCCTCCTATTTCTAGATAAAAATTATACCCTTCTTGAGAATTGTAGTAAGGGTTGTGGCCATAAAGGCAAATTTTGGAATAAATCTTCTTACAAAGTTGATTTTTTAAAGAAAACTTCTTAATCCTTTCTTATGGCTTAGTAGTGCCAATGCAAATATAACACTAATTCTCTCTAGGTCTATTACAAGAAATTCCTTTGAAATAATGTGTCCTAGTAGTTTCCCTTCATGAAATATAAAAACCACTTCTTGGGATTAAGGGAAATGAAAAATTCTATGCACCTTTCAAAAAAATTCCTAAGGTGATCCAAGTGTGCATCGATATGATTTGAATAAATAGTGATGTCATTTTTGTATACCAAGATCATCTCATTTATAAACTCTCTAAAATCCATATCTATGACTCTCTATAATGTTGCACTAGCATTAGTTAGACTGAATGATAGCCTTTTGTATGTATATGTACCCCATCTTGTGGTGAAAGTAGTCTTGAAATGATCCAATTCTTGCACCAAGATTTAGTTATAACCAAAATAACCATCTACAAGATAAAACCTGTTATATCCTAATATGGTTCATAGAATTTGCTCTATAGGGGGAAGGGGATAATGATCCTTTAGAGATACTTTGTTTAGATCCCTAAAATATACACAAATCTTAATTTCACTATTATTATTTATTATAGGGACCAAATTATCAACCCAAGATGAGTTCTTGATAGGGAAGATGATGTTATCTTCTATTAGTTTGGATAGCTCATTCTTCATCAAGGGTTCTATTTCTAGGTTAATTAGTCTCTACTTCTATATAACAAGCTTGATATTTGGATCAATCTTTGTTGTATGTAAGGAAAAGATAGGTTCAATCCCTCTTATATCTTGATAATTCCAAGAGAAGTTATCATCAAATTCTTGACACAACTCAATAAAATCTTATTTTTTAGAATCATTACTTACCTTTCCTAATTTTAGTGATTTTCCTTCTAAGATGACCATTGGTTCATAGTTTTCTTCATTTAAAGTGATGTTTTTATTTTTACCTTTTAGCTAATAATATGAATTAAGGATATTTTCTAGTGTAACAAGAACCATATGTAGTTTGTTAGTCTTCAATTGGATGATTTGATCTCCATATTGATCTTGGAGTCTTGACTAATTCCTATTAGAAAATTTAGCTTCTTTTCTCATAAAGTTGATGATTTTTTTATCACTATCAAAGACTTGACAATTGGTTGCATTATCAGTAACATATGGCCTTACTATCAACCTTACATGCTAGCTATTTTTCTTTTATATTTTTTTAGGTAGGTTAGATTAGGAGCCTACCAAGGCCATATAATCAACATCCTTATTTTGTGCTCTTAGTATCACTTGAATGTTCAAAGTGGTAAAGTCTTCTAATAGGTCCCAAGCCTTGTGTTTGTAAGATCATAAAAAATTATTCTTAGTTACACTTTGGATCTCACTTGGTGAATAATCAACTCACTATCACCAAATATTTGTAGGGATTTATCCCTCTTTCCTTTCCCAATTGTAGACCTCAAATCAAAGCCTCATATTAACTACATTATTTATACAGCTAAACTAAAGTATAAAAGAATAGAAATAACTCTCCTTCTATGGAGAGATCAAGATAATATCTACACCTTTACCATTCCTACTTCTTGAACCATCAAAGAAAAATTTCCATATTCCTTGAAGATCTTTAGCTAGTTTTACTAGGTTTGAGATAAATGCATCATTTTCATGAATATAATATGTATCCAAACCTATTTCCTATACATATTCATAGTGATCAAATTGGAGTGTTGATCCCAATTCATCCAAATGAGTGTCTGGAATCTCTTCTAAAAGTGTTGTAATTTCATGATCAGTCTCCTCTTCCTGATCTTGCAGTATATAGTTCATATCTATAAGGGAGGATTATATGTCTTAATATGGTCTTTTATGATTAGCTTAGCTCTGATTGTTACTCTTATTCCATATCTCATTCTAAGCAACATGTGAGACCAATTCATAGATAAATTTTCTCTCATTTTTGTAATGAAATCTCCTGAAAGTTAAATGGATAAATAAGGGGGAAGATATATAACTAAGATATCTTATGAAATTGACAAGCTAGAACAAGAATGGATAGTAAGATTTATCCCTTTTATTATTCATATAGTCTGAATAGAATTCTAGTCCAATTAAACCACACCTCTATTTATAGGTGTATACTTTATACCAAGGGCATCAACTATTTTCTTAGGCATAATATAACTGCTAGCCCCAAAATCTATAATGCAATTATGAATGAATTGCTTCCCTACTATGAGTGAAAGATAGAAAGGGGGAGTCTTACCATTTTTACTTGTTTTAGTATTAGTTTGTGGTTGAAAAAAATTAATTATATCATTAGTTCCCTTAGATATAGCCTTATCCATTATCTATAAGTTTTTCAAAGCTTCTTATAACAAATCTCTTTACATGGGAATGGATAATGCTTCCCACATAGTAAAATTCAAATTGGTCTTCTTCATATGTTTAACAATGCTAAAAAGAATATTACCAACCTTTCCTAGTGATTTTTTGAGAACTATGTATTCCTTCACAAGATTTGGAGTTGGTACTTTTACTTGGGTGGTTGGCCTGTGGGCACAAAGGGTGGCCTTTGTACCATGTTACTTTTTGTTGATTCTTGTATAATTATGGAAGTTTTAGCTTTTTCCACCTTGGGGGTTTATAAATTTCAAATGATATTTTATTTAAACATGTATTGGCTACCATTAGACCTCAACCATTGAGTAATTCCTCCTCCTGATTCACACCACAAAAGTCTTCCTCTTGCTAGTTTAGAAGAATAGACTCAATTTGAGCAGGTTTTTGTTTATCTACTTATTGGTAAGTGGATTCTTCTTACTATCTTTATGTGTTTGATATGCCTTGTACCTTAAAATATTTGTCGATAACATTATTAGGACAATATATTTTTGTTATGTGGCTGAGAAAAAGGATAACACCACTCATACTCCTAAGCTAGGTTATTCTAAATAGGTACAATAGCTTTGGTAGCACCTGGTACATGTAAAACATAAATGTTTGGATGTTTTGCTTTCATATTTTGACCTTATGGCTGTGAATTGATCTGGTATGGATTCCTATTGGGTTGGTATGATAGGTTAGCCTACTAATAAGGCATGTAATTCTAGGATTGTTGCCTTTTCATTACTACTAACTCATTGCCAAAACTTTTGAGTAGTGACTTAACTTCATATAAATCATCTATAGGTGTGGGAGTTAATGTTGGTGTTTTTATCATGGTGGGAAATAGAGCAATTGTAGGTTGTGGCATATGAGGTATTAAAGGAAATAGAGGCATTGGTAGCCTTAGGGAAGATTTACCTAATTAAATCAAACAAGTATTTGCCCTTTCTTCAATTTAATAGGAATTTAGAAGCGTGGTGTCACCCATTGACTGAATCATAAAAACTATATCACTATTAAAGAATCTCAAGTAATATAGGAAAGCATTATTTGGAGTTGGCTTGACCAATACTAGAATTATATTCCATATCTTTTGAAAATTGAAATTGAAATTAGTTATGTGCTCATGAGGATCTCATTGAATAATAGTTAACTATTCAACCATGGAAAGGTGGTCACTCTTGTCTTCAAATTAAGTGTAGAGTGTAGTGCCTAGGTCATCCCAAACTTAGATGGAGTTTGGAGGAAGACCTTTGTACCATTGTAAGGCTTTACCTTTGAAAGAGGAGACTAGGAGCCTAATTGTAACATTATCTTGTAATACATTGTGGATTAAACAAAGATTAGAAATATATTGTGTGTGTTCCATAGGAGTGGTGAAAATTTAACCATTAAAATATGAAAGGATATTTAAAGCTGAGGTAGGTATATCATTATACTAGGCCAATTGGAGTGAGCTACCTCTATTGAAAACTATGAAATTTAAATTTATAGCCATTATAGGAGGTATGAAAATGATGGGAGTAATTGGAATAAATGTAAATAAAATTATAGGATATACTCTAGGGTAAGGTACAATTAATTTTTATCTCTGTTTAGATGGAAATGATAATTCCAAAAAATCTACTCTCTTACCTTTAGTAGATGATCTTGTTTGTTTGCTTGGTAAATGTAAACTTTGAAATTTTGAATCCATAAGCCAATGGAGTCACTAGGTACCTTTGAAACTTGTACAAGGATCATATAACACTCACTAATAATATCACCAATATATCTATCATTTTTGGGTCCCATTGAGCATGATAAAAACTATTATCACATAGATTTTGCACTTGTTGTTGATGTTGTGGGAAAATCTAATGATACAATGGGAACACCTCTAAGATATAGGACCTTAGAGAATTGAGGTGAACATCTAGATAAGGCCAATTTCCTTTCACTAAATTTGGTGCAAATGATAAATTACCAATTTTATAAAAATTCCACCTCTTTAGTGATCTTTCTCCTAAACTAGGGTTTGACTAGGGAAAATAGTTTGAGAATGAAATTTTTAAAACCAAAAATGGTGATTGCACTAAATATTTTTATAGTGGAATTTAACATTTTCTTGAATGAACATAACAAAATATAAAATTGATTGAAATTTTTAGGACCACAAACTCATGCAAATGGGAAATCAAAGGCAACATTTGCCATTTTTCATAGAAGGTATAAGACTATTTTATTTTGATCAAACAATCTTCTAAAAGGATAGAAAATATCATAAATGAAATTTTATGATTGAATATAAGAATTATAACATCCATAAATATTAAAATAAATTTGTATATATAGGGATTTCTCAGATAAGAAAGGAAAATTTTCAATTATTTATGATTCTTTAGGTTACAACATGTAGAAATGTTATTCAAAATATAGAATAATAAATATTGAAAAAAAAAGATAAGATGGGTTATGCCATATTATCTATATTTATACAAAAGATATCATAAATGAGATGTAGTTATCAAAAAATCCAATGGCTAGTAGACGAACATGCAAATATAGAAACTCCTTGAAAAGAGGCATGATCTTTAGTAGTGGCATCCATGACATGGTGAATAAGTGTTAAAAAATCTCATGCAAGATCTAGGCATGATCCAAACTAGTAGAAGCATGGATGGAACCTTGAAATCTTCATGTAATGCCCTTATTCTCCTTCATGCAGCTATAATGGATCTTCTTATAAATGGGGTGCCAAAGTGAAACTCATTTTTAGAACAAAATATAACTTAATCTACTTATTTTTAAAACCCTAATCTATAATTTTGAAAGAAGAACTTTAAAAATTTCAATTCATAACACTTTATCAAAATTGGAATTGAATTTTTCAGAGTATTTTTATAAATTAAGAAATTATAACTTGTTAATATGAAAAGTGTAATTTTCAAGTCTACTTTTTACACCTTCCAACCTATCAAAATAGAAAGTGTAAAATACACATGACTCGTTCACTATCAAGAATATAGTTTCAATTTAAAAGATATGTTTTTGGAACTTTAAAATATTTTTATAATAATGAAAATAAAATATACAATAATGCTTCTAATGGAAAGAATTAATCTACTTCCAATACTTCTTTTGACTTTTTATCCTTCTCAGCCTATAATTTTTGAACATATATATCAAAAGCCTTGAAGATATCTTACATTATGTCCTCATTTGGGATAAAATAGTAGAGGTTGGTTATTACACAATCTGTTATTATATAAAAAATTTCCCTCCTCAATGTTTTATATTATTGAATATCTTTACCCATCTTATCCAATGTGTTAAGATATTTGATGTAACAATGGATAGAGCTTAAGGTAAAGATTATATCTCATGCAGATTATTTGTTGATCACTTGCTTAAATTTTATTTGAACCTATTCAACTAAAATGATCTAATATTGATAATCTATTGGCTAACATGACACTTTATTAAATAAATCTTCAATGGCATATAGCATGTTGGTGGCCTTATCATGTGTAACTTTAGCCTTGTGGGTAGCATCTGTAAGCATTTTTATTCTAAATTGATCATCTCTATCTAACTCCTCTTTCTCTCCATCATTTTTTAGTGTGTTTTTTCAAGGAGGATGTCCATGTCAATAAAGTTCATAGTTATCAATTTGGGATAGAAAAGATTCAATATTTCTATTTATCTTTGAAAATTGCTTACCAGTCCTTTTAGGGTGACCCTTCACTCTCTAAAAACTACATAGTGATCCATTATTATATCAGTAATTTTGTTCCCTTTTTAGATGATCTCTTCCATCTAATCCTTGGTGTTCCTTCCCATGCTACCAATTTATATCACCACATCAAGTGTTACTTGATTTGTCATCTAAGTGATGGGATATGTTGATTTTGGTTGTGTTGATTGAAAAGTGGGCTCTATGAATTTATTTAATGTAATCACAATTTGTTCAACCTTATTATTTAGCTCATCCTTAGTGACCTTTTCACTATCTATTATATCAAAGAGATAGTTAATGTTGGAATGAATGTCATGTTTCAACCCCTCCCTTATAGGACATCCAAGGTGAAATCTTGATACTTAATCGACTCACACCATTAGATCTTTCTATTTGTCTAGTGGGGGGATTGTAATCTCTACATATCCTTCACCTACTGAGTCACACAATATCCTTTAAATCTAATGTACTTGGAGACAAAATATGATTGTTTTTCTTTCCCACTATTTGTGTTAACCAACTAGGTGTAACATCCTCTTGTGTTGACACTGTCACTTGAGATTCAATAGCTAAATATGTTACATTGGTGGGCATGGTGACAAGTGTCATATCTTGTCCTAATACTACCATTGATTAATCAATATATGTCTTTACAATTTATTCCTCATATGTAGGATGAGGGTTAATATTTTCATTAAGGACTTCTCCTTAACTATCTCCACTAAAGGGGTTAGGGTTATTATGGAAGTGGAAAAGGTGGGGGAAATGGAAATGGATGTGTTTATTGGGGGTGTGGGAGATGGAAGTAATAGAGGAGTAGACACAAGGGGTTGGTACTTAGGGACTGGTGGAAGTTTGGTGTCCAAATCCTTAAATGAGTCAATTAAAGTGGTAGGGACACTTTAGGGTGGTAAGGTAGGGAAAATGAAAGGGGATGAATATAAATTAGTAGCTATCCCTAGAGTCAAGATGGCAAGTGGAACTAAAGTTAGAATGAATGGATCTATGGAAAGATACTACTATGTAGTGTTAGTGATCAATGGGGATGGAATGTAATGTATTGTAAATGAAATGGAAGGAATTGGTGAAGGAGGAAGTGAAATTATAGGAGGAGGAAGTTAAAATGACTTGATTGCACTATTGGAAATGGACTTATTTTAATAAGTTAAGTGGTGGGAATGGAGGGTGGAGTCACTTGGGGTGCAGGAGGAGTGGATATAGGAAGAAGAGGTGTTGGAGCTATAAAAATAATAGAAATAGGTGTGAGATGAATCATAGAGATGGGAGTTGTGACTATTATTGACATGGGAGTTGAATCTATGTATGCTTCAACTATAAATGAAATGTTTATTAGTTGGTCCACTATTGCAAATTCTTTGCTTGATTTCCCCTTCTTGGCCTTTGATTTCTTATTTTTCTAATCGGAGATAATTGGCCTATCTAATTTATCTATTGTTACACCATTGGGACCCTTCACTGATGGTGTAATTCCTTGCTCCTTGAGTTTCAATAAATTTTTAGTGATACTTACTATAACCTTGGTCACTTGGACCCCTTTACTCTTGATACAATTGAGTGTTTTATTGATCACATCAGTAGTTATATCTATTATAGAGAAAGGTTCAAGAATAAACCACCTTAACACTAGAAGGGGTTGAGAAATAATTTATTTATAGTAGGTCTTGTCTACTATGGACTCATCATCTACCTAGTCTTTAGGGACTGGTGCTATGTCAAAACCCTTAACCTAATCCAAGGTCATTCTAGAGTGGTCCCTCAATCTCAATTCCTTTTCATCATCCAAATCTTCCTACAAATATTAAAAGTAGGGGACATGGGAATAAGTGGTGATTCTTAGTGTGTTGGTGATGTTTCCATGAACATGATAATATAGTCTCTCTTCCAAATCCCTCAAGGTCATCTATGCCATTTCTACATCCACACACTTGGATTCTTCTAAGGAGGGGTATGTGTATCTACCTATATTGATTTGGAAATGAATTCCCAACTTGTGTTTACTAGATAATAGATATTGAGTTTCTAAAAACTATCTCACTAGCTCCATCAATGCCCATTTATCATTCACATATCTTTGAATAGTGTATGGGTATCGATTGAATCCACATACCTTGATATAGGAGTAGGTAGGGAATTGATAAATAAGAACCCCATTAGATTATCTATGTAGTGGATGCATCAGAGAATCTCTTTCTATCTAGTTCCTTATCAAACATTATTATGATGCAATAAATGAATGCATTGTTCACTCTTCTAAAGTGGTGTATGCTTACCTCTAAAGAGAGGTCAGGGTAATATTTTTACACTTTATTTGCATCACTAGCTATAGTGTTGAGTATTGGGAAATATCTTCCTTTGGCTAATTTATATACTGTATACCTAGTCATATAGAATTTCCCTATTATTTATACCTTCATCAACTAATTTTGGAGGGAGTCACTAATGAGTGGAGCCTATTGGATGTATTAATTATTATCATGGATAACCCATATGTAATGATACATCTAATCTTGGAAGTTCTTTGCATTAGGTCTATTATTTATCCTATGTAATTTATATAATTATATCCCCTACCCCATCCTTTAAATCAATTATTTCTAGTGTTTAGTAAATCGAGTGGAGAAAGACTTATGGATTCTTAGTGATTGTTTATTCATCACTCTTTATCATCTAATATTACTGTTTTGAAAGAATGTTTTGGATGATTCTAGAGTTATGTCAAGATAACTCTCAAACTCTAGTATCACAAACATAGAGTTAATGAGATCTAGGTTTAAATTCAAAATCCTTTCCCCTTTATCATTCAACACCTCTCTCTTATCATCATCATAATGTTATTATAGTGTAAGTACTAGCTCAGGACTTTTCACCATTAGGGGGAAAGTTACTACTTGGGGTAGTCCTAAGTCATAGATACTTTGGATCTAGTCATTCTTGAATTCTACATTGATCCTGATCTAAAAGTCACCTATGTCAATGTGACCTAAGTCTATGTCTATAATATTAATTGTGTTTGATTCTAAACTCATAGTTACATCAGATCCTTTAGAATTGAACTTCATCTTTTTCCTAGACATGGATTTGGGATAGATAGTTAAGGAAAAACCAACTAAAATAGTTGGTAGTTATTATAGGTGCTAGAAGCATGTGGAAACTTTGGCATAACCTTGAGGTGTTTTATTTAGGTGAAATTTCCATGGGATAGTGGAGCTAAAAATGTACGTCAAAATATCTAGTGGAGATTGGAGGTGTAAATTACAAGTGGAAACTCTACAAAACTTAGAGTTGTTTCAAGCAATATGAATGACCATGAGGTTATATGTTATAACTTGTAGGATAAAATATTATGGGAATGGGAGGTGCTAATTCTAGGTCAAAATTTTATGGGGACTATAGGGAATCTTGTAATGGAATATTTGACTAGTGATTGGGAATATATGCTGGTATATTCACCTGTTTATGTGAAAATTTGAGAAACCTTAGATTTTTACTATGAAACTTGAAAACACAACCTTTTGGGAAACTAAAAAACACTCAATGGACCTCTATGAAACCATGATGAAAAACCCTAAAAAAATCTACTGTGTCTAAGCAAACCCTAATATAAAACTAGATTATTCAACTAATTTGCATTAAAATGGGAAGTAAGAGATATTTTATAAAAAAAGATGGATTGAAATGCAAAGGGGAGTCCAAGGAATATTATGTATTGGTAAAATTATGTTGTGGAATTTCTTGAGGTTATGGCTTGGTAGTAAAGGCATGACTCAAGGTCACTATCAGATTTGTAGAGCTTCAAACTCAAATTAGCAATTTTAATAATTTATTAAACAAAACCCTAATTCCATTTTATACACATTAAATTTTCCCACAATATATGCACTCATGGAAGTAGTTAATAGAACTACAGAGTCTTCAAGTAATTTTTCAATTTTTTAATTTTAAAACTTTTCAAATTGTATGCTGACCTCTAGATTCCATAGGCAAGATAGGTTGACCCTTTGGAATTGGCGAGGTAGAAATCATGAGACAATTTGTAATTTTAAAAATTGTAAACTACACTTGGAATATCAATTCCCATAGGAGGGGTGGTCAGTGGGAAATGAAACTTGGATTGCAATTTACAATTTACAAAATTATAAATTGCTTCCTAAGTTCTAGTTTCTAGTTAGAGTGTTACGCGAGAGGAACTCTACTTATAATTTGTAATTTTGTAAATTGTAAATTGCATTTTGAGATTCAATTTATGTGGGCTATTATTTACAAGAAGCATAACTCTGATTACAATTTAAAATTTTGTAAATTTCAATTTAAAAGTGGGTTTCCAATTTCCATCAGCTAGTGTATTACAAGATGCAAAGGTTTGGCTCCAATTTACAATTCTAAAAATTATAAATTACATTCAAATATTTGGATTCCATCAGTTAATGAATTATGGGATCTAGAGCTTAGGAAGAAATTTGAATATATTCAAAATACAAATTATAGTCCAATCTCTAGATTATATAGGCTTAAGGAAAACACAACCTTTTGGGAAACTAAAAAACACTTAATGGACCTCTATGACACCATGATGAAAAATCCTAAAAAAATCTAATGAGTCTAAGCAAACCCTAATATGAAACTAGATTATTAAAATAATTTACATTAAAATGGGAAGTAAGATCTATTTTATAAAAAAAGATGGATTGAAATGCAAAGGGGAGTCTAAGGAATATTATGTATTGGTCAAATTATGTTGTGGAATTTCTTGAGGTTATGACTTGGTAGCAAAGGCATGGCTCAAGGTCACTATCAGATTTGTAGAGCTTCAAACTCAAATTAGAAATTTTAATAATTTATTAAACAAAACCCTAATTCCATTTTATACACATTAAATTTTCCCACAATATATGCACTCATGGAAGTAGTTATTAGAACTTCAGAGTCTTCAAGTAATTTTTCAAATTTTTAAGTTTAAAACTTTTCGAATTGCATGTTGACCTCTAGATTCCATAGGCAATATAGGTTGACCCTTTGGAATTGGGGAGGTATAAATCATGAGACAATTTGTAATTTTACAAATTGTAAACTACACTTGGAATATCAATTCCCATAGGAGGGGTGGTCAGTGGGAAATGAAACTTGGATTGAAATTTACAATTTACAAAATTATAAATTGCTTCCTAAGTTCTAGTTTCTAGTTAGAGTGTTATGCGAGAGGAACTCTACTTATAATTTGTAATTTTGTAAATTGTAAATTACATTCTGAGATTCAATTTATGTGGGCTATTGTTTACAAGAAGCATAACTTTGATTACAATTTAAAATTTTGTAAATTTCAATTTAAAAGTGGGTTTCCAATTTCCATCAGCTAGTGTATTACAAGATGCAGAGGTTTGGCTCCAATTTACAATTCTAAAAATTGTAAATTACATTCAAATATTTGGATTCCATCAATTAATGAATTATGGGATCTAGAGCTTAGGAAGAAATTTGAATATATTCAAAATACAAATTATAGTCCAATCTCTAGACTATATAGGCTTAAGGAAATGGGTGTTTTAGGTCAATTCAAGGCACTTTTCCAAAAAATTAAGAGGTAACCCATAGGGTACTTAATATTTTGACACTTTTGGGATAAAAATATCAATGGTACTATTCCTAAAGTTAAAAGGAGTGTAGGATGGGTGGTTGTTATGGTGATTAATAATGACAGACAAGGTGGAGGGGAAATGGAGGAAGTAGAATGGGTTAACAAGGAAAATAATGGAGGTAGAGGGAGCATATGAGTATAAGGAGGAAGGAAAAAATAAGAGGCCCAAATGAAGATTTGTGCATTCTAGTGATCCTAGGTCATGCCCACTTGAGGTAAAATTACTCTTAGGAAAGGGGCATTAAATATAAGGGAAGATATTGGTTGGTTGAAGCAAATCTATGAGCACCCAGGGTAATGGAAATAGGGGTTGGGGAGTAATGCATTGAGGTGTTGTTGTTAGGATTGAAGGAACCATTAAATTTAGTGGAGGAGGTTAGATTAGAGAATAAGGCTTATGAATTGAATCTAGAGAATGAAATTCCTTATGATTTTTCTTGGTTTTCTTACCTAAGTTGGCCCTAGATGTTGTGGTGGAAGGAATGGCTAAAATAGTAAGAGTTGTGGGGGCCAACGGTGGAGGAATCTAAACTAATGAGAGAGGCACTAGAATGGCTTAAAGGGGTATTGAGATAGTTATTTCCACTATAGGTTTAGTAATAATGCTCATAGCCAAACTTAATAATGAAGATGCACATGAAAAAACCTAGACTAACGGTAAGCCTAAATAAAGCATCAATAGGCTTATGAGTTATGGAATGGATTAGACAAAGGGGAATGAAGAGGTGAGGAGGCTTAAGAGGATTGAGTCCAAAGTTACTTGGGTAAATTACAAAGGGGGATAAATGGGCAAAAGAGGAGGCACCATTTAGGACGATTGTGAGAGGGGAATAAAACTTATGGGTGTCATGATTTGGAGCTACAAAGTGGTGGGAATGAGGGGTAGAATGGAGATGGAGGAAATAGGAGTTTTAAGGGGTGAAAATTTTACCATTTCCTATTGGAATAATAATTCTTGTCTTACCTCTAAAATATTATTCATTTCAAAACTTAAGGTTTATACATCCTAAGGTTGAGGTGTTAGTTGTTGAGTTACATGTGCCTAGACTACCCACCATCAAGTAATACAGGTATAGCTCATTTATAGATAGACTATTGAAGATGATAGAAGAGGAAGAGGTGGTGTTATGGTAAAAGGATTAATTAGAGTAGCTAGAGTTATGGTAGAAGGAGAGTGATCTACTTGAGGAAGTGAAGCTAGGGATGGAGCATAATGAGGAGAAGGTGGTATAATGCCCTATAAAATCTTCTTAGAGATATCAAGAGAAGTTAGAGTTAGACCCTATATGGAGAAATTAGGATTTAGAGGGGGATAAAATAAGTATAATTTAACCTTATTCCTTTTACTCTTCTTCTTTGTCATGATCTGGGACAACACCTCCTAGTCATTGGTAGCATCTAAGTATATTTCATTGTCATCCTCCATTTTATGGGCATAATTTATATTTAGCTAGGCTAAATACCTCACTAGGTTAACTTATATCATCCCCTTAGGGTCCCAATACTAGAGATTGGATCTCCCTAATGTGAAATAGTCCCACCTAACCACCATTTTTTAGAGGAGAGGGAAGGCCTTGTATACATGGTGCTTGATGGTGATTAGGAGCAATGGGCACACCTTATATTGGTAACTTATGTAAAAGTCAAAGATACCCTCCACCAACTAGTAGGTGATATTTTACTCTACCAAGTGATCTAGTATGAAGTATGACAAGTGGAGGGGTTATTTGAGAATGTTGATAATTCAAATCATGATGTACCCTTTGTAGAACTAGTAGTCCCCAATGGTAGTGATGGAGTTTAGGATAAATTATGATAGATGAGGCATTAGGGCTTCATTGATCATGTTGTAGACCACCAGATAAAAGTGATTGTAAATGTCCCATATGTGGTTCTAGTATTAGTGGACATATAATTTTTATAAGACTACATTACCAATGAGGACCCATGATCCATGTAAGAAAATATAAAGATTTAAAGGTGATCCTCTTATAGCCCACATCTACATAGTAGATTATCATATAGAAATTACCTCTATCTTAGGAATCTATGATGGTATTTACCAATGTGAATTTGATTATTCCTATCATGTACATAAATATATATCATATGAGGATAATATGGAGGTGAAACCATAATTCATTTATGTGCCTGTAGTCATGGGCCCAAAAAAACCAATTTAAAATAATCACGCCTACCATAACTTCCTCCTAGATGGTGTGGACTATGTATTCATTTATGTCTTCCATGTTGACTCATTTAGAATCTACGTTCTCATCCCAATCATGTAGGACATATTATATTTGGAAGGTCTCCATCTAGTACTTCATCATTGTAGCATCATAAGAGACGGTAAATTCTATGAGGGATTAATACACCTTGTAGGCATTCCTAAATATATCTATGATCTAGTGTCAATATTTGGGTGATAAAACCAAGACAAGAAACCAATATTTCACTTGGATGGTGGTGAGAATGAGGTTTCTAAAAAAATTAGTGTAAGGAAATGTCTCTAGCTTGGTTATGGCCTTATAAAGTTTGTATTTATTGTAGGCCCAAAGGGCATCTTTGAATTCTGCTCATTTATCATCATCAAAGCTTGAGTATTTGGTTACCTACTCAACTACTTTGAACATGTAATTATAGTTTTTTAAATTGGTCAAGCCTTTTGGGAATATGATATATCAATATCCAGACTCAATATTGGGGTTTTAAGAGGATAGAACCATCATAGTAGGATGGAGGGGCAATAAGAAGGATTTGAACATAAGAGACAAGAAACACATGGGTGATTTACAAGAATTGGAAAGCACAATGTTGGAGTGCTCTTGAAGGTATACAATGATGACTATTATTGGGATTTCCTTAGGAATTTATAAACACACACATATAGACTCATGTATTAATGGTTTTTAGTGGCTCACTTGTTGTGGATTCAAATTTGAGTTGGTGGTTGGATCTCCTCTCTTTATTTTTCAATCTAGCATTAAATTTGTAGTTCATAACCCTCTACCATTAACTAGATTTATAAATGGTGACAGAATGTGTTTTAAACTATCTAATTAGTCCCAAATTTATATTTTTTTAATTCCCAACACATGGTAGGCACACAGTCAAGTCTCTAAGAGTCTTCCTAGTTAATTCCTTCTTTATTCCATGTGTCATCTACTTCTTGACCCTCTTGTTAATGGTTAAAATAACACGTAGGCATGGCTTCATACTCCATGTCATACCATTAGGAAGGGTGAGGTGTCTCTCAAGTACATGTGGTGCACTCTAATTAGTTTGCAGGCTCAATTTGTACATCATTATGACTATTTTAAGGCCCTAAGTGGATGCCCATTCACATACCTTACTTAACCACATGTCAATTTATTAGTTGGATAGGATATGATAACTTGGTTATCTGGTAACTTTTGATTTGGTTAGGCTACATGAGGTTTTGAATTATTTCACAAGTTTACATATTGGATGATTTGACAACTTGGTGACATGGTATCTTTGAGTGGGTAAGGCTCTCCCAAGCTATGACATCTCTGACAAGTATGGGGACTAGATACTCTAACAACTTATAAATATGGAACCTTATGAGTGGGATGGGATCTCTTGGTCTTTGACATCTCTGATAGGTCTAAGGACTAGTTTCTCTGATAACTTGGTAATGGGGCACCTTTTTAGTGGGTCAGGCTCTCCTGAGATCTGACATCTCTAACAAGTTTGGGGTAAGATCATTATGACAAATTGGTAATTTGGTGTCTTTTTATTAGTCCATTTTCACCTATGAAACCCAAAAAAATACTAAATAAGAAACTAAAACACACACAATACATTTAATACTTGTCTATCA
This sequence comes from Torreya grandis, assembly GCA_037957365.1. NCBI lineage: Eukaryota > Viridiplantae > Streptophyta > Pinopsida > Cupressales > Taxaceae > Torreya > Torreya grandis. The sequence goes on from JARHVA010005363.1 coordinate 1,003,354, forward strand.
TTAAGATTTTGATTAATTATGAAGGGTGTTGGGTCAATTGCTTTAAGAAAGGAACAAGACTTTAGGGGCTCCCTTTAAAATTGAACCTAAAATTTTATCACCTTAAATATATAAAATAAAGAGTCTAAATTAGTCATAAAAATAAAATATGATTTGTTATTTCTTGGGGAAATTAATTTGACACAATTTTGCAAAGTTTTAACTTAGGCAAAGCCGATGAGAATTAATGAAAAGACTTAAGAGCTCTGGTTCACAATTTTTTTTAGATGGGTCCCACATTTCAAGTAAAATGAGGCATTTTGATCACAATATATTCCATTTATGTGTGGTTCTTGGCCTTGAATTTTTATGAAACATTAACATGTCCCTTGTATGTGGAATTTAGGCATTATGCGTGACATTTTATACAAATTACGTGACATTTATTATATGTTCATTAATTTTTACTATGGTGCTATGATGTACATTATACATTACTTATATTCTACAATCTTACTCTTGTGACAAGATATATGTCATGTACATGATACTTATGCAATTCAATTGTATATTTATCTAATATATGTTTCATATGCACTTCTCTACAATATTTAGTATTATGATAAAAAAATTTCAAACCTTAACATCATACAACATGATTACATCTTTCACATACTATAAAATTCTCTTTTTCTATTAGTTACTTTTTATCTACATATCTCATCTCGAAATGGGGGCATTGTAATGGGATTGTATTGATAAATTGAAGTCCTCATGAGAAACAAATTTTAGATCTATGGTAGAATACAAATTTCAAATTTTAAAATAGTTTAGCATCTTTAAGTTATGGAGGTATATAACAAACATGTCTAATCATTCCTAAATTTACAAATTAAAAGTTTAAAATAGTCATTAAATCAATTAACATTCAATAAAAATCTAGTACAAATACTTGGGTCATGATATTTATTCATGTTCATGTTTCTACATGACAATTTAAAATTTCAAAAGTTTAAATGTTTAAAATTTTAAAATTTTTGAATTACAAAGTTTCAAATAAAATCTATATCTATCTATAAAAATGTAAATTGTCTTGATTTTACGATGGGATCATTAGAGTCTATTGATAGTCATCATCTATGGTTTCACTTTTTCCATTTTAGTGAGCCATATTTTATGGTTCCACCTTCAAATATTTTATAGAGTAATCTAAATATTTAGATGAAAATTAGAGCATAAAATATTTCCATCTCAAAGGATTTCACTTATTTTAAAATTGAGACTTGATCGCTCTCAATTAACCATATGTTCAAAATTTCTCCAAATGCATCAATAAGGGGGAACCTGCTTCTCCATTTTTAGGTTATAAGTTAATTAGATTACATACTATTTCAAGTGTAATATTCATTTCTCTATTTTAAAATATCAAAATTCAAGTTTTATATTTTAAGTTTAAAATATGGAAAAGTAACTACTTTTAGTGGTATTGTTATAGGTTTTATATTGAGGCATCTTGCACATTTAATATTCACATAAAAAGACAAAGTGTGTATATACATTTAGGTTTGAATCTCCTTTACTCTATTAATATAACTTCATTTCATAATTAGAATAAAGGGGTTTGGTTGGGAATGTAGACACTCAAATTTATCCATTAAGTGTTTGACATTATTTAATATTTACATCCTTACCTCACTTTATATATTCATCATTTTATAAAATTGAAATATATATGGTATCCTTCACTATAACACTTAATACCTTGAAAATACTATAAACATCATTCAATAATCCCTATTCTACCTATAAGCTTCTATCAACTAGATTTCAATAGTCCTTGTCTATCTAGGATAAGGGTGCACTAGGTAGACAGGGCCGTAGTATAGCCTTATCCACTAGTGTGACCCTCTCCCCCATAATACAATGGTAAATTTTTGAATTTTTGATATTTCATATTACCCATCTTGAAATTTTGTAAAGGTTAGTTAACATAAACATTCCAACACATCAAGGTTTCTCAAATAATCACCTAGAAATCACTTGGTAATTCTACTACATAGTGAGATAAGGAGCACTATTATATCTAATTCCAATTCTAATTTATTATAATAGTCATAGGCCAAGTATAAAGTCATTTTATGTTAGGTCAAGGGAAATTATTATAAAGAATTCAAATCAATCTATCTAGTTTCATTCATATAATAAATATCAATATCCACACACTCGCCCTAAAAGGGATAACTAAATAATATTGAGTCCCTTTTGGGATATGTAGAAAACACTCAGATTATGCATGGTTTTCTAAGGATATCTCAACTATTACCCTTTCCTAATTCCTAAAAATTTTATTTGATATCCCTTTTGTTTACTGTACAATATCTATGTTTATTATTTATTGTGTCTTCTATGTGGAAAACCAGGACACACATACAATCAAAATATCCTCGAAGATGGCCACAAGTACCCAAATTAGAAAACAAATCACATAATCAACTATGATGAAACCATAATAGATAGACAAGGCCATAGTGTATACTTGTCCTTATAACATGACTTTGTCCTAGAATATTTTTAAATTATATTTTTGGATATGACATAGTTCATAGTATTTTTAGTCATTTCTCATCAATAGTTAGCATACATAATCAACATAAATTCAATTTCAAGTAGGTTTGTAAATATGTTTGCCAATTTATTATTCATTTTATATTCTATAAATTATTATATAGTACATATAACTTAAGTAAATAATTTTACCTAAATCACATTTGAATATTTTATTTATTTATAACATTCAATTGTTAAAAAAATAAACATATAAATAATAATAAATTATATCATCAAAATTTATGTAATAGTAGAGAAAAATAAAAGAGTCCATATACCATAATTTAAACTAAAAACCATCATTTAACATAAGGCTAAAAAACATGTATCAAAATTAATATATTAAAAATAATCATGTTCCCCCCAGCATTTACTATATCATGAAACTAAAGTCTCCAAAATGAGGATGTTACATCCTCCCCCATAATTAAGCAATGTTTTGGTTCAATTCGAAAAAATGTGATGGTAGTTTATATAAAATAGGTTTTCATTCTCCAAAGCAACACTTATCTCACTCAACTATTTTAATTAGACTAATTTTGATTTCATCTCTCTACTTGAAAACTTGATGTTGTGATGTGTTAAGATATGCACTCATTCCATATGTATAGTTTCCACATTATACACATATCTATATTTATAATTTAAAATATGTGAAGGAATATATATATATATATGTGTGTGTGTGTGTGTGTGTGTGTGTGTGTGTGTGTGTGTGTGTGTGTGTGTGTGTGTGTGTGTATGTATTTCATTAGTATTTTCTTAGTAATTATATATATACACACACACACACATATATACACACACACACACACACACACACACACATATAATTACTAAGAAAATACTAATGAAATACATTATTATATTAAAAAGAGAAGGTGTAAGTGTCAATTTATATGAAACAGATATATACATACATACATATATATATATATAATATGTATATATAATTACTAAGAAAATACTAATGGAATACATTATTATATTAAAAAGAGAAGGTGTAAGTACCAATTTATATGAAACAGATCAATATTTTGCGTTATATCAAATTGTTTCATGTAAATTTTGCTTTATTTCCTAAGATGAAAGATGTAATACTTAAAATAATGGTGAGGTTAGTATAAAATATATATGGTTTTCACTCCATAGCATATATTTTGTAGATAATCATCTTTATCTATTGAGGAATGACCTATAGATAAGAAAACACTACATAAATGGTTGACTAGTTAGGTAGGTGGGGTGGATTGCCTAGCGAGCTAGATCCAAACAGTGCATGACTTCCTTGGAGGATATCAATGCACTCATTCCATATGTATAGTTTCCATATTATACACATATCTATATTTATAATTTAAAATATGTGAAGGAATACACACACACACACACACACACACACACACACACACACACACACACACACACACATATACAAAACACACACACATATATATATACATATGTATGTATATACATATATATATATGTATGTATGTATATATATATATATATGTATATATATATGTATATATATATATATACATACATATATATATATACATATACATATATATATATATATATACATATATATATATATACATATATATACATATATATATATGTATACATATATATATATGTATACATATATACATATATATATATATATATATATACATATATATATATATATATATATATAATTACTAAGAAAATACTAATGAAATACATTATTATATTAAAAATGGAAGGTCTAAGTGCCAATTTATATGAAACAAATCAATATTTTGCATTATATCAAATTGTTTCATGTAAATTTTTCTTTATTTCCTAAGATGAAAGATGTAAAACTTAAAATAAGGGTGAGGTTAGTATAAAATATATATGGTTTTCACTCCATAACATATATGGTTGTAGATAATCATCTTTATCTATTGAGGAATGACCTATAGATAAGAAAACACTACATAAATGGTTGACTAGTTAGGTAGGTGGGGTGGATTGCCTAGCGAGCTAGATCCAAGAAGTGCATGACTTCCTTGGAGGATATCAATCCACACTTTTAAATAATTAAGTTATGATAATGAAGAATAAATTTATTTCATAAATAATAAAATCAAGTACAAGAAGTAATTGAAAAGAGAGTAATTTGACCAATTATAGAATAAATGATTAGATATTAATGCTAAATAAATCATACATGGTTCAAAAAATAGGGTGATATTCTATGATCAGGAAAAAAATCAAAAAGTGGGATTTAGTTAGGGTCTAATAGGTCAAATAAATTTGTTAGAATTGGCACACAATGACCATCGATAGTTAGGTATAAACATCTATAGTTAGGTGACCATCGATGGTTAGGTTACCATTGGAGGTTAAGGGTAGACCATCAATGGTTAGGTGACCATCGATGGTTACTGTCAGATTTGGCTTGGGTAAAATAAGTTTGGTTGAGAGGTCTGGAGAAAAGTTTTAGAGAGAAATAAAGGAACTAATTATTAAAAATAGATACTTAGCTTTATTGTTGGTTTGAAGAATGTTGAGGTGAGTCACTAAAAAATTATTATAGATTCTAAAGCAATCTGATAGAGTGATGATGCCTTAGCTATTGATTGATGAGAAAAAATACTTTTTATCTCTATCTTGGTTATGGAGAGCTATAAAAATACCTACACAAGAAGATCTAATGCACTAGATTCTAATGATTACTAATTTTTCTTCCTTTTCACCTCCTCCTCTTCTCTTTATATAGGAAAAAGGGAGTGCTAAAATAAGAGGTTAAACAAAATGTTCAAAAAAATGTCTAATTTTAGCCTTAACATGAATTGATCATGCACATGAATTATTTAGCTAAAAATAAAAAAGCAAGTTGTAGTTGAGTGGTAGTTAACCCTTAAGGTGGTTAAAGGTTAACCATTGGTGGTTGAGGTTAACCATTAGTGGTTAAGGGTCGATCATCGATGGTCGAGAGGGTAAAGGTAAAATTATTAGGGTTAGTAATTTTGGTAGTTGAAAAGTTATGAAATGGTCCTAAGGGGGTTTAAGGGTGGTTTAAGGGCCAGTTCATTTATAGTTTTCTAATGTCTACATTTTACCCTTTTTTATTATGTTATTTATATTAGTAAGGTAAAAAATAAAATATGGAAGGTTGGGTTAAAGTTTTGGCTACCCCAAGTATGGGAGGAGGTGTTTTCTCTCAAATTGAGAATTGATGAGGTAAAATAAATGTAGTTATAGGCTTGACAAGTGGTTAAATGAGTGAAAATATTGGTTGGATTAGGCATCAAGGCACAAATATGTGCATAAAATGTGACTAAGTGTAATAACATAGATCATACACAAACTAAGTTTCCATAGTTGATTTAGTTGATAAAATATGTGGTACTAGAAAGACAAGTTACAAGTGGATGAAGTGACTACATTTAGGCATGGTATCTAGGTTGCACTTGTAAATGTAAGTCTCTTAAGTAAGGTTAGTGTATCCATAGGTATCCAAGGTAAGAAGTGATTCTAGGAAGACACACATGGTTTGTTCACAAAAGTAGTATGAGTTCAAAATGGTCAGCATGGTAATGTAGTTAAGTGGTCAAAATGACCAAAGCAAGGTCATCATAAAACACATAAAAGTTAGTCCAAAATGAACAATATCGAGGTCATGTGGTTAGTTTTTTGGTTGGAAAATAATAATCAATCCAATGCTTGGTAATGGGATTGTTTTTGTGATGAGAATTTGTTTGTAAAATGGTGGGTAGGAGTGAAAAATCCCAAATTGGTTGATGACCGATGGTCGAGGTCAACCATCAGTGGTCACCAAGTAACCATTGATAGTCATACATCAACCTTAAAAGGGGTGAGGTTAAAATTCAAATGAGGCTTATATTGCCTCATTTAAAAACCCATAATGATTGAGGTTGTGTTGAGAGAGATAAAAATGGTAGGGGTTTGATTGGGTGTTTGTGATTAAGTGAGACTATTGGTGAGGGTGATTGATTAGAGGCTCGAGTAATGAGTATATAGAGAGGCTGAGGTAGAAAATGGGGGTGAGTAATAATGGTTCCTAGAGATCCTTCATGATGGTGTTTATGAAATGAGGTAAGGGGTGTAATTAAACTAGTAATTTTGTATTTTTAAATGATTTGTTTATTTGTGTGATCATGGGTGGGTTTGACTTAGGGTTAGGGTCAAGGTTTAGGAAGTTTAGATTTGGTGTTGAAAATGGTAGAGTGGGGTGAAATTTTGGAGGGGTAGTGTATGTAGGGGAAGTTAGGATGGAGTTATATAAGTTTTTAATCTAATATGGTTGATGTTTTGATATATTTAAGATGTTTGGGTTAGGTTTGAATCACTAGTAGTCACCACATAATGACCATCAATGGTCACTATCAACTGTCATTAATCAATAGGTGACCATTGAGTGGTCAATGTGTAGACCATCCATGGTCACTATCAACTATTATCAGTCAATAAGTGATCATCAAGTAGTCAATACATGGATTATCAATGGTTGATGACCTAACCATAGGCACTTGATAGTTGATTGGTGATGGTTCCAAAATGAACCATCACTGGTCAACACTCAACTATCAATCATCAATAAATGATATAAAGTTTAGTTTAGGAATTAGGGTTTGGGTGAATTTAAAAAGGTTATGTAATTTATGGGTAAAAATAATAGTTTAAAGGTTTGTTTAAAAAAGGGTGATGGTTAGTATTTATGTGGATGAGATAAGGTAGAATAGGTGAAGGCAAAGGTAAGTCTCGGGTATGAGTCAAATTAGGCACAGTTTTTGTATTTGAGATGAGTAGGTTAAGGTAGGGTGTAGGGGTAATAGGTAGAATTCATAGGAAAATTTTGATGGACTAGGTAAACTAATATATTAGTGTAACCTTATAGGTGAGGGAGTAGATACAAATGCACACTTGAGTGCCCTAGATCCTTGATGAGGTATATTGAGGGATGACTGACTTAGATTGGCATCATATGATTGAGGTGGGCCTAGGATATATGAGGTACAATAAACATGTGCCTTGGGATGTAGCTATTATAGTGGCACTCATTAATATATGTTACCTTACCAAAAACACATTCTTACTTCTGACATGTGAGATTATTATTCTATTGGACATCCACTATATTTTGCATCTACCTATACAGGGTGAGTTGATCTACCATATCATTAGTGATGAGAGAGATAAGTAGATGGATCACTTGTATAAAGAGGACCTTATGATTACAAGCTAGAATTTAGGAGGATTCCATTATAAACCTCTATATTGATTGGATAGTGATATTAGATGGATATTTATGATGATGATGATGATGATAGCTGTCACATGTTATGCTATACTCGATTATAGTAGTGGGATATTTCCATACTTATTAATGGGGGTTCTTATGGAGATGTGGTTGGATCAGATAGTATTTTCATGGGCACCTATCTTACTAGTTTAGATATATCATGAGTTATGGGGATATTGTGCCCATAAGAGATATGGGATCAACATTGGTTTTGTTTTACATTGTTGGGGCTATGAACATATATGGGTAATGAGACCTCAAGGACTATATTGTCATAGTTTTGTTTAGATGGATTTTAGAGTTAGATAAATGAGATGGAGAGATGATTATGCTATTATAGGACAAAGGGGAGGAGTACACAACATGGATTGGTTTAGGGATAGACTAGAAGAACTGGTCATGGGAGATGTGATTTGGTGCCCATACATTGGATTCCCAACATGGGTGAGCTATGATAGAAACACATTATCATTACAGATCTACTAGTGGATTTTTAAGAGGCAAGACCATGAGGTGGAGCTTATCTTATTTTATAGGGTGAGAAGGTATTTTAGACTCATCTAGGATATTCTAGGTGAGTTATTAAGATATAAGAGGGATGGCATAGAGTTCTCATTACCTAAATTAGAGCTAAAAGATGTATTTATTGATCATGAGGAGCTATTGATGAGGGTTGATATTAATGATGAAGGTATTCTTAATGAGAATTTTGTGTGGCTCTAGGCACGTTATGATGCAACCATTTTTGGAGGTGATGGTGGCCAATAGGACATGCATGTGGATGTAGAGGTGGGTGGTGGAGATTAAAGAGATGAGGATGCCATGGATAAACAGGTATTTATTTCTAAGAGGGACCAAACATTGGTAAAACTAGCCATAACATAAGCATCCTTAGCATCAATGACCAAGGAGATGGAAGTAACATAGGTCCATGTGGCTACTCTTACTAGAGAGAGATTAGGCTAGGGCTTAGCTAGCCACTATTACACATGAGAGGTATTCTATCAAGTAAGTATGAAGGTGAGTACCAATACTTGCAAGACCACTAAGGACTATCTCCATGGTGATATATGTAGTGATAGTAGATGATCTAAGGTATTATGAGGCCTAAGTATTCACACATCTCCCAAATGAGCCCAAATGGGGTGAGTATAGAGTAGGGATCACCACAAGGGCCAAGAATGTGATACCAAGTTAGTGGGCCATATTTGTAGGTGGATAGGTAGGCTCAGGAGGTGGGTAAGTGACATGAGGTGGTGGTCCTCTAGGGTCTTAGACTCTTAGTATATATTGTATTTGCATTTATAATATGATTTTGATTTTGATCTATGAGATGATGTAATGAGATGTATATATCTATTAAAAAACATGTACATTATTATATATATGATCATTATTTTAATTATGAGCTCATTATAATTATATGTGATCATGTTTTATGTCTTATGTTGATAGTGATGTTGTTTATGTGATGATGTGATGTTGTGATGGTTATGATGTTATGGTTTATGTATACTCACCTAGCTAGGCATGTCATGATATGGCTATTTAATTTATGCTCATGATGATATTCAATACTGATCTATGTCGTTTATGATATGATGATGATTATGATGTGGTTATGGTTTATTGGTGACTATGTTGATGATGTATGCTCATGATGATATTGATATTTGATGGATGTTGTCTATGTGATGATGATTAGCATATTATGTTTTGTTGGACATGGATATGATGTTTCTAATTATTGTCATGTTTATGGATGATTATGTTCATATTTTAGTTATAGTTATGATGTTATGATGTTTATATGATAATGTTAATGCTTTGAATTAATGATCTTATGCCTCCTTATCTAGATTAGACACGTGGTGGATAACATAAGTGAATGACTCATTTATTTTTAATGTAAAATTTAAATTGTGATAGATATGATAGGTGGTTTTTTGATGTGATTGATCACTAGATGATGTTTGATAAATGAGATGGTTAATTCATTAAAATGTTCTTATGATTAAAAATAGTTAAACAAATAAGGTAAGAAGGCAATCATATTTATAGTGAAATGTTTTTAATGGATTATATTTATTTAGATGAAGGTGAATTAATCTTAAAACACAAAGAGTAAATTGGATAATGAAACTAAATGTGAGAAAAGATAAGAAAATCAAAATACAAATGTTTTAATGAATGTATCAATAGGTAGGTATGAGAAAAATAAGAAGAAGGCATGATGATTATTCATTGGTAAGGATCGAGATAAACTTAAGCTAGATCAAATTATGAACATAATCCCTTTGAATGCTTTGCATTAGCATTCATGATTTGGTTAAAAACATTTCTTGACTACCCAATGTCAAGTAAGCTCAAAAATCCCTTGCTTATAGAGGGTATAAAGGGGAGGTGGATGATGATAGAACCTACTCATGAGACTAGCATGCCTCTTTTTTAGGTCACCAAAGAACCAATATAAACAAGTCCATGTCATATAAGGTGTAGACTAATCAATGAAAGAAGTCCACTTATGTTGTGATGAATGTGGCTTCCAAAATTACTTTCAATTTTTTTTTTTGATAATGGGTCTCTTGATCATGAAGTTAGTCAGTGTGATAATCTTCTCATGAATTGTTATACTTCCAGAATTCTTTACTCAACCATCCTTCAAGAGAGTGGTCAAAGTTTGTGATATTTGTTTGAATATTTTAATAGTTTTCCTTTAAGGGAGTAGTCTACCTTATATTGAGCAATTTTGATTAGTTTTGGTAGCTGTCCTTCTAGGGAGCAGTCTACAAATGCTTAGAATGACCCATAAAATATATGATCTATTTTTATTATGTTTTTTATTTGTCAATTTTTTTATTGGCATAGATTTGCTTATATATGATAAAAAAATTCAGTTTCATGAAGGCAAAACTAGAGCATACGAAAGTTGATGATGGGTAAAAAAGAGGTTTAAATGATAATGACCATGGGATTCCATCCTATAAAGGGATAAAAAGTACCATGAGAACCATGACATGGGTAGAGCCATGATACCCATGTTCAATATTAGGCTAAGGATGTGATGGATAATCACATGATTTAAATTTAATCAGTTTCCCTTAAAATAAGGAGATACATGTGGGTGAAAATAAGGGATGAGTGTAATTTAGACAAAATCTAAGTTCAATCTTATTTAACAAAAGAAAAGATGCATATACGAAGCATTGAGGGGTTTAGGTTCTAGTTTTCCTTTAACAAAGGGAAATTGATAAGATCCCAATCCACACTTGTGCATTATGATATAACTTCTAATCTAATTAGATGCAAACTTACCCCACTTGTTTTTTTCCATATTGGTGATATGTTGATTTTCATTTAGGATGAGGTCTCTGCTATTGAATTCTCTCACTTTGAGGTGTTTTTTATAAGCATGCTTGATTCACTCTTGATAGACATGAAGATGGGTAAGTGTGGATAAACAATGTTCATCAAGTAGATCAAGATGGGCTAAATGTTCTTGATGATAATTACTCTCAAAAATGATATATTGTAGGGATATGCAAAGAGAGGGAATTTAGACTTTGATAAGCACGATAGTCTCTTCTCTGAACATAAGAGAGAAAGGGGTAGTACCCATATGGGTTTGAATGCTAGTACGATATGCCCATAAGGCAAAGGGGATGTGTAAGTGCCAGTCCTAACTATATAAATTAACCATTTTAGTGATCATGTTGTTGAGGGTTTTGTTAAAAGCTTTGGCTTGTCTATTTACTTATGGATGATAAGGTGATGAGAAAATTAACTTGATACTAAATTTGTCACAAAGACCTTGGACTTATTTTTTTTGAAATATTTTCCATTATCAGTGATAATTTTATGAAGAACACAAAAATGATAGATAATGTGATGGTTGATAAAATCAACAATTTTTTTGGCTTTAGTTGAGATGAGAGGAACAGATTCTACCCATTTAGTGAAATATTATATTTTAGTGATGATAAAATTATGTCACTATGAAGAATGGGGGTTTGTTTCACTAATAAGATCCATACCCCATTATAGGAAGGGCCAGAGATCATTGAATACTTGGAGATTATGGCTAGGTGTGTGATGTAAATTAGCATGTTGTTGACATTTAACACACTTTTTTCACATAATCACAAAAATCTTGGTTAAGGGTGGGCCAATAATAGCCAAGGTGAAGGATGCATTTAGAAACAACTAGATCATTAAAATGTCCTCCATAAATTATATAATTCATTTCTTTGATAGTATGAGAGGCTTTGTGACTATGTAGGAAATGGAAGAGGAGACCATTAAAGAAACATTTATAAATAATTCCCCCTAATATTGTATAATGTGAGGTGTTCTGAATAAATGCTCCTTGAGCATTCCTAAAAAGGCTAGAAGGGATGATGAGAAGGTTGATATAGTCAAAGGTTTGTTGATACCAAAGCTTAGGTTGGGTCTTCTCCACATTGAAAAAGGTTCAATATTCTAATATGATATAAGAAGGCTTAGTAAGATGATGGATAATTATGGATATCTTAGAGATAGAGGGTATAAATGAGATCTAGGAAGTGAGAGAAGCTGTTTTGTCGATAAAATTATTTATAAATCATGGAGTAGCTTAGATAAGGTAGTGTTCAAATGATGCTAAGAATTCATTAGCTAGTTTTTTATACTATTCTAAAACATTATTCTTACATTGATAAGAACCATTGATTTGATTGACCACAAGTTGAGAGTCACCAAAAATGTTGATCATTTTGACTCCCAAGGCTAATGTAGTTTGAAGACCTATCACTAGGGCTTCATACTTACCCATATTATTGGTCCATGCAAAATCTATATTGAAGGATAAAGGAAGAGGTTCACTATAAAAGGGGATAAGGATGATGCTAGCTCCCCCACCACATTGACACTTTGATCCATCGAATAACATGGTCACTTGATAGGTGAAGTTTGCTTGAGAGAGTGTTGTGATGGAGTCATCTAGAAACTTGAGAGGAGGAGGTTAGTTTTATACTAAAGGTTCTTCAACTAGTTGGTTGGTAATGACCTACCCTTTAATTAACTTTTTATAAAGGAAATCAAGTTCAAACTAATCTAAAATCATGATCTACTTGGCCATATATTGATTTTGGTATGGATTAGAGTGCATATACTTGATGGGTTCAGTATTGGTTATGACATAGGTCTTGTGGTTGAGAAGGTAATGGCAATGTTTTGTGGCCACAAAGACCAGGGTGAGGCAAAGATTTTTAGTATGGGTGTACTAAGTCTCATACTCTATAAATATATGGATTATGTAGTAGATGGTTTGATCTCTATGCTACTCATCTTGATGAGCTAGCATTTCCCCTAAGGAGTGGTCAGTAGTAGAAATATAAAGGTGAAAAGGTTTATATTCTTTGGGAGGAATGAGGATGGGTGGAGATAAAAGGTACTCTTTAAGTGAATCAGGGGCCTTTTGATAATCTATATTCCACTTAAAATATATCTCCTTCTTCAAAAGGTGGTGGAAAGGTTTGCATCGATCTAAGAGCTAAGAGATAAAGCAATGATTAGATTGGAGATTCCCATACAAGCTATGTATTTGATTAAGGTGGGTGGGAGGAGGCATGTCAAGGATTTATTTGATTTTGGTGAGATCAAATTTGATTCTATGAAGAGAGGTAATGAAGCCATGAAGCTTACCTAATAAGACCCCAAAAATACACTTCTTGGGGTTAAAGTAGACATGGTAATGGATGAGCCATTCAAAGATAATATTAAGAATGGCAAAATAATCTTTATGACATTTGTATTTCCTTAGAATATCATTGACATAGTCTTCTATGATTTATGAATGAGGTCATGATAGATGTAGGTCATAACACACTGGTATGTTGCACTAGCATTCTTCAGACCAAAAGACATGAACCTATAGTAGAAAGTTCCCCATGGGGTGATAAAGGTGGTTTTGTGTTGATATTCAAGGGTAATTAAGATCTTATTGTAACCTAAGAACCTATCCATAATATATAACATCCCATGGCTAGCTATAAAATCAATAAGCTAGTCAATGCTTGGCAAAAGAAAGTCACCCTTTAGGAAATCAAGGTTAAGGTCATTCAAGTCTTTACAAATGTGAAGTTCCCCTCTAGATTTGGTGTTAATGATGATGTTTGAGACCCATTGTGGATAATCAATGGGTTGGATGAAATTGACATATAAGAGACATTGAATTTTTAATTTGAATAAAAGGGATATGCAAGGGTGCATCTGATGAAGTTTTTGCCTAAATAGCTTGGCATCATGGTTGGTCACTATATTGTGGTTAGTGATGGAGGGGTCAATTATTGACATGTTACTATAAGACCAAGCAAATTTTATGCTTTAGTTTTGTAAGAAGGAGGGGAAGTCTTAAAGCTCCTCAAAAATTAAAAATTGGTCAATTTTGACAATGCATGGGTTATCTAGAGTACCCAAGTTGATATCCATGGTGAATTAATTTAACATAGTTTAAGTTTCATGGGGGAGATATTTATGGATAGAATAATCTTGTACACATAGATAGGCAAGAAATAAATTGTCATCTTGACACTAAATGATATTAATGGTAGGAGAGTCATCTCCTACCATCTCAAGATGAGTCAGAGGAATGGTCACAGTCTGCCTATCCTTTCAATAAGTTAGGGGTCTAAGGCTGATCATGTTGATGAAAAAAATAGGTGGGAGGACATAAAAATCCTCACATTCTGATGGAGAAGGGGCTACTGAGGATGGGACATCTTCCTCATCAATGATGGTAATGGGAGGTGGGTTGGTTTGATTTTTAGGTGGCATGAAACTGAGGCCATGCTTTTAATGAGGTTTTTGGGTCTTGAGTAGAATAAAATCATATGGATTGTGTTCATATCAACCTAAACCAAATCCCTTCGAAGCACACCTATAGATATATGTCTTGGCAAACTCTATTTTATCCATATATGAGAAATAGAGGTGAATGGTTGAGGTGAGAAAAAGGTGGTAAAAGTGTCAAGGGGTTTATCAAGTCCCCCATAAATTAAATTCATTTGAAAAGTTAAGGGCTCAAAAGGAATAATGGCTCCAATATTGGGGTCATAACTAGGTTATTGGTTAATATCCCCATACTCTTGGGGAGTAGGAAAAACATATAGTGTCAAAAGATGGTATTCCCCAAATGAAAGATGTTGGAAGGTTAATTCTAGAGGGTTCATTATGGGGATTTGGGTGGAAGGGATGGTTAAACTGCTGGATGCATCATTGGTAGAAGAAGATGATTTTATTGATGAAAGCTTGGTGAATGGAGGGAGGAGAACATCATTGGGTTGGTACATCATTTTTCATGATGTAAAAGGACTCAAATCAGCTTGTATGGTAATAACTTGAATTTTATGTTCAAATTTGATGCATCAGTACATGGCAGATGGCACATATCCCATGGGATGAATCCAAAGGAATCATATCAAAACATTATACTAGAACTCACCTTATACTATGTATAAGAGCTCAAGAAGCATGCGGGGTCCTAGATGAAAGTGAAGGACAACAATTCCTAAAGTTATGGCCATGGTCTCATTAAATGATCAAAGCACTTATGAGGTTTCCAACATAATTTTCTCTAGTTATTTGAGTTGGTTATATTAATGGTAGGAGATAATGTTAATGATATCTTTCACATCAATCATAACCCTCTTGACATAGGTTTGGTTGTACATAGTAATGAATAAAGGAGGATCTAGATCATCTAGATGGATGGAGGGTAGTTCTAAAACCTTAAAGGTAACAAGGTTGGAAAGTTGAAGAACTCAGATAAAGACTACTAGAGGTTATGGTTCTTCTAGTCTAAAATATATGGATTTCAAATCCTTTATCATAATTTGTTGGTGATGGGGTGAGGTATTGATTAGTTCAAACAAACTCATCTTCACTAGTGTTTGGTGAAGTTGTTTCAAAACTACTCGTTGTATTGACTTAGAAGGGTCAAATTGAGAGGGACCCAAGATGGATATCTTGGGTTTGGGTGAAGGTAAAGGTGATTGGTGTTGGTTGGGTGATTGGGTGGTGGAAGAGGGATATGTCTATGGAATAGACACCTTTGCCTTACCCTTATCCTTTTTTGAGCCTATGATCATGTGACCACATGGATGGTATGAATTTTGGAAAGAGTAAGGTTAGAGGATTTATTTGGTTCTTATTCATTTGAGGTGAGAGTGGGGGATTAGGTAAGTGTTGGTTAATAGCTCTTAGTTCTTGGATTAGTGGTGGGGTCATAGGAGGCTCATTTGATAATAAGTCATCCTCATGATACAACTAATGAATTAATACTTGCAAAGCCTTATAGTTCTTTGTCTCATGCTTGAGTGTTTTATGGTATGAGCATACTAATTTTTTATTATACCAGGATGGTTTTAGACTATTTAGGTTAAATGGTTTGATACATGGAAAGGTTAAGCAAGATGATTGAAAAAATATTTTTAGGATGGTTGAGTAAAACTCAAGAAAAGGTGTCAAGGATGTTGTAGTTCTAGTTTTGATTGTTGAGATGGAAGCTTTCTTAGGAGTTAGTTTAGAAGCAAGAGTTTTGGTAGTTTGAATACTCTTTGTGGTTATTGGTTTGAAGGTATAAATTATAGTAGTAGGCTTGGTAGTGGAGGATTTTGAGGTTGAGGTCATGAAAAGGATAGGTAGGGGAGTATCTAGAAGAGGAGTTTGGGTTATCTTTGAGAGATGAATTTTCTTAACTAAAGGATGTGGTCCCAAAATGGAAGGCAAGGTAAAAATAGGTGGCAAGGCTCTAGTTTTTAGGATCCTAGATGGTTCCTCTTTCTTGGTTAGCTTGACTTTTTATGGGTTAGGTGGTGTTAAATCTACCTTTAGCAGAGGGTGAGTAAGGCTCTGAGTAAGGAGAATGTTGAGTTTTTTATTATTGGTTTGGTTTTGATGTGAGAAGCTACATAGGGAAGATTATATTGGGTTTTGGTAGATATGGTATAAGGATATTTAGTGGAAAGTTGGGAAGTTTTCACATATTGATATGTGGACATGGGTGGATGGGATGATGCCACATATGAATATGTGGAGATAGGTGGTCAGGTGGAAGGTAGAGGTACATAATCTTATGGGTTAGGGATGTAGATTAGGTTCGGTGCAATGGGAACCTAATGAAGAATTAATGTAGGTTAGGTAGGAGGTATGGTTGGGTTGGTAGGTAAAGGATAGGTGGTAAATTTGGTACTAATGGGTGTAAGGGTATAAGGTATGGGGACCACCAAGCTCTAGAATGGAGTGGAGGTAGGTGGGTTACAAATAAGAGGAATGGTGGTAACACTAGTAGATGGTATTCCCATAGTAAGTAGAGTACTGGTGTCCAAAGGTTGGGTTGGTCCTATACTAGAAGAGTTATTGGTTGGGGTAGAAGGTGTTTTGGTATTGGTTGGTTGGGTGGGTTAGTTTTATATGGTGGTATTGGTGGGATTATTGGTATAATATGATGCCTGGGTAACTAAGATTTAGGTGTAAATGGTGGCAATATAATTGTTACCCACAAGGAAGGATGGAATGTCTTAGGGTGGGTCAATAGGTGGAATCGAAGCAGGGGCATAGTGGGATATGGTGTTAAGGTAATGTTGGAGGGATATGGGGTTATTATACCAAAAGGTGGAGAAATCCATATCACATTGAGAAACCATTTGAGGGATTCTAGGACTTCTAGAAGGATGGGGAGAACTCTCTACATCTGAGACATACTCCATGGATGAGGGATAAAGGGAAGATGGATGATTGGGATGTAGATCTTTATTTTCCTAGTTTTTTAGTTGTTACCTAGTTAAAACCATGTAGATAAGGGAAAAAGGAAGCTACAAGTAATCTCAAAACTCAAAATATAAGCAATCAAAATAAAAATATCTCAAATAAATCAATGCATACACTAATGTGCATTAAAATCTTAGGATACTTTATTATCTCTCTTTAAGCTTGTGCCTTAATTTTGTATAAGTTATGAAGACCAAAGTGGGCTCATAGAGTGAGTACTAGAAGAAGATATCTAAGGATGGTTTTAGGTAGTTAAAGTATCTCAATATCTATACTATAACTTGGTACATGGCTTGATATTGGGGCCTACCCCCTCACTTCACACACTGTAGTGATAAGGGTGTTGGGTGCTTGGCCAAGATATACCAAATTGCTAGAGATTATGCTCAACTAGCATACTAAGTTGGTTATCCCCTTGGTGATGAAATATAATTAGGATAGACATTGAAATGTGACTGTTAGGTGATGAAATCCTCATTGGGCTTTATGTCAATGTTTTGATTCTTTATTAAGTGTAAGTGGTTTGGTCTCGTGTGTGTGACAAGAGTGAAGCTATGATTAATTAACTTGATTAATTAAGCTATGTGAGCTAAAATAAGCAATTAAACAATGTATGCAATTAATATTAAGGCCAAAATGAAAATTTTATTGAGTTATATGAGCAAAAAATAAGAATAAGTATGTATATGCAACTATGAACCTAAGAAAAGACTCAAGGGTCCCACTAGGGATGTCATAATGTTTCACATAAATTTTGATTTATTTTCTATGAAGAAAGATGTAAAACTTGAAATAAGGGTGAGCTTAGTATAACTTGGATTTGGATTACACTCTATAATCTAGATGGTTGTAGATACTCCTCTTTGTCTGGGGAAGAATGACCTACAGATAAGAAATCACTAAAGAAATGGTTGATTAGTTAGGTAGGTATGGTGGATTGCCTAACAAGCTAGATCTAATAAGTACATGACTTACTTGGAGGTTATCAATTCACACTTTTAAACAATTAAGTTTTAAGAATGAAAGATAAATTACTTGCATAAATAACATAAGACACTGAAATCAAGTACATGAAGTACTTCAAAAGAGAGGAATTTGACCAATTATAACAATAAATGATTATATATTAATGATAAATAAATTATACATGGTTCAAAAAATAGGATGATGTACTATGATCAAGAAAAAAATTTAAAAAGTGGGATTCAGTTAGGGTCTGATAGGTCAAATAAATTTGCTATTAGAATTGACACATAGTGACGATTGGCAGTTGGGTATGACCATCAATTGTTAGGTGACCATCGATGGTTATGTGACAGTCAATGGTTAAGGGTAGACCGCTAGTGGTTAGGTGACCATTGATGATTACTATCATATTTGGCTTGGGTAAAATAATTTTGGTTAGGAGGGCTGGAGAGAAGTTTTGGAGAGAAATAAAGGAACTAATTATGAAAAATAGATACTTATCTTTGTTGTTGGTCTAATTAATGTTGAGGTGAGTTGCTAAAAACTTGTTGTAGATTATGAATCAATCTCGATAGAGTGATGATGTCTTGGATATTTATTGATGAGAAACAACCCTTTTGATCTCTATTTTGGTCACTAAAAGCTATAAAAATACATGCACAAGGAGCTCTAATGCACTAGACTCTGATGATTATTGATTTCTCCTCATTTTCACCTCCTCCTCTTCTCTTTACATAGGAAAAAGGGAGTGGTGAAACAAGAGGTTGAAAAATAAGTTTAACAAGGTATCTAATTGTAGTCTTAATATGCATTGATCATGCACACATATCAAATAGATAAAAATAAAAAATCAAGTTATAGTTGAGTGGTAGTTAACCCTTAAGGTATTTAAAGGTTAACTATCAGTGGTCAAAGCTAACCATCGATGGTTAGGGTTCAACCATCATTGGTCAAGAGGGCAAAGGTAAAATGCTCAAGGTTAGTCATTTTTGGTGATTAAATAGTTTTGAAATGGTTATAAGGGGGTCTAGGGGTGGTTTAAGGGTTAGTGCGACATATAGAACTATTGTGTATGGTTTTATAGTGTCTACACAAATGATCACACAAACCATAGATATAGTTTGAAAGACTTTCCAAACTTGATGGATCTCTTTTGAGGATGTATTTAGAATAATACATTATCCCCAACATGGAACTTTATAGGAGATCTCTTTGAATATGTATAGATTTTTTCTTATCTGAAGTATATTTTATCTTATACCTAATAATATCCATTTGAGATTCATATTCCTAAATCAATTCTAGACTTGAATTAATGATATTTTCCAAATCTTTCCAAAATGGGAATTTCTACATTTGTTTCCATAATGGGATTAAAAATGTTCTTTTTAATATATACATGTAATGAAATTTTACACACAAATTAAACCAAGTGGATATAATATTTCAATTTATATGACCATTTTATTATGTACATGTTGAACATATACTCCACTACTTCATTTACTCTTTTAATTTGTCCATTCATTTCAAGGAAGAGCTAAAGTTAAACCTAATAACAAAGGTTGATGTTAAGGTCTCCAAAAAACTCAAGGTAAAAAACTTGTCCCTATTAGATATGAAATAATTAGGCACACCTTAAATATGAACAATCTCTCACAAATATTTCTATAAAGATGAGAGCATAATCAATGATATTTGTGAGTTTGTTAACCAACACAAGAATAGTGTAATGAATTTTCTTATAATTATGAAAGACTGAACTAAAATCCATACAAATAGTAACCATTTTATCATTTCAAATTTCATGATAATAGATATTACCTCCTAAATGGAAATGCTCTTCCTTGAAATGTTAAATCTCTAATCACATGGATACAAATTGAGCCACGTCCTTCTTCATTCCTATCCAAAAATTATTCAATTTTCATTCAAGTATCATATTTGTTACACTAGGATGAGAAAAGTGAGAATCCAAATATTTTTATAAACTATAAAATAATACCATTGAGGTCAATATATGATATCATCAAAATAAATGCAAAAAAAAAACTCAAAATCAAAGTGTCCATCTACCATAGTTTGAATTGAAATCATGATAATATAAGGTTTAAAAACTCATATCAAAATAAATATACTATAAAATTCATGTTCCCATAGTGTGCATTATATAATGAAACTAAAGTATTTAAAATCAAGATGTTACATCTTATCCCCATAATTAGGAAATCATGATGCCTTAATTTAAAAAGAGAGAGGCTAAGTTCTAAGAAGTTGGTCCCATTACAATAATACCTATTTCATCTCTCTACTTTGTATCTTGATGCTATGATGTTCTAGGATATACATTGATTTAAAATCTTATAAACACTTAGATCTAGTATTAGTCACTAGTAAATGTTAATATTTACTTAATTTCACCATACATGCATACACATATGGCTCTTACACACCCTTATCTCACATCTACATGATTTTTATGGGTCCAACCTTCCAAAGTTACTATCAGTCACCTATAGGTATTCCCTAGTTACATAACCTATTTAAAATCATATTTAGACTATATAAAAATCATCAAATCAATATTCCTACCTTTTGTATGAGTCCATTAGAACTAGATGCTTGCAAAATTCTATATGTACCCAAATTTAATGAACTTCTCCCTATTCAAAGTAATGGTCATTTTTAAAATTAAAATTATATTCATGGGATATCATGTACATTTCACATGTCAATGGCATGCTAGATTACCAAAATATTACCATATAAATACACAATAGGTCTAAGCCTATTCCATATCTATAAAACATATATTATTATCAAGAAAACCTATTTTAACACTTGCACATTCGAATGGACTACCCTAAAATTCAAAATTTCAAAATAAGTCATAAGTATTAGGTCCTATACAAAGTTTTAATCACTCAATCTAAGACAATGTTTATATTTCATTGTTAAAATTTAGATCATGTTTTAATCATTAAAGTAACATAGTTTCACACATACACTTAACATGGTGAACTATGCACTATTTTAATTTACACTTTATATGGATATGTAGGCAATGCTCAAATATTCATTGACAAGGGTTTGGTGTCATATAAAATTAGTTTTATTCCCATTTTCATACCTACATGGGTGTCAAATAAGACCTAGGGTTTCAAATATAAGAAGACACATTTCTAGATATTGTGCACATAGAGAGTTGTCCATATAAAACATTAAGGTTATTTACATGCAATTACAACACTCTGTGTCAAATCAGACCTCCATAACATAAAATAACACCACCATAAAAGATTATATGCCTCTATATTCCTTAGGCATCCCACTTTTTCTTAGGTGTATGATAACTCCTTAGACCCCTTTTTTATCAAAAATCTTGGTGACAATGTTATAAGTATTTCCAGACCTTATGCCAACCTCTATGACTAAAAAATAGACAAAAAGAACTAAGTGCATATTTGATCTACATTTTTTATGTCATTTATATTTATGTTAAATAAAATTATGAAATAATATTATTTCTTTTACATTCAAATTAGTGTATTAATATTATACTTCAAAAAATATGAATAATTCAATGTTTTACACTTGTTTAGGTTCACATAATAAACATAAGGTAGATACTACTAGTGAGCCAAATGTGAAATGAATTGGATAAAATTTATGTACAATAAAAGTAAGGTTGGAATATATAATGATAAATTTTTATATCTCCTTAGTAATTCATCTTGTATGAATATTAAATATCAAGAACTTTTATATATGATTTATTTCTTTACTCCTTGAGGTTGTGATGGATATCATCCCTCTATTATGGAGGTTAATCCTATCACTATATTAAGATTTAGGGTGACTCATCATGTAGTAAAAATTGGAGGCCATAAAAATATTTATCCTCATCCCCATCCACTTCTCACACATCTTCTTGACAATATTTATATTCATATTAAATTAAAAGTGGTTAGGGTTTAAGCTCTTGAATAAACTACAAATTAGATAGTTAATTTGAGAAATTATATAGAGGAGTTCAAAAATAAAATATGTCTAAATTTTACATCACTTGAGCATAAGATTTTGTATACCAATTATCATGAGTATGCTAGTGTCAATTGCATCTCTACCTTCCCACTTTATAATTATGTATATAAATATTTTATCTAAAGATTGGGTCAAAAAAACTACATATACATATAATGGTTTAATTATTTTTTCATATGGTTAAAAATAATCCAAGTGAAACTCTAGGGTACATGTTTTACAAATAATTCAATCACCTTGCCTCATATAGATGTTAAGATAACTAAATACTATTTTTATTATCATAAATACATCGACATCATATAGATAATAATTTGGATTTTAATATAAAAATATAAAAGAATTATTTATTATTGTGATCCTGCATAAAATAAATCCATTAAAGAACCACTAGATTCAAGCTCACATCCTATAAGTGAGAAACCTACCCAAATAATGGTTACATCCTCCATGAAAAATTTAGACATGGAAAAAATACATAAATAAAAATTATATAAGGAAAATTTGTCTAATGAAAGTGTTGTGGGCAACATGCCTCCTTTTCTTTGAAATAGGGGACCCCAATAAAAATGTCTCATGAACTAGAAGCTTTAATGTCGTTTCTTTTGTTCCCATCATTGATTCCTATTCAAATATTTAGAATATGCACGAAATTGTTTCGCCCCAAATAGTAATAGGCCTCTTTTAATTTTTATTTAGAGCTAAGGAGTGTTTTATATTTTTATAAATCATGGATCTAACATTATAGGTTTATTTTAATTTAAATCTCTTAGAGTCTAGATCTCTTGTTCAAACAATAGACCCATTGTTCTTTATGGTAAATTGGTATCTCTATATCTGATGAATAAGTTTTAATGCATTGTATTCCTTTTATTTTTATTACTCGCTCATTTTTTAATTTTTTCAAAGCCCATCAAAATGAGAAGGTGATAAATTACCACAAGTCACAGCGGTTAGTCCCTTGGACCTGTTAGAGATGTTAGAACTTAGGAGAGATTAGCCAAATGGAAAGGCACCACATTTCCATGAATCAGAGTGACTACTCCCCTAGACCTATTAGAGATGTTAGATCTTAAATGAATGGGAAGGTGACATGTCATAAAAGTTAGACCATTCAAGCCCCCTGATCTATTATAAATTTTAGAGCTCGAGATATCTAAACCAAATGAGAAGGTGCCATATCACCTAGTATGTGAATGAACTAGTTATCACCTAAGGCCTTGAGAAGATCAGAATGAAGTATGGATGATACTCAAAATCCTATAAAAACATGCCACATGTTCCTAGGTGTCACACCACCCAAACTAGGGAATGATATGGGTACAAATATGTGCTTAAGTGATGGCCATTAATGGGAAAACTAATGAGTAAATGATAGGTGTTAGAAATCAAGAGTTAGCTGAGAATCCTCTAAGATATGTGGCTACATGCCTACCATGTACTGGGCATTAATATAATTTAAAGATAAACATGATTGGATAGTTTTAAAACATCATGTAGACACTTAAATTTGTCCACCAATAGATTCATATATGACTTTATACCAATTCTTATCAATAATTAAATATCTAACCCAAAATTTTTTATTATTCTCAAATTTGGCTTCATAACCTTGCATTAAATTAATTTAACCAATTAAATCAATTAAACAAGGAAAATACACACATTGAATTAATTAAAATCAAATAAATGACCAAATTCCTAAAAATAATTAATTAACTTTCACATCCTAATCAAAATCAATTAGCAAGTTAAATCAATTTCAAATCTTAATTGAGTTCACCCATGAGCTAATAAATCAATTAAATCAATTACTAAAAAGGAAATTCAAGATCATCTTACCTTTGTGAGTTACCTTAAATGGAAAATATTTAAAAGAATATTTTAATAATATGCCAAACTCAACCAAATTTAGTAAACTAAACCATGGTTGTGAGTTTTCCCTTTTGGAAAATATCTAAATAGAAAATCTTAGGAATATGCCAAAATCAACCAGGCTTAATAAACTTAACCATGGTCAGATTTAACCCAGTCCAAGGGATTTTAAAGCCTATAAAATCAAGCCTAGAGCTCTTAATTTTAGGAGATCAATCAAATTATATTTATAATGTAGGAATAGATTCATGAAACTAAAAGCCTAATGTTATAATATTGAAATTGAGATAAGTCATATCAATTAAGCCAAGCATTGAACAATGGTGCCAAGAGGAGATGGAGATAGCCAAGCCACATTCATGAAGAAATTTTGAGCATAATCTAATAAATATAATGAATAAATCATTTGGATCTCTCAAGGAAGGTAAATATTATTGTTCTTTTCATTTTAGTTGGGTTTTCAATTATTGTTTGTTCATTAAGCTCCCCCTAAGATCTAAGCCTAGAGATGTTATGCTAGTGTGTTTATTTTATTTTTATTTCATTTTGTAAATAACAAAATACTAAGCATGCTCTCCTAATTAAAATTCCATGATCACAAATCACACTCCTTATGGGACTATCTTCATGAGAGCGTAACCCACAAACTTTTTTGTATTTCATAGTTTTAATTCTTTTTTTATTGGATTTTACTTTTAGTAAAAAATGGCCAATAAAGAATTCATAAATTTTTATTTAATTAATATTTTTGTCTAAATTGTTTTATCAATATATATAAATATGTAATTTATATTCTCTAAATATTTCAAAAAAAAAATCTTTATATTTTAGAAGTTATAGTTCTTTTAGTGACTATCACTTTTTATTTTTTATTTTTTTGGTAAAAATGGTTAGTACAGAGATCATATTTTTTTTTAATTCATTGGTTTGACCTAATTTTTTATTAGATATGTATGAAATTGACATATAAATTAAAAAAAAAATCATGATAAATGAATTTATAATTTAAAATTTATGGATAAATTACTGATTGCAGGTTTTCATTTGTGTTTGGTTTTCTTGATTTTTACCTTCTAACTTGTTTGCATGTTTCATAAGTTTATTTTTTATTTGAAGATTTTTTTTGAGTTTTTTCAAATATTTTTGCTAATTTTTGTCTAACCTAAAAATTTTTTTTTTGGGGGGGGTTTTGCCTTTGGGTTGACAGATTTAACCCTTCAAAGTTGCTTGTCTCATTTGATAAATAAGCTTCAAGGCTAAAAAAAGTTCTAACCATTTCTTTGTAGGACCTATTTTGAAAAACCATTTCAATATAAATTAGTATTTTCACACTTCATTTGTATGTCTAAAAAAAACTAGGAATCCTTCATTTTTTGTCTTTAAGGAAACTTTTTAGGGT
Source organism: Torreya grandis (assembly GCA_037957365.1). NCBI lineage: Eukaryota > Viridiplantae > Streptophyta > Pinopsida > Cupressales > Taxaceae > Torreya > Torreya grandis. Next base: position 1,029,336 of record JARHVA010005363.1, read on the forward strand.
GTTTTATTGGTTAAGTTTTTATGGTTTCTTTCAAAGTTCATAACTTAAAGCCAAGGGGCTAAAAGAACACCACTACACATTTTTTTTAGTGATATAAAATTGAATACACTTAAAAGTTTTTTTCCAAGTTGTTTTCATCATTTTTTCAGTATAATATTTTTTGAGTAAATAGAGAGTTGTGTGTGTATGCTCTCCCATCTGTCCCCTTTAGGGAATTTTTGGGATAAAAAACACCAACTTATTTTTGGGTGGTTTGCAATTATTTCCATTTGCACAAATTAAAGCCAAGGTGATAATAAAAAATATAATCAAACACATTAAACTTGGTGAAATTAAACTAACTTCACTTCAATTATTTACAAACTTACTTGTTGATTGTTTGTTTTTGTGAAAAGAGATGTACGTGCATGCTTTCTCATCTGTCCCCTTTAGGGAAATTTTGGGATCAAAAGTGTCATCTCATCACACTTTGAGCCTAGTCCAAGGTATGGAGATAATTCCATGTTAATCCCTCCCCAAAAACTTTTAATAGTATTAGGTGATCTTGAGGTGATGATAAAGTATTTTTTCTGTATCAATTTATTCATACATCTTGGCTTGTGAGGGGGACTTCATTACCTCCCACGAGTTATTTAGAGAAGCTTTGTCCTAGGATTTAATCTTGTGGCACTGAATTCAACCACTCCCATTAGGATCATATGTTTGATCAGTTAAACCACTTTATGTAGACACCTAAAACTGGCCATTGATAACCTCTAATCAGGATTTTGACCAATTTCCACCCAAAATGCACAATTTAGCCTAAAAACACTAAAACATGCTAAATGATGTGAAACTAACATATTTAAGTGCTGATTTTAGATAGGGTATCCCTAAATGGGGTAATGTAATTTATGATCCAACTAACTTTGATTAGATCATTTCGAGGCAAAATGCCAATTTTACACCTAGGTGCTATGGATTGCTCTTTCATATCAAATGTTCTTCATAATATGCATGCCTTTATTATTTGTTTTTGGTAACATCATAAATGGGAATATAGTTCCAATGCATCTGACATCACCTTCCAATTGTAATCCAATCAAATTTAGGACCAATAACAAGACATTTTGATCAATTTGAGTAATTTATACATAAAGTACCTAATCATGTTTAAGAGTTAATTAACCCAAATTAAGGCCTAATCAAGAATTCCATAGAGACTTATTGAATATTATTTTGGAAATAAATATGGAATATCTGCAACATCAAGTGACCTCATTTCTTGGGAAGACATCTCTAGGCCATAAATGCCATAAATATCAAGATTCATACCCTCCATGCCTCATAAATGCCTTCCATGATGCCCTCCATGCCTCTTAATTTCCACTTCTTCCAATGCCATGATGAGGATAATTAAAAACTTAATTCCAAAAATTGAATTAATCCTCAACCACACATCTCAATATTGAGATGGATGAATGAGGTTGATTCTGATCAAATCTAAAAATCCATAAATATGAAGCCTCACAACATCATTTCTAAGCTTATTTTATGAAAAGTTATAATGCATGATTGGTTCCAAAAAGCTTCAAGAAACTAGTGTTATAGTGCCAAATTGATTCCAAGCTAAGCCAAGCCACAATCCAAAGGTGATAAGGAGAGATTGAGGTTGTCAAGCTTCCATTGCCAAGGACTTCATGAGCACAAACTGAGCATGCCACTACTACAAAGGATTTTGGAGCATCCAAGGAAGGTGAAGGAACTCTTGTATTTGATTCCTTATTTTTAAGTTGTCTTTGTCATTTTTTTTGTTACCAAGCTCTCCCTAGTGTCTAGGCCTAGAGATTTTATGCTCTTAGTGTGTTTATTTCATTTTGTTTTCATTTTGGAACTAACACTATACTAACCATCCTCTCTTGAGTTAGATTCCTAGATTACATAATGGCATGCATGGTGGGACTATATGCATCTCACATATGAATAATATCATTTTTCATCTTTAAAATATTTATTTGGATCATTAAAACTATTGAAAATTGATTTTCTAAATTTATTTTGCCATTTTTGGTTGCCACAGGTTTACACAGTAACTGACATCAGTTATTAAAACCATCATTGGTTGACATATGCATCATCAATCATTATTTGTGTAACTGATGTTAGTTATATAACCATCACTAGTTAGTAAGTGTAAATTATGCCAGTGGTTATATAACTAATGTCGGTCACTATGTTTTCTTAAAAACACAAACCCGAGAGCTATTTTAAAATGCTTGGTTTGGGGTCATATGGACTCTATTTTGGAGGGGTTTTTTTTCAAAACCATGTGTTTTCTCCTAAATATTTAAAATTTTTCATTAGTTTAGCTTCAAGTTTCATATATATTTTTTACAAAATTTAGAAAATCTATTTAAAATATTTCTAATCTAACATATTTGCTTTTGGGGTGATACATTGAGGGTAGACAGGTAACTAGTAGATTTCAAGTTTAATAAGTCATGTTTTAAAACATATTTTGCATGTTTTAAAATTAATTAAGAACATTATTTTGGTGCTTAAATTAAAGTTTAAGGTGCTTAAATAAGTTTTTTTATCATTAGTTTTCAAATTTATAACTGAGACCAAGGGGTCAAATGAACACCACCTCATTTTCATTTGGACTTAAAAATGAACTCATCTTTCCAAGCTTTTTGTCTTCACAAGTTGCTTGATCTAATTTTTATTTGGAAAGAAGAGGGATGTCGCATGTATGATCTTCCATTTTTCCCCTTTAGGAAACCCTTGGAATCAAAAGTGCCATTCCTATTGCAAGGAGCCTAGTCTAAGGATTAGAAATAATGTCACCTAAAGTACTCCCCAAAAACTCGCCAAAGTTTGGGTGATCTTGAAAATGACCCTAAAGTCTTTCTATTTTATTCTTTATTTATTTTCATGTAAACTTGGATTATGAGGGGGAATTCATCACCTCCTGTGAGTTCTCTAGGGAAGCTTTGACCTAGGGTTTCATCTCTCAATGTTAACTTCATTTGTCTCCTTTGGAGTTGCACATGGGACGTAGTGGCACTTTCGATATTACACTACACTGAGAGAATAGTAGGATGTAGTGGTTGCAAAAGGGATTAGACATTTTTGCAATAATTCAAGTGATATGGACCCAAAATCCATGCTTTTCTTTTGCATTGTTTGGTGTGAAATTCATTATGCAATTGATTGACCTAGAGACATTCAAAACTTGCTAGTTTTAGTCAACCCCATTTTGCCATACCCTTGCTAGGATTTGGATGATTATACTTAGTGTATTTTGGTCATTGTTGCTTGGTATGTTTTGAGACTAAATTTTTTTTTGTGTTTTCATAAATCCATGTCAAAACCAATTTGTCTATATATCACTCTTTTGTCTAAAGAGGTGTTATACTAGACATTTTACACCAGAGTTGTGCCTTGAAATTTTTTACTATAATTATTTGTGTGTGTGTCATTTGAATTATAGAGGGTAGTGTTATGATGCCCAAATCATGTTAAACCATTTTGAGCCTTTTAAGTCTTGTGAAACATAACATTGACTACATCATTTGAGCATGCTTACACTATTAGGCTGCTCAATTTTTTAAACACTTGTTTACCATTATATCCAAACCATTTGTTTCAAACCATTTTGTGTATACCATTTATACCTCTATCTTGTGCCATCATGTTGTCCAATCTTGTCTATCTTGTTTGGTCCAATCCTAGTTTTCAACATTGAGTTTTCAATTAGCTTTGTGAAGTTTGGATCTAAACATTGATTGATTTTTATTTAGGCCTTAATTAATGGGGTTGATACATAGATATTTCTATTTTGGGTTACATAAATTTGGTTAATTGATTACCCAAATTTGAAAACTATTGATGGTTTATCTATTTAGTGCATATCCTCATCATTGTTTATGCTTTTATTTAGGAGAAGAAAACATTTATCAAAGATCCTTTTATCATATGCCTTATGCCAATCGATCATGTTTATGTTTGATTTTGTATGCTGGGTCTATGCCAAATTTATTTCCAAACTTGTTGGATTAAATCAAATCACATCAGTATTTGTTTCAAGTCTATCTTTTGACAGTATTTGGCCAAGAGTCCTAACACATGCCTATTTGTTTAAGGCTAGTTTTTGACTCCATATTTGGACAAAAGGCATAGCAACTCAAGTTTTCCCTTTCTTAGTTTAGACCTTATTTGGAACACTTTGACCTAGACCTTTGACATGCCAGTTTTTATTCAGATGCTTGACCTTTTATGTGTTTGACATTTGACATTAGACATTTGATGTTAGGATATTTTATGCCAAGTCTTAGCATAAATAATTTTGGAGATATGACTCTAGTTTCAAATCCACCTTTTGACCAATTTAGACAAAGTTTGAACCATTTATCCTTTGGACATAGTTTTTAAGAGTTTGTAGAATTCTAAGTATTTTTATTTTAAAAGATTTTATCATTTACATGGATATGTCTCACTACACTTATGGTGGAGTCACTTAAAATCTAACTTATGATAGAATGGCCATACAAAATGAATTTTATGGTTTTTTTCAAGACCCCAATGATGCTAATATGGTTTGTGAGATAGATTTCTATTTACCTCATATTAATCATTCATGGAAACAAAGTCACGAAGTAACTTATGACCCATATTGAGACCTTGACTAGTATGAAGAGGCTTGTGAAGAGGAATTTGAAGAGCAAACTACAAATAATGTTGTTTGGGATATAGAATAATACCCTCTTTGTAATAATTAGTATATGGAACATAGTCAAGAACTAGTTTATGAACCAACTCATGACTGGGATGATATGGTTTATGAGGAAGACTTGGATTATTTTTCTTGTGTAATAAATCAAGTTTCACAATGTCCTTTTGTTATCCAATCATCAGATACCCCTAACACTCCTCTAGATTATTAAAGCTATCAAGTTCTATAATACCTAAAGAATACCATTAACTTTCTTAGACCTAGTCCTTTGGCTTGTGTGAGCAATCAATATCCACAACACCCCATCATCATACCAAAACCTTGTCCTTTGGCTTATGTGATCAATCATGTTTCACAGTGCCTCTGTGTTACTATCTCAGGACTTTGTCCTTTGGCTCATGTGAGAAATCATGCTCCCCAATGCCCTACCATTATCTAACTGTAAGACATTCTTTATCCAGTACCAATCCCAGCCAAACCTCAATTGATCCAATCATTTAAAGACCAAGCTATGTTTAAAACTGGTATTTTCCAACTCATTAGAAACTAAGACTAATAAAACCAATCAACTCAATATGTTTCTATTGAATCAACCATTTGTGATAAGTCAACCTATGATAAATTGCCTATTGATCCTATACCAATTGTCAAGGAGTCTCACTTTGACAAGCTAGTCTTTACTAAGTCACTTCCTAATGATTATAACCTCCTTTGGGTAAATCATTACCTTGAACATGTGCCTATTTTTCAAGAGCCTCTTATTGAAAAGCTAGGCTCTAAGGAGTTGTCTCTTGACCTTGTTCCCATCCTAAAGGAGTCCCACTTTGACAAACCAATTTTTGTGGAGCCCATTATGCTATTATAAGTTGTTAATTATCCAATACCAAATATTCAATAAGACATAATTATAACTTAGTACCCATCAAATGAAGAATCAGAGTCAGATTCAAGTTTTAATCTTGGATTGACATCAAATTTAGCATTAGAATCAAAATCTAAATCAACATCAAATTCAAAGTCCCTTAAGTTAGAATCAGATTCAGATACAGAATATGTTCATGACTATTAAAAAATAACTTCCAATCTATATCCTAATTATATGGTATTTAGTCTTAGGCATAGAAAAAAAAAATTGATGGTCTTATCAAGAGAACAAGTCTTCATCCCTACCACAACCAAAGTTATGTTGAATCTAGCATCAACAACATTACGTGTGACTAAAAGTCCTGATCTTCATTTGTTTACCCACCATCATACATTACATTATCATTTTCCATTCCATTTCAAAATCAAACCTACCATACATTATTTTTCCCTATTTACCATCTATGGTCACACTTTCCTTTATAGAGGCTATAAAGAAACCTTGTCTCAAAGCTTGAAAGAATCAGAATCAATGACCAATGAACATCACAAAAGCATTCTCAACAACTAGATCTACATCAGGTTCTTAATAGAGAAACTATTCATATGAGGTGTCGGATAGGAATTAACATGATTGAGTATTCTATTTGTATCATTTTTTTATTAGGATGTGCATCTCCCCATCAGTGGGAGTAACAAAATCAAAAACCACACCAAGGCCAAAACATGTACCATACCATTTCACATTTCCATGTCATTACCATTGTTACATATCCTTTTGCCATTGTTAAAAACTCATATCAATTACCTTGTCACTTGGGGGAAACCCTCTTACAATTTTATCCAATCTATCTAGACCATCATTATCCTTAAAAATGACATACCATCCTATCATTCCATTCCTATCTAGACCAAAGCCTTCTTTACTCATCCTACCCAATCTTATTTTTGATCTTGGATCATTTGGTTCTTCTTGCACCTTTTTTGGGGGGATTCAAATCAAGTTTCAATAATCAATCCAATATGTGTTTATAATGATATTTTATGAAAGTAGTGTGGTAGTTGATCTGACAAGATATCTTTCATCCTATATCCATGTTTGTTTATGTGGGATTGATTATAATAGCCTATGGGCAAATCAATGTTTCACCAGTCTTTCTACTAATTATAATTGCTTATGAGAAAATTAGTATCATTGACCTATGCCTTTGTATCTTAGTTATAACCACCTATGGGAAAAATAGAGGAAACACTTGTTTATCATGCATTAACACATCACCTTGCCATTATTGTTTTCATTTGACTAGCCATTTACTAGATTTGAGAACTTGTTTAGACCTAGTTGGTTTTTCCCCACCTTTTATGTGGATGGAATTACTATGACTTGAGGTAATTTTTGGACTATGTGGGTCAATCTCAATTCATGTTGAGGTCACCTCAGTCCCCTATTCCATATGTTGTCACTATTTTATGATCAGGTATCTTGTCATTCTCTAATGAGTTAAGATACCCCAAAATGCCAAAAACATTCATAACATTTCAAAAATCCAAAAATATTTAACTTATCTAAGCCTAGTCAGTTATCCTTAATCCTCCTTATTGGGGCATGGTCATTGTTAGGATGCTTTCTTTTACTTTTGTCTTTAGGATTTTTGTTTGTTTGTTTATTTTAAGTTATTTGTTTGTTTTTTTTCTATTTGTTTATTTGTTCACTTGCCTAATTTTTTTATTTTAGCACCATTGCCTTGACTCAGTATATATGTATGCATTGGGTGATTACTTGCACACATTATTATTGAGTTCATCCATATTCATACGTTAATATTATCATCATGGGTTTTATCATTGGTGTATTATTTTTGAGTGTTTATTGGATATCAAGAGTCAATCCTTATGCATATTTTGGCCATGTCTTCATGGTGTTCTATCAAGAATCCTACCATCACATGATATAGAAAAAATTAGATTCATGAAGATCTAAAATCAATAGAGCCATAAAATTTTCTCCTTGGTGCCTTGGCAAATAATTCCATCCCACCCTTGATCAAATCAACCCAATGACCATTATAGTTGTATCATTCCTAGTCAGGATGAGCATTTCCTCATTAGTATGTACAATGGAATCATTCCTACTGATCAATCGTATTCTTCTATTCATCTATTTCATCACTTTGTACCCACTCATCTTTAATTTGTATTCTAGGTTATATCCTTGAGTGATGCTTGCTAATCATCCCTAACTAGGGCACAATCATCTTTAACTAATCTAGGTCTTTTTAATTATTATAACCGCCTATGGGAAAATCATTATTTTGACTTTTATTCTTGATTATAACCACCTTTGATCAAATCAACATCCTTTTTACATCAATTCCTACAAGCATTTTCTCATTTGGATTAATATTAACCATAGGTTAATTTCACCTTTCTTCTTGTTTTTTTTGAGGGATTGTCCATCAACTAATGTGACAACCACTCCCTCAAGGGGGCATCATCATAGGATTTCCAAAACCATTTAGAGCTTTGTTCTTAAACCATAATATTCTTTTTGGCATACATTACATCTATCATTCTTTGAGAAGACATTGCTTTACCTATGGTTTGTAACATCTTCCCAAAAAGGGGCAAATGGTAGACACCTAAAACTGGCCATTGATAACCTCCAATCAATATTTTGACCAATTTCCATCCAAAATGCACAATTTGTCCTAAAAACACTAAAACATGCTAAATGATGTGAAAATGAAATATTTAAGTGCAAATTTTGGTTAGGGTATCCCTAAATGGGGCAATGTAATTTATGAGCCAACTAACTTTGATCAAATCATTTCAAGGTAAAATTACAATTATGCACCTAGGTGTTCTAGATTGCTTTTTCCTATCAAATCTTCTTCACAAGATGCATGCCTTTCTTTTATATTTTTGGTAACATCCTAAATGGGAATACATTTCCAATCCATCTAACAGTGCCTTCCAATTTCAATCTAGTCAAATTTAGGACCAATAACAAGACATTCTAATCAATTTGAGTAATTTGTGCATAAAGTATTTAATCATGTTTAAGAGATAATTATCCCAAATTAAGGCCTAATCAATAATTCCATGGAGACTTGTTGAATACTTTATTTTGGAAATGAATATGGAATATCTACATCATCAAGTGACCTCATTTCCTGGGAAGACATCCCTAGGCCATAAATGCCACAAATATCAAAAGTCATACCCTCCATGCCTCTTAATTTCCCCTTCTTCTAATGCCATGATGAGTATAACTACAAACTTAATTACAAAAATTGAATTAATCCTCAACCACACATCTCAATTTTGAGATGGATGGTTGAGGCTTATTCTAATCAAATTCAAAAATCTATAAATAGGAGGCATCACAACATCATTTCTAAGCTTAATTTGTGCAAAGTTAGAATATATGATTGGTTCCAAAAGCTTCAACCAACTAGTGTTATAATGTCAAATTGATTCCAAGCCAATCCAAGCCATAAGTAAAAGGTGCCAAGAGGAGATGAAGGTAGTCACACTCCATTTAAGAAGACCTCTTGAAGCACAAGTTGAGAAAGCCACCATTACAAAGGCATTTAGAGTATCTAAGGAAGGTGAATGGAATTCTTGTGTTTTCATTCCTTGTATTTTAGTTGTGCTTTATCATTTTATTTTGTTAAATAAGATCTCCATAGTGTCTAGGCATATAGATGTTATGATATTGGTGTGTTTATTTCACTTTTTTTTTCTTTTTTTAACTAACACCATACTAACCATCCTCTCTTGAGTCAAATTCCCAGATCACACTTTCTAGTGTTGGAGTTGCACATGGGACGTATCTACACATTAGATATTTTACTAAACTAAGAAAGCAATGGATGTATTTGTTGCAAAAATGGAAATAAATTTTTATAACAAGCTAAGTGTAGTTAATAATCAATTAAAGTGTGTTTCTTTGCATAATTTGGCATGAAAGTCATTGTTCAACTGATCCATCTCTAACATTCATAAAATAATTAGTTTAGTCAACCCCACATTTCCATACCCTTGATAGGATTTGGATGATTATACTTAGTGTATTTTGGTCATTTTTTCTTGGTGTGCTAGACTAAAACTTGTATTTTTTGAACCATGTCATTTGACAAGTCATGAGTCCACATCACTCCATTGTTTGAGGAGGCATTTGTCATCCATATGACACTTTGATTTAACTTGGTAAACATTCTCTTTTTGTGTCAAAACATTAGAAGTAGTACTTGATTGAGGAGGGCACCATTATTCTACCTAAACAATTCTAAAATATTGTGCCTTTGATGTCTTGAAACATAAACCATTTATCACATCATCTTTCGAGAGTGTTAACATCATTAGGCTGCCTATTTTGTTTCAAAAGAATTGTCTTGTTTCATCTTGCATTTTCATTATCATTTGTTTTCAACCAATCACTTGAGATTTTTTGAATCTTGGATTAGCATGGTCATGTTTTTCAATTATTTATAGCTCTTTTTCACCAAATTTATAGTTTATCCTTAGTTGAGTCCTTGATTAATTATTACAAGTTCAAATTCAAATATTGGTTTATTTTGGTTTAGACCTCAATTTGTGGGGTTGATACCCAGATCTTCTTCTTTTGGATTATGTAATTTGGGTTAATTTTTCAATTAAATTTAGATAATTATATTTTTTGTGCTTTTATTTTTGTCAAATTAGTTTATCTTCAAACATCTCTTGTTTATCATCTTATACCAATCAGATCATGTTTTATGCCTAGAGTCATGTACCTTATTTATGTTAAATTATTCCAAGTTTATTAGATTAATCAATCATCCTTTTTAAGTTGAAATTTTGCCACTGTTTGGCCATTAGTCCTCACATATCTTTTTTGAGCCTAGTTTTTGACTCCGTATTTAGACAAAAGACCTATCAACTTTTCCATTTAGTAGCTTAGATCTACTTGGAACACATTTCAACATTAAAGTTTGGTAGTTTGATTCTTAGGTCATTTTGCAAGACCTTTGTATATATCAAGCACTTATCATTAGTCATTTGATGTTACACTATTTTTATCAAGTCTTTTCATAGACTTTTTAGAGATTTAGCTCCACCCCTTTTAACCAAGCTAGATCATGTTTAAACCCTTTGTCCTTTAGACATAGTGTTTTAGAGTTTGTAGAACTCTAAACCTTTTTATTTTTGGAGCTTTCATCATTTATATAGATATGTATAGCTACACCTATGGTGAAGTCACATATAATCTAACTTATGATAGAATGGCTGCACATAATCTTGTTAGGAACCCCTATAGAGAAATATTTTCTAAGGATTTTTATTATTCTCCCTACAATACTCTATATGGGGAACATAGTCAAAAACCATAAAATCCAAATAAAATTACCAATTGGGATGAAATGGTTTATGAGGAGGACTCTAAAGACCCAAATATAGATAATATTGTTTGGGATATGAATATATACCCTCTTTATGATAATTAGTCCATGGAACATAGTCAAAAACCAACTTATGGTCCAACTCAAGATTGGAATGATATGGTTTATCAGGAGGACTTAGGTGCTTTGGCTTATGAAAAAAATCAAGTTTCATAATGTCCTTCTGTTATTTGATCATTGAATATCCCTAACCCTCCTTTGGATTATACAAGCTATAAATATAGACAATATATAAGGAATACCATTAGCATCTTTAGACCTCATGCTTTGGATTGTGTGAGTAATGAAGTTCCATACTACCCTATCAATGCCATTTTAGGACTTCATCTTTTGGATCATGTGAGAAATAATGCTCCACAATGACCTACCATTATCCAACCATAGATCATTCCTCATCTAGTACCAATCCCATCCAAACCTCAACCCATCCAATCATTTGAAGACCAAGCTGTGATCAAAATTGGGGTTTTTCAACCCATTAGAAACTAAGGCCAAGAAAACCAACCAATCCAAGATGTTTTTTTTAACCAACCATTTGTGACAAGTAAACCTATGATGAATCACCTTTTTATCCTATACCTATTATTGAGGAGTCTCACTCTAATGAGCCAATCTTTATTTAGTCACTTCTTAATGATTATAACCACCTTTTGGCAAATCATTACCTTAACCATATACCTATTTTCCAAGAGCTTTGTATTGACAAGCTAGTCTCTAAGGAGTTATCTCTTGACATTTTTCCCATATTAGAGGAGTCTCACTATGACAAAAAAGTCTTTATGGAGTCCATTATGCCATCATAGGTCATTACTTATCCAATACCAAACATTCAACAAGATATCATTATAATAGATTGTCCATCAGATGAAGAATCAAAATTAGAGTTAGGTTCTACTCTTGAATTGACATCAAATTTAGTATCAGAAGTAGAATAAACATTAATATTGACCTTAGATTTAGACTCCCTTGAGTTTGAATTAGAATTAGATACAAAATATGTTCATGACTGTTACAACATTAGTTTTGCATGCCTAGCAGATCAATCCAAATATATTTTTGATCCTTCTACAGTTTTTGAGGATGATTACTTCAACATTGACACAAGTTCTCCTAGTATATTATATGAGGATTATGCATCCTCTTTCCATTCCATTACCATTCCATATACCATTGGCACCAAATATCATAGCTATATCATTAACATTCCATCTTCCATAAGTGTTGATTGGGACCAAAGAATCATACCTTGTTAAACTGCATCCATGGTGACATATCAAATGAAGAAAAGTAAGGAGTATAAGACCATGATTATATAGTAGAAGAATTCTCACTTAGTGAAACCTTTTTGAAGGTGCTATGGGGTAATCAAAGTCATTACTCAACATCTTCTAGTGAAACCTTTTCAAAGGTGCTAGGGGAGAATCAAATTTGAAAGTCTATGTTACTTAGTGAAACCTTTTTGGAGGTGCTATGGGAAAATCAAGATAAATTAATTGGTAGAAACCTCTTCAAGGTGCAAAATTTCTTTTACTGATTAATGAAGACATCATCAAAGATAAAATCAAAATAGCTTTCACTCTACATCTAATCAAATGGTAGCTACTCTCAAACCTAAAAAATAGAAACATTTAGTGTTCTTATTGATAGAATATTCATAAGTCTTTAGCCCTAACACATCCAAAGTCATGTTGAATCTGAAATCAACAACATTGTATGTGCTTAAAAATATTGATCTTCATTTGTTTCCCATCCATCATACATTCCATTATCCTCTACCATTCCATTTCACAAACAAAACTATTAACCAACATTTAACCATATTTACCATCCATGGTCACACTTTATTTTGTAGAGGCTATGAGGATATCTTGTATCAGAACTTGAAGGAATTATAATCAATTACAAACAATGATCACAAAATCATTTTAGACAACCAAATTTGCAACTAGTTCTTGATAGAGCAATTATTTAGATGAGGTATGGGCTAGGAATTTACAAGATTGACTATTCTAGTTGTATCATTTTTTGATTAGGATGTGCATCTCCACTTCAATAGGAGAAATAAAATTATTTATCATACCCAAGCCAAAACTAAACATGTACCATATCATATCAAATTTCTATTATTTTTTCCATTGTTGCATATCCTAACCATTAGCCTTATCACTTGGGGGTAACCCTCCTACCATTTTATTCAATTTATCAAAAACCATCATTATCCTAAAGCAAGACCATGGCATCCTCTCATTTTGACATTCTAACTAGACAATCCAACCATTCCATTCCTACTCAACCAAACATGTTTTGAATCCTATCAACCTTTTCCTTTTGACCTTGGTTCATCCATTGGTTTCACATTTTCAACATACAGAATCATACCAGTTTCAGTAGTTATTTTAAGAATTTTAGATAAAGGTAGTATTTTAGAGTAGTATGATAGAAGTATTTGCATTTTCATCCTTCTTTTCTTTTTCCCTTCTTATCAAGTTTGTCTATGGGAGCTTGATTATATCATCTACTAGAGTAAATCCATGTTCACCGATCTTGATACTAATTATATCACCTATTGGGGAAAATTAGTATCATTTTTCTATATGTTTTATCCTAATTATAACCACCTATGGGAAAATTAGGGGTAACATTTATTTCTTATGCCTTGATGTATCACCTAGCCATTCCTATTCCATGTTATGCCATCATACCATATGTGCCTATTTTGTTTGAATTGGCTGCTACACTAGTCAAATTCCTTCACTATGAGGTGAACTATTGTGAGATAAATCCATTTTGGGACTATATGGGTCATGTTTAATTCATGTTTATTTTATTTTAGTCCCCTATTAGCCATGCTATTGTCATTTTATGAGTGTCATTTTAAGTTCCTACTCTCTCACCATTTTATGAGCATCATTTTAAGTTCGCACGCTCTCATTATTTTATGAGCATCATTTTAAGTTATAACACTCTCACCATTTTGTGAGCTTGGACCATTTTAGTGTCTTTAAATTCTCTATTAAGTTGAGATGCTTTGAAAATTCCAAAAACATTTGAAAAATGTTTAAAAAAAACCAAAAACATTTACCACTTCTTTGCCTTAAGGATTTTGGGAATCCTCACTAAGTCACAAGAAAATCACTTGTTCCTTAGTTTCTCCATCCTTTTTACCATTTTTTACTATGATATCACAATTTTTTAATTCATATCTATTATTATATCACATCCATCATGTCTTCCATTAATCATCATTTTCTTCTAATTTCCTAGGAGAACTACATTTGGCCTAAAGTTTTATTGGATTGTAATATCCATGGAACTATGTAGGTAGTATCTACTTGCCTATAATATAGAGATAGCTTAGCCATCCCTTTCATTTTCTCCTATTCCCCCTCCCCCCCCCCCCCCCCCACACACACACACACACACATATATATAGTTTTCACCTAGTTTCTAGGGGCAATATTTATCGTGTGGTTTATACTAACATAGGGACTAACACTTATTTGTTTCCTTGTTTATATATTTTATTTGTTTATTTATTTTTGTGTCTATTTATTTGCTTTCAGCACTATGGCTATGATTTAATCTATGCATGTTCATTGGGTGATTCCTTGCACATTATTATTGAATATATCCATATTCAAATGTCTACATTTTCATCATGGTTTTTTTATCATTTGTGCAATTATTTTCCATTGAGTATCAGATATCAGGGGTTAGTCCTTATGAATATTTTGGACAAGCCCCCATGGTGTTATATCATGAGGCCTACAATCAAATTCTATAGAAAAAATTAGCTTTGAGAGGTCTACAACATCAGTGTAGCATCACCATCTCCTCGATACCTACATTAGCAACAATCCTAATCCAATACCCAATCATATCCCAAATAGAGTAATTAAGTAAAGAAATAATTTCAACCTTTATTAGTTTGGATGAGCATCTTCCTACTAGCAAATTGTCCTAATTCAACTTTATCCTCTATATCAACTTATCAATCATCAACCATCAATCATGTTTTCATCATCAAGGTATACTACATTAGCACTATACACCGTCCCACATGCATTCTCAATGATTATATCACATGTTAGGGAAAATCATTGTGTTATCACCAATTTTCCTTTCTTGTTTATCTCTCTTAACTAGGGAAGATCCATTTTTTCAATGAATATATATCCTTCAAGGGAAAATCATTATGTTATCATGCCATGTTGCCATAATCAGGGTACAATGTTTATAACCTCCTTTGGGAAAACTATTGTACACTATCCCACTTGCATTTCTTAGTGATTTTTCCCAACTTTGGATAAATCATTATGTTTTCACCCCATCATATTCATTTGTTTAGTCCCCTCATTTTGCTTCTTTCTTTCAAGGGACCATTTATCACCCCACTTGCAAACCACTCCCTCGAGGGGGCAGCTATAGTTCAATCATTACCATTATAATTGTAAACATAAAGAACCATTTTATTATTTGAAAAGATGTTAGTATGATTATGGCTTGAAAAATCTTTCCAAATAGATTAAAACTATAAACACCTAAATTTGGCCACCAATGGCTTCATATATGACTTTAGACCAATTCTTTCCAATCATTAAATATCTAGCCCAAAAATTTCTATTAGTCTCAAATTGGGCTTCATAACCTTGCATTAAATTAATTTGACCTATTAAATCAATTAAACAAGGCAAATACACACATTGAATTAATTAAAATCAAATAAATGACCACATGCCTAAAAAAAATTAATTAACTTGCACATCCTAATCAAAATCAATTTCAAATCTTAATTGAGTTCACTCATGAGCTAATAAATAAATTAAATCAATTACTAAAAGGGAAATTTAAAAGAATCTTACCTTTGTGAGTTATTTCAAATGGAAAATATCTAAACTAATATTCTAAGAATATGTCAAACTCAACCAAAGTTAGTAAACTCAACCATGGTTGTGAGTTGCCCTTTTTGGAAAATATTAAAATAAAATATCCTAAGAATATGCCAAACTCAACCAAGCTTAATAAACTCAACCATGGTCAGATTTAACCCATTCCAAGGGATTTGAAATCCCATAAAATTAAGTATAGAGCTCTTCATTTTATGAGCTCAACCAAGTTAGAGTTATAACGTAGGAATATATTCATGAAGCTAAAAGCCTAGTGTTATAATGTTGAAATTGAGCCAAGCCTTATCAATTAAGCCAAGCATTCAACAATGGTGCCAAGAGGAGATGGAGATAGCCAAGCCCCATTGGTGAAGACCTTTTGAGCACAATCTGAGTAATCCAATAAAAAAATCATTTGAATCTCTCAAAGAAGGTAAAGATTGTTGTTCTTTGCATTTTAGTTGGGTTTTCAATAGTTGTTTGTTCATTAATCTCCCCCTAAGATCTAGGGCTAGAGATGTTATGCTAGTGTGTTTATTTTATTTTGATTTCATTTTGAAACTAACACAATACTAACCATACTCTCTTGATTCAAATTCCTTTATCACACATCCCATCACCATTATTATATCCAACTAACAATGGAGGATTAGGGGTTTTGAATTCAATTATAGATCTAGAAATAAAGGGAAAAAGTCTATATCAAACCAAATCAAACTCTATTTCAAACCAAATGAGCTACCAAATGCCATTAATGTATGGATATATATGCATGTGCTTATAAGTCCTAAGAGAAGTCCATTAATGGTTACTAGTGTTGGATTTTAATAAACCTTTAACTCCTTACTTTTAAAATTCCATAGAGCCCATGTATCCCATGACTCCTATGCTAAAAGATTATTAACTTCCCCTCCATCTTGCTCTAATGTCTACTACATCCTCAAATCCAAAGACAAAATTTGAGTACTAAGACACCACCTTCCCTACTAGATTAACTAAGTATAATCACTAAAATGTTATATTTAAATCAATTGAGAAGGTCCCCAAAGATTATGACAGATAATTACCATCAAGTTGATTATGAGGATGCCCTTAGGTCCTGTAAGAAGTGCAAACTCCATAGATCCATGGTTAAACCAAAGGCATTTCCCTACACTAACCTATCGAGTGACATCCTCTACAAGGCCATCTATGTACAAGACACTATCAATTACTGGGTGTGCTCACCCAGCTCTCAACACTAAATTACTACAATACTAGGAATGCCTTTATGTAATATCCCCTACCAATAGAGATATATGAAAGACACAAAACTATGATACCAAAGATCAAAGCTCTGATACCACTGTGATGTCTCTTACTTAGGGGCTCTTTTTCTCCCTACAAAAGCTTTGAACAACTGTAATATCCCCTTCAAACAAGGAATCTATAAACTCATAAAGCTCTGATCACAGATACAAACTTACAGAATAGATTCAAAATAAGCATACACAAATCACAGTATAATCTCTCAATAGCAAATAAAGATCTCATTACTTGTTCTTCTAGATGATTACACAATTGCGTCTCTATTATACAAAATAAAGAATATTAAAATTTGGTCTTAAAACCGTGGCTTTTGCTAATCTGGAAGTGAAATCTGGATTCTGGAAGGTCTCTGCTTTTCTGTGTCGACACACAGACGCCGTCGTCGGTCGGTATCTCGCCGACGTCGGTCACTGTCAGTCGGCTTTCTGCCGACGTCGGTCTTCAGTCGACCGATGTCGGTCACTGGAAGCTCTTTGTCTGCCGAGGTCGGTGCCTGATCAGATCTGTACGGACCTGTACGGACTTGGTACAGCTGCCAACCTGTCTGTTCTTAACCCCTGATAGCTGAACAACCTGATCTCATGAATATAGATTCTAACACAAGATCTATCTTCGTATAACTTATTAGATCAAAACTAAATAAAGAAAATACTTGAAAAGCTCTGTGATAAACTTCTGTGTGAAGTTATCTCTCAACCCTAGAATTCTGTGATAACTTCTGGGTGAAGCTATCTCTCAGATCTGTATCTCTGTGATAACTTCTGGATGAAGCTATCTCTCAATTTGGCAATAAATCAGCTGATATCTCACAGCCTCTAAATCACACACAATGAAGAGGGGACGTTCTTCACTGTAATGGAATCCTGAAACCCTTGGCTCAGTCTTCATAGAAGAATTTCTTCAAAATCAATATCAATAATCTATGCATACCTAATCAATAATGGCCTCCATGTGAAACCCTTATACCCTCAAAAGATATGCTTGCCCTAATTAGGGTTTTTCTTAAATTAGCATTAGGGTTTCTAATTTAAAATTAGAGCAAATAATTAATAATTAATAATTAATTATTAATGAGACTAAATAATTAATATTTGATTAAATCAATCAAATATTAATATCTCCCTCAATACATGTCGGATCGACAAACCGATCGAAGCTAGTGAATCAGGGAGTGATTTCGCACATAACCATACCATAATAAAGGCACTCCACTACATATCAAATATCCCTAAAAAGTAGGAGCCCTGGCCAAATATGTCTGAAATAACCTGAATGAAAATTAAATGTAGAAATCTTGTGAATCAAAGTCAATCCAAGCTCCATTATGACCCTCTATCCATCCTATTAGCCTACGAAGGTCGCATAATAGGCCAATCATCAAATCTGTCAATGTCCACAAAAAAGGGGACATGACAATCCGCCCCTCCTGAAATTGCTTGTCCCCAAGTAATCTCAGAACAATAAACCACTCAATCCTCCTGGATCCCAAATGTAGTTATGCCCTGCACTGCTGTGAATCAATGTGAGTACCTGCAATATCATCAGAGGTAAAACAAAGAGGAACCCATAATCAAATTGGCAAACACAACTCAACCAATCTCTGAAATCATGACTGCCTTGGATGTGTCGATACTGTAAACTGTGTACTGGGCAACTGCAAATTTCATCTACAAAAGATGGTGTTAATCCATCCCATAACTGATCCCTTTGTAATGGTGGCACAACTAACTGTACCATACTGTCAAATGTGTGAGAAGAATCAATTTGGAGACTCGACTCCACTGGTATCCCAAACTCCTCAGAATCAGGTACTCCCAAGACCTGAATATGTGTGTGAGCCTCAACCACATGCTCCTCATAAGCAGCTATAGAAACATACTCATCACCCACACTCAGTGTACTAACATCTGAGTACACCTCCACACTCTGAATGCAAGCATCAAACTCATCCTCATTGTCTAACTCCTGAGTTAGACTCACCTTAAGACAAAGCTCATCCACAACATCCTCAACTACTCCTGCCTGTGAAGATAATGTGGATAACTCATTACCTGAAGATGTGTTAATATCTCCCTGTACTGGATCAGCATGACTGTCAAACTCATCATGCAAGTGGCTGCATGTCATAGGGAAAGCACTACGATCCTTGGGACTATTAATTAAAATCTTTAACCACATGCAAGCTCTAGGTGAGACATTTCTCCCTTTTGTCCAGACATACCATAAATCTTCTGCCAAGAGTTTGGAAATTTTATCCTCCTCCTCAAACAATATTGTGAACATAATAGAGTGCATTGATGCCAATATATTGCTAGAATGAAACTCATCTAAAATATTCCAAAATATTTTAAACATCATGCGAATTTCACCAATACAACCTACTAGCATCATAATGTTTTCAAATCCATACCTTGCAAATGTTTCAAGTAATCTTGCCCTCCTTGAGAAATGAGGGTCTCTAATGTTATCCAACTTTTCAAAGCTTTTTACCATGGCATAAAGTACCTCTCTCATAATCTGATCATCATGAAAATCAAAGCTAGCTATGATCCTCATCATTTCACTAATGCAAGAGAGCGCTGCAAGTCTTACCACCTCATCATGATGTCTCAATAATCGGGGCTTCACCAACGAATCAAACGCTGGAAATAACGCTATTTGCATCTCATAAGTATTTGAATGCTCAACCTTGCCTAAATAAGTGTCCAACTCCTCCAAAATTTTTAGAGTGTCATCTGCTTGCTGAAATGGATGATCTAATTTCTTCTTTGCATTGTGTATGCGTTCTTCCAAATCTTTGACTCCTCTTAGAGCCATACTGATAATCGAATTGAACCTGGAACTACCCAACAGGATGGCAAGACATTAGTTCTGATTTGCCCAACAGGATGGTAGGAATTTAGCTCTGATACCACTGTAATATCCCCTACGAATAGAGATATATGAAAGACACAAAACTATGATACCAAAGATCAAAGCTCTGATACCACTATAATATCCCCTACCAATAGAGATATATGAAAGACACAAAACTATGATACCAAAGATCAAAGCTCTGATACCACTATGATGTGTCTTACTTAGGGGCTCTTTTTCTCCCTACAAAGGCTCTGAACAATTGTAATATCCCCTTCAAACAGGGAATCTATAAACTCATAAAGCTCTGATCACAGATACAAACTTGCAGAATAGATTCAAAATAAGCATACACAAATCACAGTATAATCTCTCAATAGCAAATAAAGATCTCATTACTTGTTCTTCTGGATGATTACACAATTGCGTCTCTGTTATACAAAATAAAGAATATTAAAATCTGGTCTTAAAACCTTGGCTTTTGCTAATCTGGAAGTGAAATCTGGATTCTGGAAGGTCTCTGCTTTTCTGTGTCGACACATAGACGCCGTCGTCAGTCGGTATCTCGCCGACGTCGGTCACTGTCAGTCGGCTTTCTGCCGACGTCGGTCTTCAGTCGATCGATGTCGGTCACTGAAAGCTCTTTGTCTGCCGAGGTCGGTGCCTGATCAGATCTGTACGGACTTGGTACGGCTGCCAACCTGTCTGTTCTTAACCCCTGATAGCTGAACAACCTGATCTCACGAATATAGATTCTAACACAAGATCTATCTCCGTATAACTTATTGGATCAAAACTAAATAAAGAAAATACCTGGAAAGCTCTGTGATAAACTTCTGTGTGAAGTTATCTCTCAACCCTGGAATTCTGTGATAACTTCTGGGTGAAGCTATCTCTCAAATCTGTATCTCTGTGATAACTTCTGGATGAAGCTATCTCTCAATTTGGCAATAAATCAGCTGATATCTCACAGCCTCTAAATCACACACAATGAAGAGGGGACGTTCTTCACTGCAATGGAATCCTGAAACCCTTGGCTCAGTCTTTATAGAAGAATTTCTTCAAAATCAATATCAATAATCTATGCATACCTAATCAATAATGGCCTCCATGTGAAACCCTTATACCCTCAAAAGATATGCTTGCCGTAATTAGGGTTTTTCTTAAATTAGCATTAGGGTTTCTAATTTAAAATTAGAGCAAATAATTAATAATTAATAATTAATTATTAATGAGACTAAATAATTAATATTTGATTAAATCAATCAAATATTAATATCTCCCTCAATACATGTCGGATCGACGAACCGATCGAAGCTAGTGAATCAGGGAGTGATTCCGCACATAACCATACCATAATAAAGGCGCTCCACTGCATATCAAATATCCCTAAAAAGTAGGAGCCCTGGCCAAATATGTCTGAAATAACCTGAATGAAAATCAAATGTAGAAATCTTGTGAATCAAAGTCAATCCAAGCTCCATTATGACCATCTATCCATCCTATTAGCCTACGAAGGTCGCATAATAGGCCAATCATCAAATCTGTCAATGTCCACAAAAAAGGGGACATGACAATCCGCCCCTCCTGAAATTGCTTGTCCCCAAGCAATCTCAGAACAATAAACCACTCAATCCTCCTAGATCCCAAATGTAGTTATGCCCTGCACTACTGTGAATCAATGTGAGTACCTGCAATATCATCAGAAGTAAAACAAAGAGGAACCCATAAACAAATTGGCGAACACAACTCAACCAATCTCTAAAATCATGACTGCCCTGGATGTGTCGATACTGTAAACTGTGTACTGGGCAACTGCAAATTTCATCTATAAAAGATGGTGTTAATCCATCCCATAACTGATCCCTTTGTAATGGTGGCACAACCAACTATACCATACTGTCAAATGTGTGAGAAGAATCAATTTGGAGACTCGACTCCACTGGTATCCCAAACTCCTCAGAATCAAGTACTCCCAAGACCTGAATATGTGTGTGAGCCTCAACCACATGCTCCTCATAAGTAGCTATAGAAACATACTCATCACCCACACTCAGTGTACTAACATCTGAGTACACCTCCACACTCTGAATGCAAGCATCAAACTCATCCTCATTGTCTAACTCCTGAGTTAGACTCACCTTAAGACAAAGCTCATCCACAACATCCTCAACTACTCCTGCCTGTGAAGATAATGTGGATAACTCATTACCTGAAGATGTGTTAATATCTCCCTGTACTGGATCAGCATGACTGTCAAACTCATCATGCAAGTGGCTGCATGTCATAGGGAAAGCACTACGATCCTTGGGCCTATTAATTAAATTCTTTAACCACATGCAAGCTCTAGGTGAGACATTTCTCCCTTTTGTCCAGACATACCATAAATCTTCTGCCAAGAGTTTGGAAATTTTATCCTCCTCCTCAAACAATATTGTGAACATAATAGAGTGCATTGACGCCAATATATTGCTAGAATGAAACTCATCTAAAATATTCCAAAATATTTTAAACATCATGCGAATTTCACCAATACAACCTACTAGCATCATAATGTTTTCAAATCCATACCTTGCAAATGTTTCAAGTAATCTTGCCCTCCTTGAGAAATGAGGGTCTCTAATGTTATCCAACTTTTCGAAGCTTTTTACCATGGCATAAAGTACCTCTCTCATAATCTGATCATCATGAAAATCAAAGCCAGCTATGATCCTCATCATTTCACTAATGCAAGAGAGCGCTGCAAGTCTTACCACCTCATCATGATGTCTCAATAATCGAGGCTTCACCAACGAATCAAACGCTGGAAATAATGCTGTTTGCATCTCATAAGTATTTGAATGCTCAACCTTGCCTAAATAAGTGTCCAACTCCTCCAAAATTTTTAGAGTGTCATCTGCTTGCTGAAATGGATGATCTAATTTCTTCTTTGCATTGTGCATGCGTTCTTCCAAATCTTTGACTCCTCTTAGAGCCATACTGATAATCGAATTAAACCTAGAACTACCCAACAGGATGGCAAGACATTAGTTCTGATGTGCCCAACAGGATGGCAGGAATTTAGCTCTGATACCACTGTAATATCCCCTACCAATAGAGATATATGAAAGACACAAAACTATGATACCAAAGATCAAAGCTCTGATACCACTGTAATATCCCCTACCAATAGAGATATATGAAAGACACAAAACTATGATACCAAAGATCAAAGCTCTGATACCACTGTGATGTCTCTTACTTAGGGGCTCTTTTTCTCCCTACAAAAGCTCTGAACAACTGTAATATCCCCTTCAAATAGGGAATCTATAAACTCATAAAGCCCTGATCACAGATACAAACTTGCAGAATAGATTCAAAATAAGCATACACAAATCACAGTATAATCTCTCAATAGCAAATAAAGATCTCATTACTTGTTCTTCTGGATGATTACACAATTGCGTCTCTATTATACAAAATAAAGAATATTAAAATCTGGTCTTAAAACCCTGGCTTTTGCTAATCTAGAAGTGAAATCTGGATTCTGGAAGGTCTCTGCTTTTCTGTGTCGACACACAGACGCCATCGTCGGTCGGTATCTCGCCGACATCAGTCACTGTCAGTCGGCTTTCTGCCGACATCGGTCTTCAGTCGACCGATGTCGGTCACTGGAAGCTCTTTGTCTACCGAGGTCGGTGCCTGATCAGATCTGTACGGACCTGTACGGACTTGGTACGGCTGCCAAGTTGTCTGTTCTTAACCCCTGATAGCTGAACAACCTGATCTCACGAATATAGATTCTAACACAAGATCTATCTCCGTATAACTTATTAGATCAAAACTAAATAAAGAAAATACCTGGAAAGCTCTGTGATAAACTTCTGTGTGCAGTTATCTCTCAACCCTGGAATTCTGTGATAACTTCTGGGTGAAGCTATCTCTCAGATCTGTATCTCTGTGATAACTTTTGGATGAAGCTATCTCTCAATTTGGCAATAAATCAGCTGATATCTCACAGCCTCTAAATCACACACAATGAAAAGGGGACGTTCTTCACTGCAATGGAATCCTGAAACCCTTGGCTCAGTCTTCATTGAAGAATTTCTTCAAAATCAATATCAATAATCTATGCATACCTAATCAATAATGGCCTCCATGTGAAACCCTTATACCCTCAAAAGATATGCTTGCCCTAATTAGGGTTTTTCTTAAATTAGCATTAGGGTTTCTAATTTAAAATTAGAGCAAATAATTAATAATTAATAATTAATTATTAATGAGACTAAATAATTAATATTTGATTAAATCAATCAAACATTAATATCTCCCTCAATACATGTCAGATCAACGAACCGATCGAAGCTAGTGAATCAGGGAGTGATTCCGCACATAACCATACCATAATAAACGCGCTCCACTGCATATCAAATATCCCTAAAAAGTAGGAGCCCTGGCCAAATATGTCTGAAATAACCTGAATGAAAATCAAATGTAGAAATCTTGTGAATCAAAGTCAATCCAAGCTCCATTATGACCCTCTATCCATCCTATTAGCCTACGAAGGTCGCATAATAGGCCAATCATCAAATCTGTCAATGTCCACAAAAAAGGGGACATGACACTTTAAGGTGTATTAACCCCTCCCAAACTTCTCTTTCTCCTATGATGTAGTGGTCATGTCAATCTAGATGAACACCTACTAGATCTATGATGTCTTCCATGACTAGGATGAGAAACATGACTCCAAGTGGTTTAATAAGGATAAAAACAATGCTTACATAGTTCACACCTTCTGACAACAGATTCAAGTAGGTGAGATCTTATTAAATTGACTATTCAGGGACTTAAATTGTGAACATATTAACAAGTTGTGGTTGCCTATCCTACATATGATCCTACCATGCTTGAACATCCCATAATTGGGAGGATTAATCAAATTCAATTTGTTTTATACCATTGAAAACACCTAATCCAAAAGCAACTTTTACATGATGAGCTACCTATTAGATGTAGTCTATAGGATTATTTCATTGAAGCCTTTGGCCTTTCTTGCATGAGTTATTTGGGAATGGTGGTCCATGTGGTCCTTTACAAGTTGTATGGACACCAATTCCACCACCACATCTAGGATGTTTATGAGTACTTATACCTGGTAGTGTAGTAGGCTATATATGAAGCTCCAATGCCCTAGCTCTCAAAGGGAATCCAAGACTTTATCATGGACATCAAGGACTACTAGCTATGTAAAAACAATATAGTGATATAGATCAAATGATTTATCAAAGACCACCTCTAATTATCATATTATGTTCTTGACCACTTAGTAGAATTGAAAATTTCTTATCAATTGGTGGAAGGCATCTTCAAGTTTTTCATATAATATCAAAAAAATATGTACCTACATCTCTTGATCACCATATGCTACCATGTCTACAATAACTTCCACTTGATATAGAATATGGAAGCTTGGTGAGACTCCTTCACCCTAGAAAAATGTAAGGTCTAGAAATGGGACCCTAAAGGAGTTATTCAAACCTATTTGCTGAAATAATCAACTTAGCTCAACATCAACTATGACCATTAGGCCAAAGATATATTTAAAAATTATTGATGACCAAGAGGTGATATCCTGGATATCAACCAAGAAGAATAATAAGGTTAAGAAGCCTCAATTAGACCCTTACATAACTCCTCTAGTTCTTGCTCAATCTGTGGATGATCGAACAATAATAACTTTAGTCATCTCTTAGAGTATGCTACATAATATCCCATTACCTTATCTCTTTTAAGCTCCAAATATAGCTCTATCTCTACTTCCACTAGCATCTCTATCTCCTCTTGATTTAGATCTAGCCTTGCATACTCTAGTTTATCCTCATGCTCTACCTCCACCTCCTTCGGTAGCTCCAAACACCAAGTCATATTAGAGGTAAACCTAGACTGCATAATTCTAGGTAGCCCAAGTGTAACTCACTCAACCACCAAAAGCATAACCCCTAATATTTTATGTGGCTAGTAGCTCAAGAGCAATCCTAAAATGAGGCACCTAGTAGTCACCCATCCAACTTACCCACTCACTCCTCCATCTCATATTATTTCCCTTACACCCATCACTCCCACCTCATTCTAAATCTGAGTTTTAGTGCCTATGAACACCCAATTTTGGCCACAACTAGCTTTTGATTGGACTTCAAACTAATTCTACCAACTATTGAAAATTAAGATTACAAATCATTAAATACCCAATTTCATCCATGTGGCATTAATTAATGATCATAATCATATTGAGGCATCCATATTTGGTATATTAGATCATACAAAATAATAACCTCTCATGAATTCATTTTCAGTCACCTTACTACCTAACAACTATTAGTTTAGCCTATGGACCCATTAAGTGGGGAATTAGATCAAATATTGAAACAGATACAATGATAATAAAATTGAATCAAATAATTAAATAATATTAAATTATTAGTTGAATTATCCATTTCAAATTAATCGATATCTAAAAATGGATATTCCAAATATCAAAATATCAATACTTTTTATCATTGCCTTTATGGGTTAATTTCTTCCAGTTTCTAAAATCCCAAAATATCTAGTTTTAGAGTCGTGCCTAGTAATTGAAAATAATAATTATGTGACAACTATTAAATAAATTGGAGTTAGTCTCAACTCATCTACGGTTAGTTTGAACCCATTTCATGTCTAAACTCAACCTTAACTTGCCTTGGGTGAGAGTTAATTCTTGATGCTATAAATAAAAGGCCATACTTATTTATTTTAAAGATCTCTTGGTATAAATTTATTATGCCTAAATGTCTTCAAATATTTTATAGTGTGGTTTTATAATGATAATTTGAAGAGATAATATTCATACAAGTAGTGTTACCATGCCAAATTCATAATCTAAGGTGCCAAGGAAATGTGAATCCAACAAAGCTCCATTCATGAAGATTTCCTGATGCACAATCTAAGAAAGCCACTTTAACAAGCCATTTGGAGCTCCAAGGAATGTAAACGAGTGTTTTATTTTGTGTTATAGTTGTGATTTCATTTGTATGTTTGTTACATATGCTCTCCCTAGTGTCTAGGCTAGAGGTGTTAGGATTTTAGTGTGTTATTTTGATTTGTTTTATTGGACTAACAATAGAATAACCTCTCCTCTACATAATCCTTATGCACATCATATCATGTCTGGTGGGCTTTCAATCATCTCATATGGCCAAGGAGATTTATACAGTATCTTTATTTGTTCTAATTTATGCATAACAATCTTGAAGTTTTAATTTTTAGCTTCATTTTTTGTCTTTTTATTTTAAGTAAGCCATGGGTTGTAGGGATCAACACTGATTTTATGGATCAATGTCAATTTTCCATATAGACATGGATTACAAGAATTTACCATGATTTATATGTGAAAAATAGAAAATGGAAAGGAACATGGCTAATGATTGTTTTATTCTAGTTTTCTTCCCTTCATTTTGTGTTTGATGATCTACATGATATTTGTATAACCATTTCTTGCACTATCTATGAGGTGTTTTGGTTTTAGGCTCATTTATTAACTATTTTCCATCAAAACTAACTTGGTTTTTGTGTATTTTGTAGGAAATGCC
Source organism: Torreya grandis (assembly GCA_037957365.1). Classification (NCBI taxonomy): domain Eukaryota; kingdom Viridiplantae; phylum Streptophyta; class Pinopsida; order Cupressales; family Taxaceae; genus Torreya; species Torreya grandis. The sequence continues at coordinate 1,057,012 of JARHVA010005363.1, forward strand.
AATGATATGCTTAATCAATATTGATTTATGTAGATCAACATCAATATCTATAAATCAATGTCAATCTCTATGAATCAATGATGATTAGTATCTGAAATAATAAATTAGAACACTAGAGAGCTAAATTAATTTTTTTGTTTTCTCACTTGATTTTGGGCTTCTAAGCAGGCAAACCCTCTAAAAATTTATATGTATAAAGGTGTAAATATCAAATTTTAATCATGGTTAAATCTTATGCACATCATATTTGGTGCTTAAAATGTACCTAGTTGTTTTCAACTCTTAGTTATATTTGAAGTTTTTACAATTATCAACAACAAAGCCAAGGGGTTCAAATTTCATTAAATATTTCATTTGGGTATTATAAAAATATAATCTCACATTATTTAAATACTCAAGATTTTTATTTTTTCATGCCTGTTTGTTAAAGTGTTTTCTTAAGCAAAATGGGAACCGCATGTATGCTCTCTCCCCATCCCCTTTAGGGAACTTGAGTGTGCTCACTCTTTGCATTTTTTTACTTTGGTCCAAAATCATGGAAAGAAAGTTGATAAGTACCTCCAAAAATAAATATGATTTGGGTGACCCAAAAATGACCCTAAATTCCTTCCAGTTATCATTATTTTCATGCATTTTGGCTTGTGAGTGAGAGTTCATCATCTCTTCATAAGTTATCTAGGGAAGCGTTGACTTGGGAATTCATCTCCTAGCATTATTTCAACCCCATTCCATGGTGGAGTATATAAATTGAGGTGACCCACTATGATTATTATTTTAAGTGGTTAAAAAAAGATTCATTAGTTGTACTTTACCTTAAAATGTAGGTGCAACTCAGACATCACACTACACTAAATAATTGACAGATGTAGTGGTTATGAAAAGGACTAGACCTTTTCAAAACTAGCCAATTGATGTAGATAAAAATTATATGATTGTTCTTTAGTGTTTGCCACACATATGGTACCATTTAAAAATGAGTTAAAATTAATAGTTTAGACAACACCTTTTGTTGTGGACATACTATTGATGTAGGGTGAGTAGCCCGAATTTCCAAGTTTCTATATGAAAACTTGAGAGAAGAGAGGGCCTAAAAATCCTAATTTTCATGCCATTTTACTTTTTTTTTAACAATTTATAATCATTTCAAGATCAAGTATATAAATATAATTGAATAGTATGATGTAACCTTGTCTGTTTTAGGATTTAAGATGTTACACTTAGGTGTTTTTATCATTTGTAAATTTTACTTGCATGGTCTTGAGTAAAAACTATTTATTTATCATACCATGTCTAATACGAGTCTTGTTTACACATCAGTCCTTTGTTTGAAGAGGCATCATGCCATCCATTTGAAATCTCATAGTTGCCTTAGTCTTTTATCAAAATTCGATGTGTGTGTCACTTGTTGGAAAAGGGGTATTGTTATGTTGCCCATTTCATTCCAATTATTGTGCCTTATATTATTTAAAATAAACTAAATTCATAAATTTAGAGCATAAAAACATCATTAAATTGATCAAATTATTTCAAAGACTTGTTGCATTATGTTTAATTGCTATTTTGAAAACATGTGTGCCTTTTAGATATATGCCCAGTACCATCATGTTATTCATTATTATCTAGTTTTTATTTATTTTAAGAAGCCTAGTCTTATAAATTAAGTTTGAAGTTCATATTTAAAAGTTGAAATCCAAGCATTGATTGATTTATAACTATTCCTTCTGTAATTTTGTCCTAGACATTGATCTTTATCTATTGGGTTGTGTAACTTAGCCTAAATTCTTGCTAGATTTAAAGATGATTTTTGTGCCTAGATTTGGGGAAGTACTCTATCTTCCATATGCCTAATGTTCCATGTATTTTTTCAAATGATCAAGTGTGTGTTTAAATCCAAAATCCTATTTTGTGTCAAAATGTTTCAAAAAATTTAGGTTAAGTCCCTTGCTTTTTAGACCTTATTTTGTTTAACATATAGATTTTGTGAATTATTCCCAAAAGACCTAGTAATACTTGTTTTAAGCCTAGATTTTGTTCCCTTTTTTTTCACAATACCTAGTAACCTTTATTTCTTAATACTTAATTTACACATTTTTGAAACATTTTATACCTAGGTTTGGCATTTTGGTTTTTATTCATCTACTTGACCATTTTGTGTAAGACATTTCACATTAGATTATTTTCAAGTTCATCATAGATATTTTTGGAGATATATCTCCACTTTTAGATCAAGTTAGAACAAGTTTGGAAAATTTGTCCTTTGGACATTATTTTTAAGAGTTTGTACAACTCTAGGCCTTCTTTGTAAAACATTCATTATTGATTTAGATATGTCTCATTAAACTCATAGTGGAGCCATGCATAATCCATGTTATGATAATGTGGTCACACGAGACAAATTTTTTCAATACACTTATGGTGATAACATAGTTTATGAGATGGATCCTTATCCTCCTTAAAATAATAAATCTAGGGAACAAATCTAAGATCCATTAGCCCACTATTTGGTTAACATAGCTCCATACTTAGAGAAGGACCAAGAAAAAACCATGTAATATCTTACTACCATACCATCAGTTGTAGGAAAAGATTAATGATAATTATATTATGTTATTATGCTATAAATGCATGATCCTAATTTTTTTATCATCAATTTATTTAAAAAAAATATGAAGTTTTAGTCAGAGCTTTAGAGGTTGGGGCCAAGTTTTTATCAAACTTACCCCACAAAAAATTGCCTATCTTAGTGTGAGTGCCTCTCAACATACCTTATAATCAAACCATTGAACATGCCTCTTCTATCAATCCTCAAGTGCTTATGTCGATGTCATATCAAAACCCCAATATGCTTTTCATAAGAAAGGGCATGATGGAGGACCACTTTATATAAATGCAACAATCGTATCAAACCTATTTAAATCTAACATGAAATTTTAATAACATGGCCATGTATAATTTTCCACTCATAGAGTTATATCCTTCAACATGGGTATTAATTGAATTTATAGGTCAAGTAATTTAGGTATAGAACCATTTATGCAAATCACTTTAATCAATGACATGTTGAATGTCCTATTTATTAAAGAAGTGACTACTACTTTTACACAGAACAATGTGCTAAATACAATAGATAACACACAAGTGTCCTATAATTTAGGACAAATTAGTTTAACTACACAAACAATTAGTCCATACAAAATTAATTTGGTTAATATCATAAGTGGTTCACAATAATAGGGGGCAAGAACTCCTACATCTCAACCACAACAAGTTACCTCTAATCCTCAACTAGCTACTTCATCAAGAGTATAAATGCAAAGATTAAGTATTCAAACACCAAATGTTGACTTTTATCTACAAGATGTGATGAATAATACTCTACCTCAATAGGTGTAGGGTAACATTCCATAATAATAGGCACAGTTTAGTATACCTTCAAAGCATAAGTAAAAAAACTACACCACTTCAATAAGGGGTAATAAACATTTCACCTCATAAAGTAGTGACACAAGTATACCTCAACAGTCATAGACCAACATACCTTTACAATCATAAATGTTATCTCATCAATAATGAATGTCTATTTATAAAATACAAATGGTAAACATGTAATGAACATCTAGATCACAATAGGTGTTTGCACAACTAAGAGGTACTAGTATCTAGTAAGTACCAATTAGATAATAATTACCTTTCGTTCAAAATGTGACACAAATTTAATGATAAGGCGTTGGTTCATAACAAGTTCCCCTTATTCATCTAGGTTTGATTAGTTAGTTTCAAGTCCCTAATCAACCTCATCATGCATAGTAATTTACCTAGAGCCATATCCTTCCATCACATCCATAATTCCTTCAAAATTAGACCTATATATCGAATCTAAACAAAAATATCACATCAAAACATGTGCAATTACAACAATCACATCTTAATATGTGGATGTGTATTCCTAATTGGTTCACTCAAACCAACATTCCAAAATAAACCATGCCTCTATTAAACCCTTGTCAAGTTAATCCACATTTGAACTCCTAGTTATATGCAATGGGAAATGTAATAGATCAACAAATCAATCCTAGCTCTGAGAAGATAAATCCTACTTACATTTATGATTGGGGATACATTAGATAATCAAGGTCATGACCAATATAGATTTGTCATACCTAGACAAAGGACATATTACCATAAAAAATTTACTAGGGAGGGTTCCAAATCCTCTAATCAAGCGAAACTATAGTAACCCTCACTAGATCCTATGATTTTATATTCCATAAACTAATAACAAGTAAAGTCTAATCTAGTGTTCACCAAATCTTGTGGCATAAAGTGAGGGTATTAAATATGAAAATTAAACATGCATATAAAAATATACTCACTTCAATGTATGAATAATCCTAATGCATGAAAGATAAGTGAAAATGCATATCTATCTACTCTTACAAAGGAGGAACAAAGTTAGAAATATTTACCTTTGAAGATGAACTGACTGAGCCTCAATCTCTCCCTTAGCTAAGGAGCTTCACAATAGGCTATTTTAGTATGTAACCATGAAAAGGATAAATAATATTTTGCCTACACAACCTATCAATTCATCCAAATTACTTCTCTACAAGACAAAATCTATGTATTCAAAAAATGTATGAAACCCTAAGCTTGCTCCTCAAATAGAATGGTGGATAGCAAATGTATAATATATCTTACTTATTATTTTCTTGTTATTAATGGTGAAATTAATGTGTTTATATAGGTGAATCTAAACCCAAACTATTCTAAAATTATAAGCCAAAAAAATCATCCCGATCAACCTAGTATCACAATTGATAAAAATAAACTAGGTCATGGAATACGTCAGCCATGGGCCAACCTAGTCCCTAATAATTTTTGTCAATAAGGATACAAGGTCTATATGGATGATTATTTCATGTAAACTATAAGAAGGTATTTAGGTTATGTAAAGGGCTAATGAAGTTAGTAAAATACTAGAGGAGGGTGCGAAATAGGAGGTAAAGCTTATGGAAATGGTTTTTTGGAGACAAGTGTGTAGATAGCAAGTGAAAAAAAAGACAACAATCCAGTGAATCACCAATGGTATACCCACCCCTTTCCCAGTGTACCTATTATGGCATGAACTTAGAGATATTAAGACTTTATGGTTTCTTAAAAGATATAAAGAATCATTAATTGATAAAGTTTGAAAATATTATGTATATACACCAACCTCCACCTCAGGCCAATATTCCATCTAGTTTCTTGGCACAAAAACTAAAAAAAATGAAGGATGAAATTACCACCATTGAAGTAGTGAAATAGACAAAGATGCTTAAGCTATATGATGTGTGTTCCTACCCATTCAACATGGAGTATATGAAGATACCATTTCTTCAAGGGTATGAACCATTAAAATTTTATAAATACAAAGGTAAAAGAGAACCTAAGGCCCATTTAATATAATTATTTGTTACTTTCCATCTAATGGATTATATATAAATTTATTTACTCCTCTTATTTCCTTTTAGTCTAGCAAGATAGGATTTAGAGTGGTTCTTAAAATTTCTAAAGAATTTTATATCTGATTTTGATGATTTTTTAGAAACATTTGTGCAACATTTCTCCTACAATATCAAACATGATATTTCATTGGTAGATTTGAATTAAGCCAAGAAAACATTTTGTGAAATATTTTCAATCTATATAAAGGTATGGAAGGAAATTTCTAGTCACTTCACCAATAGCTTACTAGATAAAAAATTGGTCACTATATTTATTAAAAAATTTCACAGTGATATATCCTATCATATGGAGCTTCAGTATGTATATACCTTCAAGAAAATAATTAAAAAAAGTTTTATAATTTAAAAGGCCCTTATTAATAAAGGGATTATCAATTTGACCTCATCTAACCAAAATTAGAACCAAATCTATGTCCAAGCACAAGCACCATTACTAGCCCAAGCCAATAATAATGAAAATTCCAAGTAATTCAATCAAAAAAATAATGTTATTGTAAACTGATTAATAAAATTTCATCATGTCCAAATGATTCAAACACCATCTACTTAACCAACACCATAAATGCAACTTAATCCTCATCAATAACCCATTCAATAAGTGTAACCTTCATAGCAACCTAACGTAGATCAATAAACATTACAATCATTACCTTTGCAAACCCTTCCTTCAAGGATAAATGTGCCTACTCATCAAGTATTTAGTGATATTGTAGAGCCTATTGAAGTTGTGTTTCACAAACTAGCTATAGCTAACATGATTAGTTGGACAATTCTAAGGCATTATCCTTAGGGTATTCTATATCCTCATAGACAATGGGTTATGCTAGAATATTGTGTCTCTGAATCTCATCAAGCATATTAGATATATAGTAATTGATTTGTAGCTAGAAAAAATAACTATCAAGGCTTGTGATAATGAAGAGAGGGAATCACAAGTCACTATAAGATTACTAGTTAACATTGTTCCTTTGATCCATGATACACTTTACCATGTGTTAGGACTTGAATTATCATATAATTTTCTTTTGGGTAGACCTTGTATACATGAAATTCATGTAATCCCTTAGACCTTACACCAGTGTCTCAAGTTTTCTCATTTAGGCATGGAGGTTACCATCAATAGAGATTTGTAACCTTATGAACATTTAAAACATTTGGAAGTGGAGTAAAAAAGTTACAACTACTCTTTTAACCTAGACCCAGTTCATAAAAAGGACAAAGGCAAAGAAATACGTGTTGAGTTACCAACGGCCATTTGCATAGACCTAGATATCCTTGATTCATCTTATCATATACCTCCTCATAAATTGTCTAATCATTTTACCATCTTGGCCAATGGAATAGGAGAGTAATTAACCCATGATACATTTCACATTACCAAGCTTCAATAGAACCCCAAGTCCTATAGAAGAGTTAAAGCTAAGCCACCTTATATGGAATGGAAATGAAAGGGAAAAGGCAAGATATATAGTCTAGCTCATATCATTTTCATATTGGACATTGGCAAAGAAAAGGACCCAATTGTCAATGGTGAATCATGGTTATAGAATGACAAAATAGTTGATTGTTATAAAAATTCTAAATATCCTATTCCTAACAGGATCATGGAGAACCATGCTTATGAAGGAGGAGGCCTTGGGCCAAATCAACAAGGTACTCTTGAGATAATTTGTATAACTCAGTATAAAAGAAACTATGATCTTAGACTTTAACCACCCAGGTTGATTCCACATATCTTATTCATGTTCCAATACCAATGACTAATGATGATGATGCTAATAGTGAAGCAAAGTTTGATCATAGATTTTATGAAGACCTTGCCAATACCAATATGTTTGACACCCATGCCACTTTTACCCTTACCCTAATTATTCATAATAATATACTTGTTAAGGTGTGGAGCCTAAAAGCTTCACATATGAGCACATTTAACAATTTCGGGTCTACATAGTCACCGGCGTCGGTCAGGAGATACCGCTGTCGGTCCAGTGTAGTTGAAGAGACACCGGTGTCAGCAGAGGATTGGCCGACGTCAATCACAAGCAAGCATGTAAGAATTGGCGTCGGTTACTTGTGCGTCCAGAATGCTATTTTCGAGGATAGAAGTGAGTGTTTGCATGATGAGTTTAAGTCTTAGTCTTAAGTTCGCATTTCTATTAGTAGCAAGATTGTTTTTAGAGCCCTTGTTCAAGAGGCTTAACTATTGGTTACAAGTGCATGCTCAAGTATCCTAATTCTATATGTAGAATTAGATCTTCTTAGCTTAGTGTGATTATTGTAGTAGTTCATTATATGTGAATGTTGAAGAACAGTACAGAGTTGTGTCAATCCAGGTTGTTGGATTGATTGTACTTGAGAGAGAGAGCTCTTAAGGGATAGAGATCTAGAGAGAGATCTTGTGCATCTAAGAGAGGTGTGGAAGAAAGAAGTTTCTTCAATTGTATTCCTTTTGTAAAGAGTTTTAATACAAGTTTTTAGGGTGGTTTCTTGTATCTCTTATTCGTTGCTATTATTTGATTCTAGTTACTTATCTATCTAATTTAATTTCATGGTTTATTGCTGTCATAAGTGTAATCTATTGTTGGTTGATCCTCAAAAAGTGGTATCAAAGCCTTGGTTGAAGGTTTAGAGTTTGATATCCAATAATTGGTATCAAAGCTCAGGTTCACTAACAGGTAGTTTGGATCTGTGTAGTGTGTATTGATTACAGGTTGCTCACAGGAGTTTCTGCAGGGATTTCTGTTTGAGTGGGAGAAGCAATGGCAGATGAAAGTAAACTAAGAATGGAGAAGTTCAATGGCAAAAATTATCAACATTGGAAAATGTAGATAGAGGACTATCTGTATCAGAAAGATCTATACTTACCATTAGGTGGGATTGCAAAGAAGCCCACAGACATGGAGGATGAAGAATGGCAAGTTCTTGACAAAAAGGCTCTGGGGTCTATAAGACTGAGTCTAGCATCTACTGTGATATCTAATTTATCACAGGAGAAAATAATGATAGAGTTGATGACTACTCTAGCAAATTTGTACAAAAAACCCTCAGCTTCCAATAAGGTATATCTTATGAAGCAGCTATTCAATTTGCATATGCAAGAAGGTGGATCTGTATCTAATCACCTAAATGATTTCCATGGTAATGTAAATCAATTAAGTTCAGTCAAAATTGTATTTGATGATGAAATAAAAGCTCTTTTAATATTATGTTCTTTGCCTGAAAGCTGGCATAGATTAGTAATGGCAGTTAGCAATACTGCATCTGCATCAAATATTTTAAAAGTAGAGGATGTTGTTAGTGTCATCTTGAATGAGGAAATTTGTAGGAAAAGCACAGAAGAGACATCTGGGAACACTTTAAGTTTTGAGAGCAGGGGAAGGCAAAAAGAGAAGAGCAAGAAAGGGAGATCAAGATCCAAGTCTAAGGGGAAAGGTAGATCCAAATCCAGAAATGGCAGAAAGCCACAATGCTGGAATTGTGGAAAGATGGGGCACATAAGCAGAGATTGCTAGTCAAAACCTAAGGAGGACAATCAGCACGAAGGAAAAGAAGAAGCTAAGGTTGTAGGTATTGCACAAGATGATTTAATATTCTCTTTGCATAATAATATAGAATCTTGGGTGTTAGATTCTGGTGCATCTTTTCATGCTACCCCTAATAGGGAGTACTTCTGTGACTATATCCATGGAGATTTTGGAATAATATATCTAGGGGATGATGAACCCTATAAAATTATTGCCAAAGGTAAAGTGTAGCTAAAAATGTAGAATGGCAACACATGGGTGTTGAGAGAAGTTATGCATGTTCCTAGCTTGAAGAGAAATTTGATTTCTGCAGGAAAGTTAGGGGATGAGGGTTGTACAGTAACTCTCACAGCAGAATCTTGGAAGGTGACCAAGGGTGCACTTGTTATGGCCAGAGGTAAGAGAGTAGGTACTCTCTATTTGTGTAATTGTGTTACTAACAATTCTCCTTCTGTATTATCTACTTCAGATGTGGATACAAAATTGTGGCACTCAAGGCTTGGCCACATGAGTGAGAAGGGGATGTCAATTCTTAAGTCTAAAGGTAAGCTTTCAGATTTGAAAAGCATGGATCTAGAATTTTGTGAGCACTATGTATTTGAAAAATAGAAAAGGGTTAATTTTCTCAAGACTGGGTCTACAAAGAAGAAGCATAAGTTACAGCTTGTTCACATAGACATGTGGGGACCGGCTCAGGTAGCTTTGATTGGAGGATCACAGTACTATGTTTCATTCATAGATGATGCTACAAGAAAGGTATGGATCTACTGTATTAAGAAGAAATATGATGTATTTGAGACCTTTAAGATTTGGAAAGTTATGGTTGAGAATGAAATAGGGAAAAGATTAAAGTGCCTGAGATCAGACAATGGTGGAGATTTTTGTAGTTATAAGTTCAACTGGTATTGTTACATGCATGGAATCCGTAGGCAAAGAATGGTTCCAAGGACACCTCAACAAAATGGAATTGCTGAAAGGATGAACAGAATAATCATGGAGCGTGCAAGATGTATGAGATTGCATGCTAGTTTGCCTTTAGAGTTTTGGGTAGAAGCTATTGACACTGCAGTGTACTTGATTAATAGAGGACCCTCTATACCTCTGGATGGTGGAATTCTAGAAGAGGCTTGGATAGGTAAAAAGGTAGATCTCTCTTTTCTCAAAGTTTTTGGTTGTGAAGCCTTTGTGTACGTAGATAAGGAAAATAGAAAGAAGCTCGATGCTAAGTCTATGAGGTGCACATTTATTGGCTATGGCTCAGATGATTTTGGTTTCAGATTTTGGAATCTAAGAACTAATAAGGTAATTAGGAGCTGTGACATTGTTTTCAATGAAAAAGTGATGTATAGTGATCAGCTAAAGAAGCTGAATCAATCTGGGCAGAGCAATAGTGAATTGGATGAAGTGATGGTCCAAAATGAGCTTGTGAGAAAAAGAAATAATCACTTGCAAGAAAACACAGAGACCAACATCGACAGGATAAGAACTGGCATCGACAGAAAAGAAACCGAGGCCGGTCATACAGAGACCGATGTTAGTAGTATAGGCACTGGCGTCGGTTAGGCAGAACTGGCATCGGCCAGTAACAGGTCTGGAGGTGACCGAGGTCAGTCACTGTCAGAGAATTTGGGTGGACATCATGTTGCGAACGAGTCTCAGACACCCATCAGGAGGTCTGAAAGGGTAAGCAATCCTCCAATTAGGTATTCTCCTTCATTATTCTATTTATTACTAACTGATGGTGGAGAACCAAAAAGTTTTGAAGAAGTAATACAGGTGGAGTCCAAGAGTCAGTGGGAGCATGGCATGGTTGAGGAGATGGAGTCCTTAAGAAAGAACCAAACATGGGATTTGGTTGAGTTGCCAGCAAGTAAGAGGACACTGAAGAACAGATGGACCTACAGGTTGAAAGAAGGTGAGAATGGACAGATGAGATATAAGGCTAGATTGTTAGTGAAAGGATTTGCATAAAAGCCAGGTATTGATTTTGGTGAGATTTTTTCTCTTGTTGTTAAAATGACTTCTATACAGATTGTATTGGCTTTGGTTGTTGTTGAGGATTTGCATCTTGAGCAGCTAGATGTTAAGACAGCATTTCTTCATGGAGATTTGGATGAGGAAATTTATATGGAACAACTGGAAGGATTTAAGGTCAAGGGTAAGGAGAAGTTAGTGTGCAGATTGAAGAAAAGCTTGTATGGCCTCAAGCAAGCTCCTAGACAGTGGTATTTGAAATTTGACAGGTTTATGACTGAGCATGGCTACAGTAGGTGTCAATCTGACCATTGTGTGTATTTCAAGAGATTTGATAATGGTAGATATATTATTCTATTTTTGTATGTAGATGATATGCTAGTTGTAGGATCACACATGCAGGATATCTCTGAGCTTAAGGTGAAATTAGCTCAAATGTTTGCTATGAAGGATTTGGGAGCAGCAAAGAAAATCCTTGGCATGAGCATTAAGAGAGACAGGAAAAATCACAGGTTGATATTTTCTCAAGAAGATTATGTGGACAAGGTGTTGAAACGGTTCAATATGCAGGATGCTAAATCGGTAAGCACACCTTTGGCTAGAAATTTTAAGTTGAGTAAAGAATAATGTCTTAATTCACATGATGAGGTAGAGTACATGAGTAAGGTTCCATATTCTTTCACAGTAGGGAGTTTGATGTATGCAATGGTGTGTACTAGACCAGATATTGCCCAAGCAGTGGGAGTTGTAAGTAAGTATATGGCCAATCTAGGTAAGGAACATTGGAAAGTAGCTCAGTGGATCCTTAGATATCTGAGAGGAACCAGCAATAGGCACTTGTGCTATGGAGGTTCAGATACTTCTCTACATGGTTATGTAGATTCAGATATGGTAGGTGATTTAGATGGCAGGAGGAGCACTATAAGATATGTTTTCACTGTAGGTGGAATGGTGGTTAGTTGGATATCTAAGTTGTAGAAGGTTGTTGCCTTGTCAACTATAGAAGCAGAGTATATTACAGCCACAGAAGCTAGCAAAGAGATGATATGGATGACACGGTTCATGGATGAGCTTGGTAGGGAGCATGAGAGTTTCAAATTGTATAGTGACAGTCAGAGTGCAATCCATTTGGCTAAGAATTCAGCCTTTCATTCAAGAACCAAGCACATATAGCTAAGGTACCATTTCATACGATAGGTATTAGAAGATGGTGATTTGAAGCTGGAGAAGATCCATACAGATAGGAATCCTGCTGATATGTTAACCAAGCCAGTTATAAAGGAGAAGTTGAATCTTCATTCAACTTCTGTTGGTCTTCATGATTGAGTTGAAGATGGAGGAGCTAGAAGATGTTGTTGTATAGGTACTGGTGTAGTTGTTTATCTCCAAGTGGGAGATTATTAAGGTGTGGAGCCTAAAAGCTTCACATATGAGCACATTTAATAATTTTGGGTCTACACAATCACCGGCGTCGGTCAAGAAAGACCGCCGTCAGTCCAGTGCAGTTGAAGAGATGTCAGCATCGGCAGAGGATCACCCGACGTCGGTCATAGGCAAGCATGCAAGAACCGGCATCGGTTACCTGTGCAACTAGAATACTATTTTTGAGGACAGAAGCAAGTGTTTGCATGATGAGTTTAAGTCATAGTCTTAAGTTCGCATTTCTATTATTAGCAAGATTGTTTTTAGAGCCCTTGTTCAAGAGGCTTAACTATTGGTTGCAAGTGCATACTCAAGTCTCCTAATGCTATATGTAGAATTAGATCTTCTTAGCTTAGTGTGATTATTGTAGTAGTTCATTATATGTGAATGTTGAAGAATAGTACAGAGTTGTGTCAATCCAGGTTGTTGGAATTGATTGTACTTGAGAGAGAGAGCTCTTAAGGGATAGAGATCTAGAGAGAGATCTTGTGCATCTGAGAGAGGTGTGGAAGAAAGAAGTTTCTTCAATTGTATTCCTTTTGTAAAGAATTTTAATACAAGTTTTTAGGGTGGTTTCTTGTATCTCTTGTTCATTGCTATTATTTGATTCTAGTTACTTATCTATCTGATTTAATTCCATGATTTATTGTTGTCATAAGTGTAATCTATTGTTGGTCGATCCCCAACACTACTTCCTCTATATCACCCTTAACTTATAACTTAGGACCAAGAAGAATCCACAATACCTATAGATGAGTTTGAGAATGGTGAGGCCTTTTGTGATTTCCTAGGTCTAAGAGGCACAGTTATTTTGGGAGACCACAAATAAGGGTTCTCTATCAAAATATATCCTACCACCTATTTTAGAGAATGAGTGAACACCCTTAGCCATAAAAAAAGAAATAAAACATCGACGCATCAAAGTTAAAACCTCATTGAGGCACTTTTAGACAGGGGTAAAAGTAAATAGAAAGGCCATTCTTCTGGTCAAAACCTATTTTAGGTGCCATTAGACAAGGGTGTTAACCTTTCATCAAAAGAAGATCAAGAGATCACCAATGATGAAATTGATTCTGAGTCCAACTTAAATTTTGAAGAAAAACATACTTTTGATTAAATTATCTAAGAATTTCTAATAGTATTTATAATATGTCCTTCCCTAAAATTGGGAAATTTTGATTCATTTTGTTTAGAATAACTTGAATATCTAGTCCTAATAGGTGACTTTGTAGTTATAGGCCAATTTAAATCATTGCCAACCATTATGGAAGATGGATGAACTCTCCTTATAGAATACACTATGAAAGTCAACATTAGGACTTTAGATGACCTAAAATGGATCAAATTAGGCATGTCCCTCACTGAGGAGGAATGTGAAATTTTTACAACCCTTTTGAGGGAATTTTTCGACATCTTTGCTTGGGCCTATTCAAACATACCATGTTTGGACCCTACCTTTATTTTATACCATCTTGTTTTACATCTTAATGCCAAAGCTGTGAATCAAAAATTACACAAGATGTATCCTTGCATTGTTGTATTAATAAAGAAATATTTGGAAAAACTCTTACAAGTGAGATGTATTCAATCAAGTGACTACTTAGAGTAGATCTTGAATATTATGCTAATCAGTAATAAGCTAGAAGGAATCAAAACTTTCACTAATTTCATATATATGAACAAGGCCTACCCCAAGAATGACTTTCCTTTGCCAAACATTGACATGATAGTTGAATTTATATTGGGGTATGAAATGCTTTCACTTATGGATGGACTTTTTAGGACACAACTAGATCTAAATTACACCAAAAGACCAACATAAGACAATATCCACCACTCCTTAGGGAATGTTTTGTTATCAAGATATTCCATTTGGTCTCAAGAATGTTGGGGCCACATACCAAAGATCCATGACTATCATATTTCATGATATAATGCATGACATCATTGAAGACTATGTTGATGACATATTAGGTAAATTAGAGACCAAGATCGATCATCTATCTACATTATGATGAATATTTGAGAGGATTCATGAATACAATGTTAGAATTAATCCTATGAAGTGTTTTTTTAGTGTCACTTCAAGGACATATATAGCCTTTATTATCTCTCTTATGGGTATTGAATTTGATCTATCCAAAGTGCATGCCATTACAAAGATCCCACCACTTTTAAATTTAAAACAAATAAGCAATTTTTAGGGAAAGATTCAATCTATCAAATGCTTCATTTATTAGTTGATTGATAAATTTCATCCATTTACACACTCACTAAAGAAGGGAATCACATTTTATTAGGATGAATAATGCCAAAAATCCTTCTAGAACCTAAAGGAATATATTGCCAATCTTTCTATTTGTTACCTCTAATGCTAAGAAAGTCATTTCTATTATATCTATCTATAACTGGTAAAGCCTTGAGGGCACTTATAAATAATCATGATGATAATGGAAAAGAACATACCATGTACTATCTAAGTTGTACAGTGGTCACATATGAACACGACTATATGCTTATTGAAAAAGCTTGTTTAGCTATGGTCTTTATAGCATAGAAACTATGACATTACATGTTAAAAAACAAGACCACAGTTATTTCCAAAGTAGATCCCCTCAATTATTTATAATCCAAGACATCTTTACAAGGTTTCATGGATAAATGGATCATGATTCTGAGTGAGTTCAAGATAGAATACGTCAACCATAAGGATATAAAGGGAAAAGTACTTACATATTAACTTGTTGAAGCTCCCCTTGTATTTACTAAACCCCTTACTTTTTAATTCCTAGATGAGCCCATAATGACCATAATTAAATCACATCTTGAGGAAAAACACTAGAAGCTATATTTTTATGGATCATTCACATCACATGGATTAGTGGTAGGCCTATTATTTATTACACCATAGGGGGATCTTATCCTAAATCATTCCATATTAGCTTTCTTTGTGATAATATCATGGTTCAATATGAAAAAATCATTGTAAGGATTATTGAAGTAATAAAATGGAATATTCATTATCTAATAGATTATGGTGATTATTAGTTAATCATCAATTAGGTTATAGACCACTTTCAAACCAAAGATGATAAGCTAGTGCCATACAAGGCTATGATCAACATTTTTAAACAATAGATTACCAACATATAGTTTTAAAACATACTAAGGGATATTAATAAGATATTAGATGTCATGGATATCATTGGACCTTTAATTTTCCACATAGGTAATGCAAAATAATATCAATTCCTTATCAAAAATATTTTGGCACCTGCTCATTAACCTTTAATCATTAAAATGATCTATGATATTATTGGTCCTATATCTATATGGTATTCAAAACTCTTTAACAACCTTCATGACCATATCATGCCACTAGACCTATCACACAAATAACAAAATGCCTTTACCCATCAAAACTCACATTATACCTTATTTAGATAAACTCTTTACCACCACAACTTTGATGAAACTCTGGTTCTTTTTTTAAATTTGATAGAATCAACATTAACATTATGGGAATTTTTTGAAGCAATATGTGGAGCCCACACCAACAGGGTCATCCTAGCCAAAAATTTCCTACATACCGTGTATTATTGGCCAACCATGGATGTAAATATAGATTCTTACATCAAAAGGTATGACAAATGTTAAAGGCATGCCAATATGATTCATTCCCAAGACAAAAAACTAAAACTAATGCTTACTCCATGGTCATCTACAACATGGGGGATTGATCTCATTGAGAAGATTAACCCAATCTCATCTAATGTCCAAAAACACATCCTTACCACTATCAAATATTTTACTAAGTGGGTTGAATATATACCACTCACTTACATAGTTAGAAAGTAGATTTCCAAATTCATCTTTAACCGTATAATCTATTACTATGATATCCCATCTAACATTATATCTGATAATGGTAGATCATTTAAGAACAAGGATAACAGTATTATTTGTGCCAAGTACAATATTACTCAACATTTTTCTACTTCATATTGCCCATAAATTAATGACCAAATAGAAGCATCTAATAAAACCATTGTCAACATCATTAAAAAGATTGTCAATGATGTTGGCTATAATTAGCACCTCTAAATCTTATGTGCCCTCTGAGCATACCATACTAATTATCATACCTAATAGGAGCCACCTCATATTCCCTAGTTTATGGCACTAAGGTCATTCATTCCATTGAGTTTGTGTTACCTTCTCTATTCATCTCATTAAAACATGTCATGGATGATGAAGATTACCAAGTAACTTACTTGTAAGAGATGGAGTCACTAGATGACAAATTTGTGGACACTGTCAACAACCTTCAAGCATACCAAAATAGACTCTGTGGCCAATATAAACAGTGGGTCAAACATATAAAGTTTGATCTTGGTGATTTATTCTCAAATAAAACCAAAATAACATGATGAACAAGAAGAAGAAGAAGAAGAAGAAGAAGAAGAAGAAGAAGAAGAAGAAGGGCATGTTAAAACCCAATTGGATAGGCCCCTATGTCATTATTGAAAATTATGGCTCTAGAGCATACAGGCTCACTACAATAGATGGGAATGAAATTGATGAGCCGATGGACATCATATACCTCAATCACTAATTCACTTAAGAGACTCTAAATATTGTCTATGAGGGTCATTTAATCTGTACCATATTATGATCCTTCTTTGTACCATACCATATATCATTCTACCATTAATTTCTTATTGACCATAGTTGTTTTTATCCTAACACCCAACCCCTTTAACCTTGGTTTCATTCCATTAGTTCTTTGGGTACCTTCAACAAGGGACTTTAGATCAAGTTACATCAATTGATTTAGTATTCTAGATAGAGGTCATATTTAGGATTGGTATGACAATAGTTTGGTAATTGCATCCTTCATTCCTTGTTTCATTTCATTTTGAGTGTTCCTGATTATAATTGCCTCTAGGAAAATTAGTGATCCATTTTGTGATACTAATTATAGACACCTTTTTGAAAATTATTATCATTGAACTATGCCATTATTTCTTAATTATAATTACCTATGGTCAAATTAGAAACAATACTTTTATCATGCCTTGAAGTCTCACATTGGCATTCTTGTGTCATACTATGCCATTAGCCTAATTTGAGAACTTGCTTCTACCTAGTCAGATTCCTCTACTATCAAGTAGAACTATATAAACTTGAGGTCCCATTATGGAACTATATAGGTAGGACTTGATTAATATTAAGGTAAGCCTAGTCATGCTTTTCCATGCTCTAACTATTTTATGAGTAATTTAAATATTGAAATATCTTGTCATTTTATGAGTTTACATTATTTAGTATCTCATAATTCTTAATTGAGTTGAAATCCTTAAAAAATTCCAAAAACATTTGAAAATAATTTATGAAATTCAAAAAATCACCAAATCAACCACTTTTTTGCCTTAGGATTCTAGGACCCCTATCTAATTCATAACAAACCACTTGTCATTTAATTTCCCCATCCTTGTTGGCCCCTAAGCCATACACTCTCACCATTTTTAAAGTTTTCTATTATGTGCAATATGTATTCAAATTTGATGCATTAATGAATAATAGGCTTTCTCTCACACTCTTTCCATTTTGTGAGACCATTCCTATATTCCTCTACAACACAATCATGTTTTTCTTATCATCATTTTCTTCTACCCATATCTTAAGAGAACTACATTTGGCCTAAATTTTTTTTTGGACCTTACATCCATGAAACTATGTAGGAAACATCCACTTGCCTATTGCATCTAGAGTCAGATCATCTACCCTTCCTTTTATTATTTTTCTCCATTTTGTTTGATTCATTGTATCCTATAGCTTAGGGGCAATGTTTATCATCTTGTTTGTGTCACTATTTCCCTATGACCTAGGGGCAATTTTTTGTCATCTTATTTGTGTCTTTGTGTCATTTTCACTAACATTGTGATTAACCATTGATGTGTTTCTTTCATTTTGTTCTCATTGTTTTGTTTTGTGCCTTTTGTTTCTTCATGTTTTGTCTTTCTATTTTTTTGTTTGTTTGCCTATTTGTTTGATTTCATTCTTGTACCTTGACTTAGTATATCTACATTCATTAGGTGATTTATTATGCATTGTACTTTAGTCCATATATATTCATACATCAACATTTCTATGATGGTTTTTATCATTGGTACATTATTTTCAATTGTTTATTGGATCGGGTTTGAGTCCTCATACATATTTCAGCTAAGTTCTCATGATTTTTTATGTCATGATGTATATCATCATGTGTTGTAGTGAAAATGTACTCAAAAAATATTACAAGTAATGCATCTATGATACTTCTCCTTGGAACTTGAAAAATTATTGATCAATCCAAATCATGTCATAAAAATAGAGTAATTAAATAACTAAACAATTATAATTATTTCTAGTTATGGCTTGCATCTCCATACTAACAGGTTGCCTAAATTTATCTTTATCTTCTATAATGGCTTACTTTTACTTTGTGAGTATAGATTAATTATGTCAATCACTTTTTCCAATTTTCCATATTATCCCACTTATAGTACTAATTATTATAACCACCTTTGTGTAAATCATTATGTTTTAGTCTAAAATGTTGTGACAATGATTATAATTACCTTTGGGCAAATCATTATGTTTCAACCTATCTGGATGTTAATTATTATAACCACTTTTAGGCAAATCATTATCTCCATTTTCCCACATAGGGCATGTTTTCATCTTCCCAATGATTATAACTGATTATGGGTAAATCATTTTTTTCCTTTGTAATGATTATAACTACATTTGAACAAATCATTCTATCTATCCACCCACCTGAGGCATGTTTTCATACTACCAATGATTATAACCACCTATGGGTAAATCATTTTTTTCCTTTTTAATTATTATAACTACCTTTGGGAAAATTATTCTCTTGATACCTTTTTCTATTGGCTAATGATTATAGCCACCTATGGGAAATCATTAACCCTTTTCCTTTTACTAATGATTATAACTGACTTTGGGTAAATCATTATCCATTTACCTATCTATTATAATGATTATACCTCAATTTAGGCAAAACATCCTTTTTATTTTCCCAATTAGGATAGCTCATTGTGCCACTGATTATAACTACCTTTGGGTAAATTAGTCTTTTCCACCCCTTTTTACCTTTTGGTCCAATCATTTCCTTCTTTTGAGGGATCGATCACTAATCTTATTTATTGAATTATCCCTCAAGGGGCCATCTAGGGCTCCATTAAATTATTAGACATACATGACATTTTCATTATTTGAGAAGATGTTACTATCCCTATAGCTTGCAATGCCTTCCTAAATAAGGGCAAACTAGAGACACCCAATTTTGACCATAATTGGCTTTCGACTAGAATTTTGATTGATTCCTACCAACCATTCCAAATTAAACCTAAAAATCACTAAACATCTAAATTTTGTTTACACATCATTCATCAATTCTTAGAATCATGTTAAGGCATCCAAATTTCAGATACTATCCTGTACGTAACAATAACTTCTCATAGATTCATTTTTAGTCACCTTGAGACATGATAACTATTAATTTAGCTTATGAAGCCACTAAGTGGGGCACTTGATCAAATATTTAAATAGGTAAAATGCTGATCAAATTGAATTAATTAATTAAACAAGATTAAATTCTTAGTTGAATTATCCATTTGAAATTAATGAATATCTAAAAAAGGAAATTCCAAATATCAAAACATCAAGCCTTTTCATCATTGCCTTTATGAGTTGTCAATCTCTTCCAAAATATATAATTTGAGATCCATGTCTCAACACACCTAGGGTTATTTTAAACCCATTACATGTTTAAAATAAACCTTAACTCACCTTGGGTGATATTTAATTCCAAAGGCTATAAATAGAAGGCCATATTTATTGATTTTTAAGCTCTCTTAGTGTAAAGTTATTCCTAAATGTATTCAAAGATTTGATAGTGTAGTGTTATAATGATAATTTGAAGAGATAAGATTCATACTATTGTTACCATGCCAAATTCATAATCCATGGCGTCAAGGAAAGGTGAAGCCAACAAAGCTCCATTGATGAAAATTTCTTGATGTAAAAGCCAAGAAAGCCACTTGAACAAGCCATTTAGAGATCCAAGGAAGGTAAAAGAGTGTTTTCTTTTATGTTCTAGTTTTTATTTAATTTTTATTTTTATTACCTATTCTCTCCCCATTATTTAGGATAGAGTTTTTAGGATTTTAGTGTGTTATTTTGATTGGTTTTATTGTACTGACACTAGACAAACCTCCTCTCTACATAATCCTTTTTCAAAACACCCATTAGTTTGATTTTAACCCTTTTATTTATCAAGGCTCCCCATCCATATTTCACCCAAGTATCTTTGGCCTCAATACTTTTGAGTATCCTTGATTATGCATTCCATTCTCTTCCTCTAATCTCATAACCTAGAGTCCTCCTAGTGCCACCCTTAGGTATGCCTTCAACAATAGGTAGGACTACATACTTTGGGAACATGTCACTTCTATCAAGGACCCTCCTAGTCCCCACTTTACTTAGAATGATGATCCACTCCATAGTTTTAATTCCTCCATCATTTTCCCCTATGGCCCTTGTCATACCAATTAGACCATCCACCATAACACTTAGAGATAACCCAATAAAGAGGATAAAGAAGAAACAAAAGGTGACATACACTCTAGCTCAAGCTTGAAGGAATTCAACTCCAAATCCACCTCTTATGTAGGACTCAATAGTACCTCCATCCCCAGTAGCAATATCATGGAAATTATTTCCTTACCCTTGTCTCTACCTTACCCAAGGCCCCATGAGACTCACCTTCAACCTACCAATCTCTTCCCTATTGTTCCATGATCCATTTATAGGGATAATTCCACCTCAAGTGAACTTTAATTAAGAATAGTGGTGGGCACAAATTTTCCCATAAGCCTCCCATTTCATTCTCCCTCATTTCTCTCTCATGCCCCCTCTACCTCCACTCCTTTCATTTACCACTACTTCCACTTCCTCCATATCCCCTCTACCTTATCATTTACCATTTATAACCTTTTAGTCACACCTCTTACACCCCTCATCACCTAAGGGATGGTCCTAGTGTCACAAGCACTATATATGGATGTCTAGGGTGACATGGACATATAATGAAGTTGTAATCGAGCCTATAGGATAATGAAAAGGATGCTCACACCTATATTTATCCAAGAGGGGAACCTAGTGATATGGAAGACCCACTAGGATATATTTTCCTACACCAAAGTGATGACTACCATTAGAGAGGAGAATATGGCCAAGGACCCATTGTCTATCCTTTGATATACCCATGACATGTCAAGAAGTTCCTTGAGGACATGAAAATCCAAGCTTAGAATCTTGAATCCCAAGTGAAAAACATGTTCCTATTCAAACTAATAGGGTTGGACAAGGAATCCCTCATACTAATTTTCTAATTCCTTGGTAAAGTATTGGAAACTTGGGCTAAGACCAACATAATTATATAGTGTACTTAGGCCTACATGGGTATAATCAGGGACATATATGAGAAATTATAGAATTTATAAGTGGTGTCCAATAATGGAATGTTCTTAGAGCTTAAATTCATGCTAACCTTAGACTTAAGGTTATACCAAACATATACTAAGATTATGGGATATACAATGGAGGAGTGGTTTACCTTGGCTAACACTAAAATAAGACCTTGGGAAAAGTCTAAGAAGAATATCTTGACCTACTTAAAGGAGGTCAATATATCCATGTTATTCCACTTGGATGGCACCTCATTCAAATAAGGGGAATTTAGAGTCCACCTGGGTCAATTTGATAAGGTTATAAGGGAGAAAGTGGCCATATCAAACTAGGAATGGGTTTATGTGGTTATGGTCCTATAAATTTAGTTAATAGTGAGCATCACTAGGTCTTTAGAGTCCAAGAATTAATTGAAGCAACTTTACATATCTCTTAGAGACTAGCAGCTCAAGTTGAGGTGATATTTAGTGAGCCCCCAATAAACTACACCAAGCTAGATAATAAATTCAACCTCATGAAAGATATGTTATAATTTATAGGTTCTAAGTTGAAGTGGATAGGATTTGGTACCTCTCATCCACACCCTCTTATCAACTAGTGGTATCCTATATATTTTTGTGGGTTTATAGGGATTATTTTGGTTTAAATTTTGAAATATAGTTATAACTATAATGAGTGGTCATCAATTCCTAGGATGGGATCCTCATGATTTTTGAAGGTGAGCCATAATCATTATCTATTTAAGGAAGATACATATTATATTATAGGTTTCCACCAAAATTTCTTGAAAGTTCTATCAGATTATTACCAAGATTTCACCTACATCTCCTTCATCATTCTAAATTATAAAATTGGACCAGATAGATTATTGTGACAATATTTTACTATTTTAAATAAAATAATCTCTATTTATCTATAAAATCATATATTTTTTGTTTCAACTTGAATTCATATCCATGTTTAAATGGTCATCAATGTTGGGTTAATTGGAATAAAACCTTGTTGTTATATGTATATCATGGTTATGATGTGCTTAGCTATCATAATATTTGTGTGACTTATTTCATTTATTATTTGTTACTACTAATAATTTGTGTCTAGATATAAATTCTCATATTGAATTTATGTGTTTTTGATAATAAACATCTATTACTCATTGTTAGTGAGAAATTTCATTGAAGTAATACTCTAGTCTCTCTCAGACTCTCCCAGTTATATGTTCTTAGAGGTACAACTCTATTCTAACTCGATCTACAATGGTATAAATTTCATAGTCACTTGGTTTAATGACCAATGTATTAAGTTTATTTTAATCCTAGAGGCTTACCTTATCTAACTTCCCTTTCCCTATATTTCATATTTGTTTAGTGGAAATGAAATACCCTTTCCCCTTATATTTATAAATAATAAGTCCAACACTGAGTATGTGAAACATTATTGATCAAATTTGACCCTAGGTTAAATTAATTAAACCCCATATATAATAAAACTTATTATGGGGTGTTTATAAGTCATAAAATTATCACATGTTCATGTCTAAGGTCACTAGATATGTTTAACCTCAATCATTTTGGTCATTTACCTTAACATTCCCTTATGTCAACTTTTTGACCTTTCTAATGAACTTGTATGGTTTCCAAAAGAATCCAACCATGT
Organism: Torreya grandis; assembly: GCA_037957365.1. Classification (NCBI taxonomy): domain Eukaryota; kingdom Viridiplantae; phylum Streptophyta; class Pinopsida; order Cupressales; family Taxaceae; genus Torreya; species Torreya grandis. The sequence goes on from JARHVA010005363.1 coordinate 1,080,638, forward strand.
CAAACTATTTTCCAATATCCAAGGTGTTAGTTGAGTGTTAGATGGTAGTTTGGTAATTGACAAATGTATGTTTAATGTTGAAAGGAGGAGATAACATCAGTTTTAAGTAGTTTATAGGTAGTTGCATGATTAGGAACAACTACTTGGCACATGGGATGGATGAAGGAGGGTATCTTCATATTCCAGCATGTATTTTCAAAGATTGGTAATCTTTAAAATAATAACAAAAACCACTTTGTCTTTCATATCACTCTCCTAGATAAGGTCATATAGGTCAATCAATCCACTCTTGGTGTGGATAATATAGAAGGAATTGAGATGAATGCAATTTTTTGAGTGATAGTATCATTAATTAAATTCATTTTCATTATATTATTTTCAGTTTGGTGCACTATTCTCTATGAAAAATCACTAAGATTGTTGATGACTTTAAAATTCTTGCTTATCTTCATGGCTTGTAATTTTATCATTTATATGCAGTTGTCTAATGATTCCAAGAGTTGTATTTGTTTTTACAGAGATGGTTTATCCTCTTCATTATTTTAATAACATTTTTTTCATGTGTGAAGGGGAGGATACTATGAATACCATCTCATTTTGCTAATATAAGACTCTAATTGAGTCTGTAGATAGTGTTGATAAGTTATAGAGTTTCACCCTCATGAAAATGATTCTATGACAAGTCTAAGTATTTATTTCCAACCTATGATACCATTATTTGATAATAATATTCATGTAATTTTTGGTCTCAAAGGTTTCCTTTATGATACATAAATCTTGGGATACTTGATATAGTCAAGTAGATAGAGTAGGCCTTTATAGGTTTCATGTTCAAACATGAAAGAAGGATTAGGATATGACAGGAAACACAATGATGTTTGAAAGTATTAAGATTAATTGAGACCCAAAAAAATTCCATGAATATAATGAAAAGTCATTAATATGATGAAAATATTATGACCTATCACATAGTCCTGTATCTAATGTTCAATTATAAGCAGTATCCATCAGTGGTCTGAAGGTTGTCTAAAGAAAGAAAATATTGTTGAGAAGGTATTTGAGATCATTTGAAACCTTAAAATAGGTATAATATAATTTAGAAGAACATTTTATTAATTTTGAATTCATTATGATTAGTCAAACTTGAATTTCATGTTCATATATTGGGAAGGTTGCTTAGAGAGATGTGTTACCTTAAAATTTTCAAATAAAGTATTTTCTCATACAAAATACACCCCATGATGAATTCCCTTGAAGTCTACACATGCCTAATGGTTTATATAATATATAAAAATCCTAAAATGTATTGAAATGAGAAATTATTTTTTTACTAAAGATAAGGCGATGTAAGTCAGCTTCCAATTCAAGCAAGTTCTCACTATAGACTTTCAGTAATCTATAATACATTTGGAGCCAAAATTGTCTTTTAACACAACATGAAATAATGGTTGTATGAATCAAGAAAAAGTGACATAATTTGAATGAAATATGAAAATATAACATTATAAGTAGTCAAATGAGTTGAATTTTAGTGCTTTGACATAGGTCACCACCTACAAGTCTCATATACCAAAACAATATCTATAGTCTGACTATAGACCCAGAGTGCATTAACGATGTTGAGTTATGGCATGACCTATATATAAAGATGATTAAATTAAACTATGAAATATTCCTAGTGATATTGAGAGGATATTATGGAATGAAACATAAAGTTCAAATGTTGAAGGTCACCAACAAGAATCCCATTTCCTAAGTGAGTATCTATAGTCAACATAGTCACAAACTAGTTCTAGCTAAGGAAAGATATAAGTTTAGAAGGTTGGCAGAAATGTAGGATGTTTAAAATTATTGATACCATATTAATAGTATTATAATAAAATTTATATGATATTCATGATTTAAGTATAGTGTGAGGATAAATTTTGACTTATCACTTAGCCTAAGATTTTAAACCCTGCCTATAGTACACAGACCTAGTGATCCATTATTGAGAAATAAAAGGTTTAAGTGGTCTATAAGTGTGATATAACTTTAAAATTTGGTAAAAATAACCATAAATATTTGATTAAATTCCATATACTCTCACTTATTTTAGGGAAATAGGGGAGATGCCCTCTGTATTCTCTCAGATAGAGGGCACTCCTTGAGTAAGAAAGTTTGCAGGTTAAATGTGAAGAGTAATTAAATGGGTGTAAGAATTTTGTAACAATTTTATGATGGTTTTAAAGGTTTATTTATATTTATAAAAAAAATTAATCACCCATAATCATAGGAAACCCTCAGAAGGGTCAAACCAATAAGAAACATAGTCATACCTATTTAGCCTGAAACTAAGATTAAACCCTACACATACCTAAACTTTATTCACATGACATGAGAACCTTATAATAACATTGATTAATTTAAGGGGAAATTTTAAGACTATTTTTAGATATTATCTTGTAGATAATATCACATAGGTGTTCAATTTGACCTTAAATCATCTCAAGCCTATATAGAATGCATGATAGAACTAGAGATGCCAAGTTTAAGCTCCCATATCTATATGGACACTATGCATGAGACCTAAATACCTTGGGGAGAGTTTAATGATGTATTATAACTAAATTTTATGAAACTTATTCTAAGTTTGGATGTCAATATTTTATGAACAATCCTTAATAGTCTAAATAGCTCAAAACCCTCTTTAAACCCTAGTTTGGACTTGATGGAGAAAATGTGGAGAGTAATGCATTAATGAGGGGTAAAAAAACCATGAAAGTGACATACATGTCTGTAAATCCCTTAGTAAACTTGACATATAATTTTTCCATACTATCACTTGTATGAATAAGGCTAATACTAAGTTTCTTGCAAGATTTGACTTGTTTTACGAGTGCAAAAGAAGATGGACAAGTGAGAACCAATGTGAGAGGTATTTAGAGACTTATTATAAATTTTAAAACTAATTTATCACCTTTTTTAAACATGAATATACTTATTCTATCTCATTCATAATAGGTAGTCTAAACAGATAATGAGAAGGCAATATGATTATCAATTGATTTAAGTGAGAAGTGTTCTATGAGTTTTAATAAGGAATATTTGATAGAAAAAATAATAAATGAGTTTTATTTAAGTTTCCTAACATCTCTCAAATGATATTTATTTGAGAAAATTAAAGATAATAAGTGACATATGTTAAGATTCAAGCCTAGAGGGTTAATGAATGACTATTAATAGAGAGTGATAAGTGAAAAAGATGAATTAATATATTAGGGATGAGTAGATGACATGAAATGATCTCTTATATACCTTATAATGATATACCATATGTGTTAAGGATTCCTATGGTAGTTTTATACACTCAAGTGTACTCTTCACCATCATGAAGGTGATTTTAAACTAGGGCAATGAAGGGTCTATGCTAACTTGAGGAAGGTGCTCTATTTGAGATTGACACATGTTCACAACAACCTCCTAACTTATTTTAGACTTCATTACATGGAAAATTTAATTTATTTATAGAGTTTTAAACTTGTTATTGTGATCTTTCATCTTCATTTCTTCTCTCTCTTCTGTTATGTATATATATTTAAGCCTTTTTGGATTTGTAATGGATCCATAATTGGTATGGAAAATATCTATTATTTTTGACACCTCAATTCCCTTTGAATAAAGTTTAAAATTTGTTTTCATAATTTTAAATCTATTAATTGAATATTTTAAGTGGTTTTTGTGTTGACAAGTGACGAAAATACTGTCCTTTCTTTCATGTCTACTCTTGTATGTTTGGGTGAATGAGATCTCTTCTAATAGGTGTCATAAAATGTATTGGTTTGTTAAATGTGTCTTAAAGTGTGAGAGGGAATCGTAGTGTCTTGTATTATACCTTATTTTCACCCACCTTTAGATAGGCATAGAAATATACCTCTAGAGAAATACTTATGCTAGAAGGACATAGTGTTTAATTCAATTTGAGTAGTCTTCTTTCTTAAGTGCATATGCAAGTGTGTTGTGTGCAGTTGTCTTGGTGGATCATATCATTCTCATAGGTTTATTTTATGTATCTTTCTTATTTTTTCACCATAAATAGTGATTATCTTAGTGTAGCATGAGCCTAAGAGATAAATCAAGGGAGTTATCCCTTTCAAAATTAGAGATCTATCTCTTGTAGTGGCTTGTCTATGAAGGGAGATAGTTCCATGTTGTCCTAAAATTGAGAAAGTCTACTTAAATTATTTAGGGTGAAATTTTAGGCTAAAATAGTTTTACAACTCTTAGTGGGACATGAATTACATGAAGTTAATTTAAGGTAAATACTCAATTTGGTAATAAGGAGATGTAATAGTCACTTATTTCAGTATTTAGCAACTCTAAAATTTTAATCATGGTTATAGACTAGTGCACTCCTTCATGCCTAAGTTTAAAAAAATGTCTCTCACCAAAGTCATACCTTTTTAATTTCAAGAGCTTCATTATTATTCTTAAAATTCAAGTAGATTTGAGTAGACCCATCCTTATCCAAAGATGTCCTATCTTTCTCACAAGCCCACAAAGAAAGTTCTTGATTCTCCATTATTGAAAAATATTAAGCCCACCATGACAAGGAACAATATTTTTATTGCCTTCAATGGATATATCCCTCTAAATATTACTCACTATGATGATATCCCCATATCTACCCTTAAAAGTGTTTCATCATACATCGGTGAGTCTTCCATCATACCCATTAAGCATATAATAAATATTTCTAACATATGAAATATCCATCACATCATATAAGATAACATTGAAATCAAGTTTATGGTTGTATCCTTTAAAGAGAAAGCTATTGAACGGTATGGAACATTGGCACCAAGATCAATCATAGCTTGGGATGAGTTAGGAGATGCATTAAGAAGAAGATTTGAGGATAAGAGTGGTGACTTATCACTAATGGAGTAGATAACCACCATTAGCATATCACCTCAAGAAGTCATTAAATATTTCAATAAAAGATTCTAGAAGACATGGGATATAGTAACAATCTTGGTAAGACCAAAAACTCACCATGATTTATGTTATTACCTTAAAGCATTTCATAGTGACATTTCAATGATGATACAATCTATGGGAGGTGGTACTCTGTTTAATTGCTATAAGGTGGAAATTATGGAAGATAATTATTTGATTCAATCTAGGAATATTTCCCCAAGACCTCTCATGCCTCTTTTTCTTGACTTGTAAACTGCTATACCTATTATTGCTCCCATTCTTGCACCTAAAAATAAGTCTACTACCCCTAGTCAACCAAAAAATGTAATGAGGTTGAAATGATTAGAGCTATATAATAAGTTATCCTAGGTCTAAAGAGGATAATTAAAAATAACAAGTTAATCCCTTCCAAATTCACTATCAGTGTAATCAATCATATCCAAACTATCAAGGTAATATATCTCCTTTTTAAGGGCATACTCAAGGTCAAAGATAACTAGTCCAATATAAGACATATGGCGGTTACAATCCCAATAAACATTTTACATCAAGTTCACTAATTCCTAATTAAAACAATATTTCCCAAGATCATAACAATCAACCTTCACTATATCAACCTTATGACCCATAGCCCTATGCCAATGAAGCCTTCATGGAAAATTTGGGTACTATGCCAACTATGACTCAAGATGAAGTACCAAATGGAGGAGTGACTAATGGTAAGGTGCTCAAGTGGGGTATAAATTGTTTAATTGGTAGTAATATGACTCATGTGTATTCAATCATCAATGGTAGTTAAGCATAGATGTGAATTCTATAAATACAAATACAAGGAGAAAAATGAAGGTAATTGAAGAAGTCCAAGGGGCTGACAATGGTTCTCTAATGAATGTCCAAACAAGTACAAGACTTGGTACGTATAATTTAATTATAAGTGAACAAATAAGTAAAATATATTAAAATACTAGTAGTGTTCTCATACCTCATAATTCTCAAGGTACAAGCAACACCATTCCTTCTAGTGGACAAGCAAAAGTTGGTGGTCCTTTCACTAACATTATGGATCAAATAAAGAGGTATTATCAGAATGTATCCATGTGGGATAACTTGGATATAATCATGCAAGTAGACCTAATTCAAGAGGATTTGTCTAATCTTAATTTTAAATATAAACAACCTAGCCAAAGAGAGGTAGCCTTGACAAACACCATGAAACCAAGTGAAAGTCAATTAAGAAAATTTGAAAAGGTAGACAAACCTCCTCCATTCTATCTATCCATCATTATTAGAGATTATTTAGTACATAATTTTCTCATTGATATTAGAACTAGTAATTATTTCATGTCCAATTTAGTAGCTAATAAACTAAACTTGAATTATGAACCTCATGCTAAAGGAGTACTATAATTGGATGGGTTAGCTACCAAAACCATTGGTAAAATCAAAGGTTTACAAATAAATCTCCATGATTGTCCTACCTTCACCATTTATTAAGATGTTGTAGTGGTTGATGTGCCTCCCCATTTTTTACTTTGTTTGTCTAGAGAGTTCACTACTAAAATTGGAGGTTATCTGACTTTAAACTAGTCTTACATGGGTTTTAGGACTAGATATGGTGCAAAAATGACAATCAAGTCAGAACCTCTTTCTATTTTTCATGTTGATCCTTATGTGCCTTACACTTCTGAAATGAATTGAAATGTAATTGAGTAAGATGGTCACCCTAGTGATAAATAGCCTTTAATTCTCCCTAATGGCATATATGATTTGTATCTTGATGAGTGAGGAGCTGATCAAGGTGATTTTGAGGAAAGTGGTCTTGAAACTTACATTATTCATGAGGATATTAATGAAGTCATTAAAATACATCATGTTAACATTTTAGATCATGTTGCATTTAGAAACTATCTTTTACATGTGGATGGTGATACGAGTATCCCAATTATGGAAAAATATGATAGTCTTAGTGAGCAACCCATTATACATGCAAAAGAAGAAACACTCATGAGCATTAACATTATGAAGAGGTAAATGACATGTGGAATAAATATTATGTCATTTTTCAAGAATTTGAGGAGGGTATCTAACATTTACTCCTTCAAGATGAATGTAGACCTAAGCTATGTTCAATCATTTTCTCGATGAACACAAGGAGGAGCTTGAGATATCCATCAAGTAAGAAAAACCTCGAGTAGAATATGAAATGTTTGATGAACATGAAGAAGAGTTTGAGATCTCAGTTGAACAAGAAATAACTAATTAACCAAGAATTGATTGGTATATCTAAACATGGTACTAATGAATTCTAATAATAGATATATATATTGTTTCAAGTGTACACAAAATTAATAATGTTGCAGTGATCCCTAATGATCAAGTTTAAGACTATAAAATGAACATGAAAAGCCTAAGAAATTTTTCACATCAAATAAGTTTCTTAGAGAGTTGTATGGAGTGTTATTAAGTACTCCAAATGATAAACTTACAATCATTAGAAGATTAAACCATGGCAAGTCTCTTGAATATCTCAAGTATCCATAGATAAACATGCCTCATATAATAGATTATTTTTTTGGAGTATAAATGATGTAAGGATCATTTTCTTTGACCCTAGTTGAAGCAATGAGAAAGGTTCTCCACCTCAAGTTTTTTGAGTTATTTTACATTCTAGGATATATGTGTTTCCTTTCATTTTACGTGTGTTTTCCCTAAGTGTTCATGTGAACACAAGTATGAGTTTGTTTCTTATCTTGTTACTTATTTCCTTGTTGTGTGTGGTTTGTTTTGTGTCCTTTCAAAGGTTTATCAATTTAAAAAATAGTTTATAGGTAACCCCATATCAAAATAGATAGGAGAAGGCTATTGGTGTTTGTCATATCAAGCTTTCTACCCCTAGGAAATCACTAAAATACTGATCAAATTTAAACTAGATCAAATTAGGTCAACATATTATATATTAAAACTTATTATATGGTCTTTATAGGTCATAAAATGGTTATATGATCATGTTTATGGTCACTTAATATTTTTAAACTTAGTCATTTTGGTCATTTATTTTAAAATTCCCTTATGTCACCTTTTTTACATTTATAATGAACTTGTATAGTTTTCACAAGAATATAAGTGTGTCAAAATATTTTCCAATGTCCAAGGTGTCAGTTGAGTGTTAGATGGTAGTTTGGTAACTAACAAATGTAGGTTCAATGTGGAAAAGAGGAGATAGTGGTAGTTTTAAGTAGTTTAAAAGTAGTTTTATGGTCAAGAACAACTACTTAGAACATGGGATGGTTTTAGGATGGTATCTTCATATTCCCATGTGTCTTTTCCAATATTTATAAGATTTAATAGGTTCAAAAATGATAAAAACTACTCCATCTCTCCTATCACTCTCCTAGACAAGTTCATACAAGTCAATTAGTCCACTCTTGGTAAAAATAGTACAGGAGGAATTGATCTAAATTCATTTATTGAGTGATATTATATTTCATTCACTTACCTTTCATGGTAGGAGTTGAAATTTTGGTTACTATTCTCTATGAAAAATCACTAAGATTGTTGATGACTTCAAACTACCTACTCATCTTTATGGCCTCCACTTCTATCATTTGTATGTGGTTGTCTAATGATTCCAATAGTTGTATGTGTTTTTTTAAAGATGTTTTATCCTCTTCATGATGTTTATAACATATTTTTCACATTTTAAGGTGAGGAGACTAAAAATATAATCTCTCTTTGTTAGTGTAAGACTTTAGCCAAGTTTACAAATAATGTTGCTAAGTTATACAGTTTCACCATCATAAAAATGATTCTAGGACAATGATAAGTGTTTGCTTCAAAACTTTGAGAGAATTTTTTTATCATAATATTCATGTAATTTTTGGTCTAAAACGTTTCTTTTATGATATTAAAAGCCTAGGATACATGATATAGTCAACTAGATGGAATAAGCCTTTATAAGTTTCATGTTTAAACCTGAAAGACAGATCAAGATATGAAAGGAAACACAATGAACTTTAAAATTATTGAGCTTAAATAAGAAGTAAAATAGTTCCATGAACCTAATGAAAAGTCAATAAGATGATGGAAATTTTATAAATTAGCACGCAGTCTTGTATCTAATGTTCACCTAGAGGTAGTATCCATTCATGGTTTGAATTTAGTCTAAAGGAGGTAGAGTCTTGATAATAAGGTGTTTGAGCTCATTTAAAACCTTCAGTAGGTCTAAGAGAATTGAGAAAACCATTTTGATAATGGTAAAGTCATTATTATTAGTCAAACTTGAGTTATATTTTCATAGATTTGAAAGGTTGTTTAGAGAAATGTGTTACCTTAAACTCTCTAAATAAGGTATTTAATTATACAAAAGACACCCCATGGTGAAGTCCCGTGAAGTATATATAGGTATAATGGTTTCTCTTATGGAGCCCAAGCTTAGAGTAAATGTATTGACATGAGATAGTAGTTTTTTGTTTAAGATAAGGTAATGTAATTAGGCTTCCAATTCAACCAAGTTCTTAATGTAGACTTTCAATAATCTACAGTACTTTTGAAGCCAAAATGGTATTACAACACAACATGACATAATGGTTATATGACTCAAGAAAAAGTGACATAATTTGAATGAAATATGACACTATGACCTTAGTAGTAGTCAAATGAGTTTATTTTTAGTGCTTTTACATAGGTTACCACCTATAGGTCTCATATACCCCAAACAAGATCTATAATTTGACTGTAGATCCATAATGCATTAATAGTGGTGAGTGATGACATGACCTAAAGATAGAGAGGATTAAATTAAAATATGTAATGGTCCTAATGATATTGAGATTATTTTAGGGAATGAAATATAAATTTTAAATATTGAAGGTCACCTATAATAATCCCATTTTCCTAAGTGAGTGTCTATAGTCAGCATAGACACATACTAGTTCTAACAAATGAGAGATGTAAGTTGAGAATGCTAGAAAATATGTAGGATGTTGAAAATTATTAATACCACCTTAAAATTAACAAAAAATTCATATTATCTTCATGATGAAAGGATAGAGAAAATACAAATTCTAACTTGTCACTTAGCCTGAGTTTCTAAATCTTGCCTATAGTACATAGACCTAGTGAACAAGACTTTAGGAATTGAAGGTTTAATGGGTATATAGGTGTTATATAACATTAATTTTTTTTTAAAATAATCCTAATGAGTTAATTAAATTCTATATATTCTCACATTTTTTATGGAAATAGGTTAGATTCCCTTTGTTTTGTCTCAGGTAAAACGCACTCCTTGAGCAAAAAAGTCTACATGTTAGTATGTGAAGAGTAATAAAATGGGTGGAAGACTCTTAAAAAAAATTATTATGTTGTTAAATTTTAATTTATAGGTAAAAAAAAATGGATAATAACCCATAGACATAGTAAACCCTCAAAATGGTCAAACACACAACTAACATAGTCTAGGCCTATGCGGCCTAGAACTAGGCTTAAACCTTATAGATGTCTAAACTTGATTCACATGAAATGAGAAACTTAAAATAAACTTGAGGAATTTTAGGGGAAATTGGAAGAATATTTGGAGGTATTAGCTTTTTTATATCATATATTTGTCTAATTTGACCTTAAATCATCTCAGACCTATCTAGAGTGCATGATAGAGCTCGAGAGGTCAGGTTTAAGTGCTCATATCTATACATAAAATATGAATTGGACCTAAATAAATTTGGGAGATTTTAATGGTTTATTATAATTCAAATTCATGAAATTATTTCTAAGGTTGGACATCATTATTTTATGAATAATCCTTAACAGTCCAAACAACACAAAACCCTCCTTAAACCCTAGTTTGGACCCAATGGAGAAAATGTGGAGAGTAATGAATTAAATAAGGGTAAAAAACCATGAAATTTACTTATAAATGTTTATAAATCCCTCAGTACCTTTGACATCTACTTTTACTATACTATCACTTGTATGCATAGGTCTAATTGAGTTTTTTATAGGATTTGACTTGTTTTACAGGTGTAAAGGAGTATGGATAGGTGAGAACCATTGTGGGAGGTATTTATAGACTTAAAATAAATTAAAAATATAATTTTTAAACTTTATTAAACATGAAAAAATTGATGCTATCTCATTCATAACAAATAGTTTAAATAGACAATGAAAAGGTAAGATGGCTATCAAGTGATTAAAGTAAGAAGTGTTCTATGAGTTTCATTAAAGTCTATTTAATAGACCAAAGGAAAAAAGAGGATTATTTGATCTTCCTAACACCTATCCAATGATATGTATTTAAGAAACTACAAACTAACTGAGTGACAAATGTGAAGATTCAAGCCTATAGGGCTAATGAATGACTATTGCTAGTGAGTGACAAGCGACAAAGATGAATTCATCAGTTATGGATGATTAGATGACATGAATTATCAATTATATACATTATAATGATATAAAATATGTGTCAAGGATTAATATGGTAGTTTTGTACACTCAAGTTCACTCCTCACCATAGTGAAGGCATTTTTCAAGCAAGGTAATGAAGGGTCTATCCCAACTTGAGGAAGGTGCTATGTTTGAGATTGACATATGTTCATAACATCCTCCTAACTTATTTTCCAATTCATCACATGTAAATTTTAATTATTTTCTAGATTTTGACACTTGGTCTTGTGACCTTTCATCTTTACTTCTTCTCTCTCTTCTCCTATGTCTATATATTCAAGCCTTTTTATCTAATTGGTATGGAAAAGCCCTACTATTTTTGACACATCATTTGCCTTTGAATATAATTTTTTGAAATATCTTACCTAAATTTTTTAAGTGGATTGTGTGTTGATAAGTTATGAAAATGCTATCCTTGCTTCCATGTCTACTCTTTCATGTTTGGGTGAATGAGATCTCTTATAACATGTTTCATAAAGTGTATTTTTTTGTTAAGTGTGTCTTGAAGTGTGAAAGGGAATATTAGTGTCTTGTATCAGTAATTATCTTTACCCACCTCTATATAGTCATGGAAATATACCTTTATAAGAAATACTTAAGCTAGAAAGACAGAGGATTGATTTCAATTTAAGTAGTCTTCTTTCTTTAGTGAATATTTAAGTGTGTTGTGTGGAGTTGTCTTGGTGTATCACCTCATTATCATAGGTTAATCTTATGTCTCCTTCTTCCCTTTTCACCCCCAATAGTGATTATCTTATTTTAGTGTGAGCCTAAGAGATAAATTAAGGGATCTAGCCCTTTAAAATATAGAGATCTATATCATGTAGTGGTTTGTCTATGAAGGGAGATGGCTCCATGTTGTCCTAAAATTTATAAATCCTACTTGACTTCTTTAGGGTGAAATTTTAGGCTAAAAAAATATTGGATTGAACCTTCGGTGGTGATAATATATCTATTGTAATACTCATTTAAACTTCATTTATGAAGTCTAATACCCATAACCATGCCCTAGGATGATCCTAAATCAATTCTAAAATAGAGGATGAAAGTCTATAGTTGTCCCCACCTTCCCCTTTTCAAGGAATGACCGATATCATTGGAATCTCATGAGGAGTAGATTGAATCAAAAAATATTTATAAATAGAAGGAGGGCCCCTTTTAATAATTTATGCTTGTTATTGATTCATTTTATAAATATGTTGAGATTGGCTTACTGGTAATAACATGCTAACCATTGTTTTATTGAAAATCATCCTAGATATTAGTTCATCTATTACCAAGGCTAGGTCATGTTGAGGTAGATTTTTAATATCCCCTCTAAATTTCCATATAATACCCATGACTAATTATCCCATACCTACATTTATTCCTATCAATTCATCCCCATAACCTATCCTAAGTTTTTAGCCCATGATGGATTAGTTAGCTAGATCAACAATTAATGTCTTAGGAGTAATCTATGATCTACCAAAAACCATAAGAGTTATATTCTTTATTTTACCACTAGTGTGGGATTAACCACAAAGGAATATATAACATCCTCCAAGACTACCCTGAGAATCTTAAATGTATAACAAATAATGTGGTATTAATTTTTTTCTCTTTTAATTTGATGGAATCTTGCTATGATTGGTTCATAAACCTTCTTAAAGATTCTATAATAAGTTGGTAACATTTCAATTTTGCTTTCCTTACCCAATTTGGAAAAGTGATAAACCCCAATATCCTATATGATTAGTTTGATTCCATTAAAAGGGATCCCAATGAGCCCATTATAAACATCAATTCTAGGTTTCGGAATATATATATTTGGGTAACCATGATTTACCAACCTAACCCTCAACTAACACTTGAAATGTATAAAAATGCACTAGACCATTAGACAACCATGTTACTAAGGAGAGAGGTATCTATAACCAACCTATACTTAGAATATGTAAGAATTATCAAATTGGATAGACAACTAAACACCTAAGGTCACATAATGACAACCATCCTAATATGCTACCACAAATTTTTGCATTGAACTTATTACCAAGTGTTAATCAAAATGCACCTATGCCTTAGTCACTCCTTGCAATGTATCAAATCCCACTAGATCATCCCACTTAAAACCAACAACTACATTTCCTAAGCCCAAGGAGCCAAAATATGATTACCTATACTCGACATCAAGTAACATTAGTTATGCCTAACAACACCTAGACTACACCTTAAGAGTCCACTATAAATGATCTAGATGCCATCAATTAGATGGTAAAAAATCTCATCAATGACTTATTAGGGATGTAGAGATAGATAAGTAATTATAATGAAAAAATATCTAATAAAAAAATCACATATAAAAGACCAAATAAAAGTTACAATTATCCTCACAACCCCTTAGAACCTTCACCCAATAGGCTACTCAAGGTCAATATCTTCGAGATAGTCTTACCTAACTAGTGTAAAGTGCCCAATATGATATCACATGGGTAATTGGATTGCATGGAGTTTGGTTCTAATTTAGATATCTTCCAAAAATAGATAGAATAATAGGAGGTGGTCCCCAATCATCTAAAATCCTCTAACTCAGCTAAATCCCCTAGTTCTATGGTGTTTAAAACCATGGCTTTCCCTAGTTAATAAGAAAATAAGCTACAGGAAGGTATTAGTGAGGTGAAAAAATTTCATTAGTTATAAATAAATAACTACAACCTTAGGATTAGGAAACAATAACAACCCATTAATACATCAACACCCCTTAAATAATGGTGTAACCCCACTAGACCAAAATTATAGGAATGATCCTCCACCTCTAAGGCCTCAAGAACTTAAGGAACATATGGAAACCCCACCTATATAAATTAAAGGAGGTTAAAACATAATCAAGGATATGAATAATATCAATTCTAAAATTACCCTTCATGATCTTGCTCAAATCATAGAGCAACAAGATCTGTTGTTGAGTCTTTGACTCAAAATTTGACCCCATAAGCCTAGCCTAAACCAAGAGTAAAACATACTAATGTGATCATTCACAAGAATAACATGGAGTTACCTACTTTAATTTTAACCATTTAGTTGCTTATAAATAATATGCACAATTTCTTAGTAAATTTAGGAGCCTCAACTATTATGATGCTAACAAGCATATTTGAAAAACTTAGACTAGCCCTCATAAAATTAAACAAGGTAGTGGTCTAATTGGATAAGTCAGAGGTAAAAGTGATAGGTGAGTTATTAAATGTCTACATATAGTTGGAATTCAATCATAGGATTCAACACCTTGTATACATTCAAGTGGTTGATATCTTAAAAGCCTATGACATGTTCCTTAGCAGAGATTGGTCCAAAGACCTAAATGGGTATAAGGCTACTAATTTCTCCCATATGTGGTTTATATGGAGAAGAATAAACCACTAAATAATAGTAGACATGGAAATATGCATGAATCATATGACCACTAAATAAAATGCCATTAATGATAAGATAAACATAGTTTCTTTTTTCTTAGGCATCTACATGCTAAGCACTAAGCCTCCAAAAAACCAAACCATTCATAATCTAGGTCTACTTGGCATGTAGTCCTTTTATATAGATTGAAATCAGTCCAAACAAGGTAGTGGAGACAATTTTTTGCTTATAAACCCCTTAGGGAGGAAACATCTAGCATCATACAGGTTATAATTTCCTTGCATGAATAACTTGGTGGAGTACAAATCTCTAATCCTAGGATAAAAATTTACATTGAGGCATGAGACAAACAAAATAATAGTATTAAATGACTTATAATTGGTGGTTAAACATATTAAAACTAAGTTTCAATGTAAACTATCATACCTCAAAATGTATAAGCATAGATCTTGGTGATTTGAAATTTTCATCTCATTCAATATCATCCCCATTCTCTAAGAAGAGAACCAGGTAGCAGACTCATTGCTATCCATGATAGAAAACCTAACCTCTCTAGATGACATAGAGTTGAAATATTTCTCTATGGAACTCATCTCCTATCCTTCTATCCTTAAAAATGTGACTAACTTATAGGTCTTCTAAGATGACCAAAAAATTATCTAGTTCTTCAGCGATGATGGTATCTTCAAGGCCTAAATCATAGATGAAAAGGATAGAGACAATTCCAAGAATGAGTTGGATAAGTATGATATCCTTAATATTCATGGGAACCAAATCCCAAAATGGATATTTTCATTAGAAATATAATTTTATGCATTAGACCCAACCTTCTAAGCTAAAAGGCCCAAATTCAAAGATCAAAAGTGTCAACTCATTAATCTCATCCCTATGGAGAACCCTAAATGGTTAATGTGGGTTTGGATTGGATGGACCATGAATTGGATCAGTTACAAAGGTAAATGCTAAGATATAAATGTTTTATTTCTTGGGCCTATGGATACGTTAAGGTATTTTAACTAAGAGTAATTACTCATATGATCCCTTTAAAAACTAACCAAAAACCTTTCAAGCAAAGTCAAAGGCTAGTAAACCCAATCTTCGAGCCCTTGTTTCATAAGGAATTCCATAAGTTCCTTTTTGTAGGGATATTTTTTCTAGTTCACCAATCTACCTAGGTGGCGAAACTAGTCCTAGTGTGAAATAATAATGGATAAATATGCCTTTACATGAACTTCTATAACTTGAATCAGGCCTTAGATAATAACTACCCATTTACCTCACTAAATGATGTGATCCAAATGGTAAGTAGGTCTTAGATTATGTCCTTATTTTATGTATTTTAAAGATAAAACCAAGTCTTGGTTAACCCTATATATATAACTAAGAATACTTTCAAAACCAAGTGGGTCACATTCAATTATAAAAGAATGCCTTTTTGGCTAATCGATGCAAGTGTCACTTTCTATAGGGTGATGGACTTCTCCTTTTAGGTACAGATAGCTAAGTGAATACTAATTTACATGGATGACCTAATTGTGTTTTAAAAATATAGGTTAGATCATGTGCACCACTTAGAAAGGGTATTTGAAAGATGCATAAGGTATGGCATTTCCTTAAACCCAAAGAAGAGTGTGTTTAGTGTCACTAGATGTAAGCTTCTCAGTCATATTATCACCAAATAAGGTATTTTTATCAACCTCAAAATGGAATTTTTAATTTCTAAATTGCTTACATAATAGAAATAAAGAACTAAAATATTTATTTTGTAAAATAAACTTTGTGCATAGTTTTATTTCTAGATTTATTAAAATAGTGAAGCCCTTGAATGCAATGTTGAAATAGGATGCTAAAGTGGAGTGGAATGCAAAATCAAGGAAATATTTATAAGATATAAAATATGCAATAATGTAATCCCTAGTCTTCATCAACCTAAACTATATGCATGACTTTTATGTCTACCCTTTTGCTTCAAATCAGACCATTACCGCTTGTGTCACCCAGAAGTTATAAGGAAAAGAACACCTTATGGATTTTATGAGCAATAATTTTAAGGATGTCAAGATCAGGTATTCTACCCTAGATAATAATGCCTATGCCTTGGTTGTGGCAATGAAATTTAGGAATTACTCCTTTGGAATAGAGTGTATGATATTGTCCTAGACCTAGATATAAATCAAATGTTGGGATAGAAAGATCTAGGGAAAAGGAGAAGCTGATGGATGATGAAATTATAGGAGTATGACTTGGAAATTAATATATCCAAATTATGTAGAGGATAAGGCCTTACTCATCTAGTCGTGGAGATAGACTCAAGAATCATGGTACACTAGGTGGGCCAACATAGGGTACTACCATCAAACTGATATTCCCTAGTCATGCACTTTCTACTCTATGAAAATGCACCCTTGGGACTCAACCATACACAGAGAAGACCCTTTATATTGAATTTCATACACTATATGCTGAAGAAATGAGTTATCTTTAAAATAAACCAAAAAGGAATATGCCTCTAGTGTGTTTTACAATAAAATGCCAAGGAGATAATGGCAAGCTTCCATGAAAAACTAGGAGTTAGCTATCCTATAGAAAACACCATGGCTCAAAAAATTATTTAGGTAAGTTACTATTATCCCAAACTATTAAAATATGTTCACCCTCATGTTCATTTCTAACACCAATGCCAAACCTTTAGGAAGAGATAAACCCACAAAATTATGACACTATAACCCATTATAGAGTCTACATAATTTTCACAACGGGGACTAGATTTTTTAGGGTTTATTAACCCCAATTCATTAGCCAATCATAAATTCATCCTTATAGTCTAATTCACTATATGTCCTAAGATAATCATAACCAAAAGAAGCATCACTACCAAAGTCATCAAGTTATTGGAGAATGCCATAATTACCCATTTTGGGGTCCCTATTTCCTTAGTATGTAATAATGGCCCCACCTTTCAATCTATATAATTAAAATAATGGGCCTATGATAACAAGATTACACTAAGGTTCTCATCCTCTCACTACCTACAAGGGAATGAATTGGCATAATCTACCAACAAAAACTTGATCGACACCATCAATAAATTAGATGGAGAGAAGCCCCAAAATGGCACTCATTTCTAAATTTTGCCTTATGGGTAGACCTCACTAGGTATAAATAAGCCCTCAAAATCTCTCCTTTCCTTATATTCTATGTATTAGAATCAATCATGCTAGTCAATCTCAAGATGTTGACCTATAAGTTCATGCAGAAGTTTATGGAACTAGATGACAAGGTGAATTCTAGACTCTCAGACCTAATTTAGTTAGAGTAGGCTTGGGATGAATCGTTGTTGAGATTTAAAAAACATCAAGACATAGTCAAGAGGTGGTTTGATAAGAAGGAAAAGGTCAAGACATTTAATATCTTGGACCTGGTCCTAATATGGGATAAGACCCATGAAAATAAATGCCAACATTTAAATTTTGATCACCTCTAGATCAGCTTGTACTAGATAGCTAAAATACTAGGCTACAATACCTTTTGTCTCAGACATCTCAAGGGCAATTACTTATTTCTTCTCATAAATGGGTAGTTTTAGAAGTTTTATTTATTGGTTGTCCCCTCCAATGTTGTTTCTGAGTAACTTGAGTAGGAGGTGGTAATGTATATATTAGATAGATTTGATTTGGTTGTGTGCTTGATTTTATTATGTGTTTTATTTCATCATCTATTTGATTTTATTATTTTATTTTATTTTATTTTGTGTTTTCCCCCTTTGGACTTTTATTTATTATGAATTGTTCCTTTGACACCTAACCCTTGTTAATAACTTCTTCAGGGGGTCTCCTAAACTTGGGAGGATTATTGAAGAGCAGGGATACCCAAATTAAAGCCTTTAATCTAGGTGATTTTTTAAAAATAAAAGGAAATTTTGACATCATAGATATAAGAGGCCAATTATTTTAAGATAAATAGGTGTATTTTAATATGACTTACACCCTAAAATACACACCAAGTTACACTTAAAATAATGACTCAAGAAAATTCCATATTATTCAAATTTATCAAAGATTGGCTAGATATTTAGAACTTCCCCTTTTTTAATT
The DNA here is from genome assembly GCA_037957365.1 of Torreya grandis. NCBI lineage: Eukaryota > Viridiplantae > Streptophyta > Pinopsida > Cupressales > Taxaceae > Torreya > Torreya grandis. Next base: position 1,099,525 of record JARHVA010005363.1, read on the forward strand.
CCCCCTTGGCTTGGTCCTAAACCCTCAATGGATAAGATTAATGAATGATAATATTTTCATGGGAAGCTTAGAAAATAATAAGGAAATCATTTAGAATCTAAATTTTGAGTCTACCTTGAAAGGGCTATACAGACAATCTCCACCATAGACTTTATGGTCTAGTTGATAGTGGGGTAAGGCCATGAATAACACCAAAGTCATCTCTATCATATATATGGATGTCTATCTAGTAGTAAATAAATACCCCATCTAATCCACCTAATCCATCTAGACTGCAACACCCTAGAGGAAGTCTAATAACTACTCCAACCTTGATTACTCAAATAGAATCTAGGAATAAATTAAAACTAAAAATCACTTATCACAAACATTGGCGGATATCTATGGGGTGGAAGATCACTATGATAATTTTTATTTTAAGACTTTAATTCCTCATATTTTTTATGGATAATAAAGACCCCCTATATAATCTTGTGTTAAACAAAGAAAGAATAAGAAACTGGTCAGGTTCTATGTGCTTCTCGTCACTTTCCCCACATAATTCACCATTTATTGTGGCCAAATTTCCCCATTTTCTTTAAAATGGGGGACCCTTCTAAGAAATTATCATGAACCAACCAAAAGCTTCATGGTCCTCTGTTTTATTCCCATCACTGACACCTACTCAAATCTTCAAAATATGTACTTACTTGATTCCCCCCAAGAAGTAACAAGCCTCTTTTAATTTATATTTAGAACTAAGGATGTTAATTAATTTTATAAATCATGGAACTAATGTTTTAGGTTTATTTTCACTTAAATATCCTAAAGTGTATTTCCCTTATCAAAAAAATAACTTGTTGTCCTCCATAGAAAATTGAGATCTTTGTATCTAACAAGTAAGTCTTAATGTGTTGCATTCCCTTTATTTTTATTACTTTGTCATCTTTTGTATTTCATAGAGCTTTTCCAAATGGGAAGGTGCCACATTTCCATGATTCAGAGTGGCTAGTACCCTAGACCTATCAGAGATGTTAGATCTTGGGAGAGATTGATTGAATAAGAAGGCACCTCATCACCATGAGTCAAAGTAGCCAATCCTTTAGACTAGTCAAAGATGTTAGAGAATGAGATAGCTTTATCAAATGGGAAGGTGCCACATCACCATGAATAAGAATGATCAATACCTTAGACCTATTAGAAATGTCAAAGCCTAACTAAATGTGAAGGAACCATGTTTACTATCATGTGAATGAACTAGTTTCCACCTAAGGCCCAAAGAATATCAAAATGAAATACATATGAGTCTTGAAAGCTTATTATAACATGCCACATGTACCTAGGTGACACACCACCCAAACTAGGGGAATGATATGGGGTACATATCTATGCATATGTACCAACCATTAATGGGAGGACCAATGAGTAAATAACACATGTCATAAAGTAGGAGTTAGCTAAGAAGTCTCTAAGAGATGTTACTACATGCCTATCAAATGTTGGAAATTAACATAATTGGAATATGAACCTAATTGGACAATTTTAAAACATCCCATAGCCATTGTTATATCTAGTTGGTGATGGAGGATCATGGGTTCTAAATTCAATTCTAGATTTAGAAATAAAGGGAGAAAATAGAGCCAGCAAATTAAATTCAAATCCATGGTAAGTGATCTACCAAATGCCATTAATATGAGGGGATATATGCATACACTTATAAATCCTAAGGGAAGCCCACTAATGGTTACCATTGCTAAATGCAAATAAATATCTAACTCTCTATTTTCAAAATTCCACAAATCACATATATCACATGCCTCTTATGATTAACACTTCCTAATTACCCCTTTATCATGCTCTAATGGTTGCTATATCCTCAAACCCAAACTTGAGTACCAAGACACCACCTTCTCTATTGGCCTAACTAAGTATAAGCACTGCAATTATATATTTAAATAAATTGAGAAGGTACCCAAGCATTATACCAAAGATAACGACTATCAAGATAAGTATGAAGATGCCCTCAAGTCCTATAAAAAGTGTAGAATCTAGAAAGATGTATATAAACTAGAGGCATTTCCCTCTATCAACCTATTTGCTAACATCTTTCATAATTCCATCCATGTGTAAGACATTATCAATGAATGGGTTTCCTCACCCAACTCTTGGCACTAGATTGATGATATATCTAGGAAGACCTTCAAGTCATACTACTCCCTCATAGACTTCTCTTTATTTGATGATGTAGTGGCCATGCCACTTTGGATGATCACCTACCAGATCTATGATTTATTCCATGACTGGATTGAGAACCCTAACTCCAAGTTGATTAAAAAGGAGAGAATCAATGCTTACACAATTTTTACCTTATAAGAGGAGGTCCAAGTAGGAATAATACTACTAAACTAGATATTTAGGGACCCAAATTTCCAACACATTAATGAACTATGGGTGCATCTCTTGTATATGATCCTAACATGCTCAGACATCTTAGACATGGAAGGCTTGATAAAATTCAATTTGGTCTACACCATTGTATATGCCTAAGCTATATGTGACTTTTACATGATGAGCTACCTACTAGATGTAATCTACGGGATGTTTTTGTTAAAATCTTCAGCCTTTCCTATATGGGTTCATAAAATATCAATGGTCCACATGTTATTCTATAAGATGTATGGCCACTAGTTCCACCAACATGTATTTAATATTTATGATCACTTATACTTGGTGGTATATTAGGCTATAAATGAATTTTTGATGCCTCAACTCTCAAAAGTGATTTAGGACTCTATCATATCCATTGGGGACTACTAGTTATACAAGGATGATATGATGATCTAGATCATAAGATTTTAATAAATAATCCTTCCACTTATTATATTATATTCCTAAATTCCTAGTAAAATTAGATATCACCTATAAATTAGTTCAAGGCATATTCAAGTTCTACATACATTATCAATAGAAGGCATGCCCATATTTCCCAATCACCATACGACACCATGTCTACAAGAAATTCTAATTGATATAGAAGATGAAATTCAAGAGATACTCCTTCACCTTAGAAAAGTGAAAGGTCTAAAATTAGGATCCTAAAGGGGTGATTCAATCCCATTTGGTTCCATACTCAGCTTGGCTCAACATCAACTATAGCCATCATGCTGAAGATGATGATGAACTCTATTTGAAAATTATCAATGAATAGGAGGTGCTCTCCTAGATAGTGGCCAATAATAATAAGGGGAACAAGTATCAATAAATCCTCTCCACAACTCATCTAATTCCTGATAAGTTTATAGAGGATCCAACTCCAATAGTTTTGGCCATCTTTTATAGGATCCTATAGGGCATCCCACCACCTTCTCCCATAAATCTCTAGATCTAGATCTATCTCTACTTAAATTAGTAGATCCATCTCTTCATGCTCTAAATCTACCCCTACCTCTTTCAATTTATCCTCAAGCTATAACTCTACCTTATTTGGTAGATCTAATAACCAAGCCATGATAAATTTGACCCTAGGAAACATAATGCTAGGCATCCCATATGTATCCCACTCAAACCATTACCATATTCATTAATATTTGATCTTGAAAATAGCTCAAGAGTGAGCCCATAATGAGGCACCCAATGGGAACCCATCTATCTTCCCCACTCACTCATCCATCTCCTCCCATTTATCTTCCATCCCTCACTCCCACCTCATTCTAACTCCCACCTATAATGCCCACTAGTTTCTCTACCCCCTTTGTTTCCCATTACTCCCCATCTATATTTCACCTAAGTACCTTTTGAATTAGTCCTTCCAAGTGTAATTTACTCTTCATTCCCTTATAATCCTCTAATCTCACAACCTTGAGTCCTCCTAGTTCTACGTTTGGGTATGCCTTTAATAACAAGTGTGACTACAACCTTCGAGAGCATGTCATTTATAGAAAGGACCCTTTTAGTCCTTACTTAATTTATCATGGTGATCCATTTCATGGATATAATTACTCTACCATCATCCCTTGTATGCAATTTCATCCCTATCAGATCATCTAATGCATACCTGAAGGTATCCCAAAAAAGAAGCCAAATAAGAATAAAAGGTGATCCATACTTTGGCTCTAACTTGAACACCTTTTGCTCCAAATCCACCTCCTATAAAGTCCTTAATAGTTCTTCTATCCCCAATGGATGAATCTTGGTGATTATATCCTCATCCCCATCTCTCCCTTACCCAAGGCCCCATGGGAATTGCCTTTAAACAACCCCTCTATTACCTATTATTCCATGACCCATTCTCAAGGGTAATTATGCCTTAAATAAAATTAACTTAGGAATAGTGGTGGGCTAAAATGTTTCCATGGGCCTCCATTTTAATTATCCATCCTTTCACTCTCATTCCCCCTTCATATCCACTCCTTTCCTCTTCTACTCATTCCACTTCCTCCATCTCCCCTCCACCCTTCACCATTATTTTAGCCATGCCCCTATAACCTAAGGGATGGTCCCAAGGTCACAAGCACCATAGATGGCTATCAAATGTGACCCACATGTATAGTGGAGTTTTTACCAAGCCTCAAAGAGCATGAAAAAGATTCTCTCATGGAAATATTTATCCAAGAAGGAAACTTGATGATATAATAAACCTACCAAGATCTATTTTTCCTCACCAAGGTGAGGATTACCATTAGAGAGGAAAAGATGGTTGAGGACCCAATATCTTTCCTCTGAGCTACCCATAACATGTATAAGAAGATATTTTAAGACATGTAGATATAATTCTAAACTCTTGAAGCCCAAGTGAAGATCATATTTTTAGTTAGACTAATTGGGTAGGTCAAGGATGCCCTCCTAATACTTTTCTCAATCCTTAGGAAAGTATTATAGACTAATGTTGAGACTAATGTAATTATATAGTGTACTTAGGCCTACATGTGGATAATCACATAAATATATTATAAGTGATAGAAGCTATAAGTAGTGGTCAATAAGGGAATGTTCTCAAAGATTAAACTCATGTCGACCTTAGACTTTTGGTTTTACGAAACATATGCTAGGAACATGAGAGCTACAATGGAGGAGAGATTAGCCTTTTCTTGAACTAAAATAGGACCCTTGGAAGATGGTGAGAAGAAGACATTGACCTAATTCAAATAGGTCAATATATCCATGTTATTCCACTAGACAGAACCTTGCTTGACTAAGGGGAATTTAGAGTCCCCCTAGGTTAATTAGACTAGGTTATGAGGAAGAAAGTGGCCAGGTCAAACTAGAAAGGGGCCTAGGACATGTTGGACCTATAAAATAAATCTATGACAAGAATCAACAAGGTCTTTGGAGTCCAAACATTAATTAAATTAGCTTTCCAAATATCCTAGAGATTGGTAGCTTAGGCTGAGGTGATGTTTAGGGATCCCTTAATGAACTACATCAAGATGGAAAAGGAGTTTGACCTCATAGCAGTCATGCTAAAAGCTAGGAGTACCTAATTGAATCAACTATTAGG
>JARHVA010005363.1:1110000-1127500 GCA_037957365.1 Torreya grandis
AATCAAAATTAATACATTCATTTTTATTCTTTGAGAGGCCTATGAACTCCTTAATGATTTCTTATCATCCTGATAAATTTATATCAATTTGTATTTACATTGAGTTGAATTATTTTATCTATTTATATTGATCTATCAAAGAGGTTTATTTATTTGATTTCTAAATAAAAAGATCTATACCTGTGTGTTCAAATATTCTTTGTCTAATTTATTGTTTCCATATCTTGTGCCATAATCAGATTTAGAATTGAAGGAGATGAAAGATTTTTTTTTATATTTAATGGAAAAATTATCCCAAATTGAGATTGTTGCATTTGAGATTGCTTACATAATAGAAATAAAGAACTAAAATATTTATTTTGTAAAATAAACTTTGTGCATAGTTTTATTTCTAGATTTATTAAAATAGTGAAGCCCTTGAATGCAATGTTGAAATAGGATGCTAAAGTGGAGTGGAATGCAAAATCAAGGAAATATTTATAAGATGGTTTATGTGAGAGATTGTAGGGATCTCACCATCCCAAATATAGGAAATGTATTTCTTATATAATATTTATAATGTTTTAAATAAATATATAGTGTGAGAATTATATTAATAGTGTTTATTTATCTTCTGTTGGTGTTTATTCTACTATACAACTCTAATCTTCCCCAAGATATAATATCAAATTAGTATGAGATCTTGAGTGTTGTATGGGTTAGATCAATTATTCATTGTGATTATCCTAGATGATGAGAATCCTATGAGTAACATTCATAAATATATAATAGCATAGATAGTGGGTGTGTCAATTTTAGCTTTGTGATATATAGCCAATAAAGAGAAGCATCTAAAATTGATTCAAAAGATCTTCTATTTTATTCATGAGTTCTCACATGTTGTACCATGACTAGATCAAAAATCATGATTTGAATTTATTATTTGTTGCACTAATTTTCTAGATCAGCATCATGATTTGAAGCACAAATCAAAATTAATACATTCATTTTTATTCTTTGAGAGGCCTATGAACTCCTTAATGATTTCTTATCATCCTGATAAATTTATATCAATTTGTATTTACATTGAGTTGAATTATTTTATCTATTTATATTGATCTATCAAAGAGGTTTATTTATTTGATTTCTAAATAAAAAGATCTATACCTGTGTGTTCAAATATTCTTTGTCTAATTTATTGTTTCCATATCTTGTGCCATAATCAGATTTAGAATTGAAGGAGATGAAAGATTTTTTTTTATATTTAATGGAAAAATTATCCCAAATTGAGATTGTTGCATTTGAGATTGCTTACATAATAGAAATAAAGAACTAAAATATTTATTTTGTAAAATAAACTTTGTGCATAGTTTTATTTCTAGATTTATTAAAATAGTGAAGCCCTTGAATGCAATGTTGAAATAGGATGCTAAAGTGGAGTGGAATGCAAAATCAAGGAAATATTTATAAGATGGTTTATGTGAGAGATTGTAGGGATCTCACCATCCCAAATATAGGAAATGTATTTCTTATATAATATTTATAATGTTTTAAATAAATATATAGTGTGAGAATTATATTAATAGTGTTTATTTATCTTCTGTTGGTGTTTATTCTACTATACAACTCTAATCTTCCCCAAGATATAATATCAAATTAGTATGAGATCTTGAGTGTTGTATGGGTTAGATCAATTATTCATTGTGATTATCCTAGATGATGAGAATCCTATGAGTAACATTCATAAATATATAATAGCATAGATAGTGGGTGTGTCAATTTTAGCTTTGTGATATATAGCCAATAAAGAGAAGCATCTAAAATTGATTCAAAAGATCTTCTATTTTATTCATGAGTTCTCACATGTTGTACCATGACTAGATCAAAAATCATGATTTGAATTTATTATTTGTTGCACTAATTTTCTAGATCAGCATCATGATTTGAAGCACAAATCAAAATTAATACATTCATTTTTATTCTTTGAGAGGCCTATGAACTCCTTAATGATTTCTTATCATCCTGATAAATTTATATCAATTTGTATTTACATTGAGTTGAATTATTTTATCTATTTATATTGATCTATCAAAGAGGTTTATTTATTTGATTTCTAAATAAAAAGATCTATACCTGTGTGTTCAAATATTCTTTGTCTAATTTATTGTTTCCATATCTTGTGCCATAATCAGATTTAGAATTGAAGGAGATGAAAGATTTTTTTTTATATTTAATGGAAAAATTATCCAAAATTGAGATTGTTGCATTTGACACAATCAAATGTCAAATTTCTTCTCTCAAATTTCAACATGCTTCATGTAGTCCAAAATCATGACATATGCATTCATCGAATCTACTCCTATCTTCCCAAAAAAATTCCACTCAAGACATCTTCTTAGAAGATTGGTGTGCTTGAATGATGTATGTACATGAGAAGGAAGGATCGATTATCTTTTCTGAACTACAAATAATTAGTGATTTGATACTTCATATTCGGTGAGAGTTGTCAATCACATAGTGTGTTATTAAAATATAGTTGTCAACCACATAGTGTGTTATCAATCTCAACTTGAGTTACTTATATCCATGCATTCCAAGGATTATGACTCTATATCTACTTGTTATACTAATCGGTTGAATTCTATATAAAGTCTACTTTATTAGTGTATCAAATTTCTACAATGTGCAACCTATCTACCACACAAAGGAACCATTCAAGATGTGTAAACTGAGTTTAATATTTTTCCATCAAGAAAACCATGTGCATCATTATAATTTGTTTATTTTTCATAGTTTTTTTAAATTTAGTGTTATTATTTTCTATCATGATTTTTATTATTATTTAGATTTTATTTTTTATTTTAAGTTAAATATCTTTTGTAGTAGTTTATAGTTTTATATTTAAAAACTTTTGTCTTATTAAAAACATGTCTTTAGTGTTCTATATTAAGTCAGTTAAATTTTGAAGTAGTCTTATCAATATGTGTAATGAGTCACTTGATGGTTATATTTAAAACATTCATTTTAAGTATCATTATTAAATATAGGTTTAATCAATAGGATTATACTTATTGTCAATCAGGTTTATAGTCAAAATAATTTCTTATGTCAAAAGTGTCAAAGTTGATAAAGTTTATCATTTTTTTCAAAGAATGTAATGTCAAATTCTTTTTGGGTATATTATCAACAATTATAAAACATAAAAAAAAATTATAAAAGGACACATTTTTTAGTGAACCCAATGTCCTAAGTCAAAATAATTAGTTATGTGTGTGTGGGAGTCTTATCATAAAAAATGACATGAGATTTAATATCTTATCAATTGATTAAGCATACTCACTCATTAGAGGATAAAATAAATGAAAGTAAGAGGCTTTCTACACCTCTTTTTAGCCACTAGTGTTGGGGCCACATTCTACTTTAGTGGTATTTGCTTTTCAATTGTGTGAATTAGAACATATGATGTGTAACTATTCATATTTGTAATAAATGAACTAAAAATTCATCTATATCTTTTCTAAAATGTGATAGTGAAGAGAGATAGCAATCGTATTGCACATCATGAAGTGGCTTGTGGTATTCCACGTTTAAAACCATTATTTTGTGGTTTGTGGCAAGCCACTTGTAAAACCATTATTTTATGGTTTGTGGTAATCCACTTGTAAAACCATTATTTTGTGGTTTGTTGTAAACCACTTGCAAAACCATTATTTTGTGGTGTATTTTTGGTTGTTAGTAATCTACTTATTAAAAACCATTCCATTTTGGTTGTTGGTAATCCATTTGTAAAACCATCTGTAAGTTTTGTGAATTCCATGTGAAAATCATGGAATCATGAGTACAGGGGAAAATATGGGAGAGATCTTTTCTCCATGTTCACATTAAGGGGGTATAAACTAAGGGTTAATAATGTTCAAAAGGGGGTGAATGTTAAGGTGTGTTCACATTATTAATCTATAATAATGTAATTATTTTTAGTTAAACAATAATACATTAATAGAGTTTTGTTTGGTATATTATTGTTATGAATAATAACAATAATATACAGGATGCTTTTATTTAGTTTTTTAGTTATTCAAATATATTATAGTAATAATATATTTGTATATAGTCATTTGGTTAATTTAGAGATCTTTTTTATGAGATATTGTATGGGTCTCACCATCCTAAATATAAGAAATGTATTTCCAATATAATCACTATAATGTTTCAAATAAATATACAATGTGAGAATTATATTATCAATGTTTATTTATCTTATGTTGGTGTTTATTCTAATGTATAACTCTGATCTTCCCCAAGAGAAACTACCATAAAATATTGGATGCCTCCATATTATTTATCCTTCAAAATTTTCCTTAGGCTTTTGATAGCTCTTGATAACCCTAATTTTCACTAGGAAGCTTAGCAACACTATTCTAAGCATTTCTAGACATTGTGCCAACCTTTGTGACTGATAAATAGAAAACAAAATATAATTAAATATTTATACTAATTTTTTTATGTCATTTATATTTATATCAATTTTATTTTTTAAAATATATTATGAATTTTACATTCAAATTAATTCATTACCATTATACTTACTACAAAATGAATTATTCAAATTTTTACTCTTGTTTAGGTTCACGTATCAAAATAACAACAAAATAGCTATATAGTTACCCCATCCTTCTTATATAAATTCATATAGCTAAATAAATTTGTAGTATTAGATATGTATTCATAATTAAGGATATATTAAATACACTAGATAAAAGGTTTAAGTTTTAATTTATATGTAATGAGACTAATCTTTTACAAAATGTCAAATGGACCCATAAACCATGGAGTTAGTTTGGAAACTTTCCAAAACTTGATGGAGGTTTTTATAGGATGTAATAATAAGAATAGATTTTCCTTTATATGAAAATATGTAAAATATATCTTCAAGTCTACATATTTATTTTTCTTATCTGAAGCAACTTTGAGTTTCTTCTTAGTAGTAGCCATTTGAGACTCATATTCTTGAAACAATTTAAGATATGAATTAGAAATTATTTTTAAAGCATTCCCAACCAATTGGAATTATAAATTTAATTACATAAAGGTATTGAAAAGTATAATTTTTTAAAGAGGCATGTTGTTTGAAATATTTTTGATTTATTAATCTAAACAAGCTAAAAATATTGATAATTAAAATTGAATAAGAAATGTCCCAAATTACGTAAATCTAAATGTAAAAAGAATATTAAGATTTATTAATTACACTTAATATTTATAAATTTTACCAATGAAATATATTAATTAGATTATTTTTATTCATTTCATGTCTATGTCTATGTACATTTGTCAAAAAAATTGTAGTGGCTCTATGATTACTTGACTCAAGAATTATTTGTCTAAATTTATCAAGATAAATATAGTAATGCTCAAATGCCTACAACTAGTAGATATATCCCATACCTTTAAAAAAATTATATATTTTTGTGGTATAGTACACCATATATTGATATTAATTTCTATCATGATGTTTCCTATGAAATTTTAGAGCCTCAGTCTTGAGCATAGGTTTGAATTTGTCTTCTTATGCCTTGAGACCCCAAATCAACTTTATATACTTTATTGGATTATAAAAATGGGTTAGTAAGATGGGTTGGAAAACCCAAACCATAAAACATTTAATTTTTTAGCATTGATTATGTTCTAATAATATGAAGAGGCATCAAAATTCACATAATTTTCCCATCTATTTGAAGTTGTTTTTAATAGTGATCTACTAGTGTGTATGAAAACTATTTGGCTTTCAATACTTGACAATATGTATCATTTACTTTACTTTGGTTTTTTAGACTTAACCTAGGGAATAATAGTTTAATGGGTTTTTATATTTAGATTATTTAGGATAATGTCTCAATTAGGTGTAAATGTATTCCTCAATGTGAATTTAGTATTCCATTTGAGTGTAGGTAGATGTTAGATGTGAATAGGCATGGGCTTGATGTGATTATATAGATGACTCTTTGGGTAATTTAATTATATAAAAACATGTGAAACATGTCTTATGACCCAAGGGAAGGGTTTGAATTTGATAAATAGGTATTTGGATGACTCGAGACAATTTCAACAAAATAAAATGATATTAGTAACTAGTATCATCTGATTATTACCAACATTGTCTATGATAAGGGAAATAATGATGTGGAGAATGGAGATAGTATGCTTAAGATAATATAATAGTTTAGAAAAAATAGGGAGATCATATACATGAATGATGGAAAATTAAGAAGATAATGATCATAGATAGATATAATGGCTAGGAAAGTATGTAAGATTCAATTTTGCATGCAAAAGTCATGTCTGTTAAGGATTTATTAGTGTAGGATTTTCCCCACTATGTGATTTTACCTACATAGTATATTTATATTTCTTAGGTGTCACTTATATGTTTAATAAAGGTTAGTGTGGAAGATAATCCCATATTTATGAGGATGTGTGATCATGTCTAATGTCTACCTATATATGTACCTTTCTTAGAGCTATTTGGATAACTAACAAAGAATCTTATTGATTTTGAATTATTTTTCACATTATAAGACTCATCCTCTCATGTGCTCATTATTTCACCACTCCATACAAGTTTATCTTTATGCATTTGATCTCATCCAGTTATCAATCTTCAAGTGTAGCCCACTCCAACATGGTATCATAGTGGTATTGGTAGATAAATGTCATCAATTATATTATGATATCACTTGAATTATAGCTCCTTCTTAGTGTTATTCATTAATTTAAATTTTCAAGGTTTTGGTAAGGTTTATATAAAATCCATATATATATGTACCACTAGCATCTCCAAATGAAAAAAAATAGGATCATTGGATTCAGAAGGTCCCAAAACCCTAAGATTGACTATAAACATGACCTAGTTTTGAGACAAGATATTTTATACCATTTTAAATGTTTTGAAGGAAAGTTTTAATATTTCACAAATATCTATACCATTTTTTTCTCGAAGAGGATTTTTTTTAATGTTTCACTAGGTTTTTTGAAAACTTAGTGGGTCTTTTTAAGGTTTGGATGAATATATATCATTATTTATAGATCTAAGTTTTTTATTACTAATTTTTGAGGAAGGTGTACCATATTTTTGAAAATTTGATTTTTTAGTGTGTAGGTTTGTTGTGTTTTGTGCATTATATTATATGTTCTAGTTGTGCTACAACACATTGCCTAAGATGTATGGCCTTGTCCTTATATTCTATTAACTACACTCAACCAATGATAACACTTATATGATGATTGTACTTATCTAGTGATTGTACATATGGTTTAATATATTAGATGTAAAAAACCTATCCATATTATAGCTACATGTGACCACCGATTGCACCCTACTAACGACCATTGATTGTATGTAGCTAGGACTTGTCTATAACTCCTTATTTAGATTATGTGACTTGTGAGAACACATCAAATTCAAACTAGAAAGGTGTAACACCACTCACCCATCTATCAAATCAATGGGGGTGTACTCATCCTCACCCTTAGGCCTTGGTCACATGTGAATTAATCCCATGGTCACAACCAACCCAAGGGGACTTAACTTTTCTATGAAAACATGAGTTAAATATTTCATAAACCTAAAATATTAATTTTCCAAGGTGATTTTGTTTTAATAATTTGAAGCTCATAATTTTTATTCTATGGCTCCATTTAGGCACATTTTTTTAAAAGTTTGAGTTTTTTAGCTTTATGAATTTATGGTATTATTGATCCTCTATAGTTTTATGGGGGGTTGAATTTATTCTTCTCTTTTGTATACCTATGTTGCTTCTATATACATGCTAATTATATATGGACTTAAATGTTCTAATTACGTATACTCAATTATAAATTACCAACCTATGAAATATCAGATAAATTTTATGATTATTATACAAATTTCTATCTTGGAAAATTTTTATACTGAGTCTGACATCTATCAAATTTAGTGTTCATGGTTACTTATGGTCATGTCAACTCACCTATCTCATTGAGATATATAATATGAGGATAGTTTATTCTACTACAATGGTTATTCTTGGAAATACTAACTATGCTTCATAGTATATGCATATTGAATTATTTATCCTATAACTTGACCATATTCCATTTATATATGTATGTATTCATGTCCCCACTAACCTTTGACAATATAATGACTGGGCCAACTCTTGTGATTATGTATATGGTGGGATATACACCACCATGTCGATCATACACAGTGTCCCTCCACTATTTGGATCACTCTTTAGAATATTTTTAAAGATCCTATTCATATTTATATCACTCCTCTTATTTTATTTATTATGATGATATATTTATGATGGATAGTGTTCTTCCTTCTATTGAGCCACCACTATAGGATCAGATTCTGTTAAACCTTAGTTGTATTATTATAGAATCCACATTCATTGTTATATTGGATGTTTCTCTTCTAGATCCATAATATATTTTCTCTTCATAGAAAAAAATTTATGGGATGTGTAATGTAGTTACAAAGCTTGGAGTTACTCCTTTGAGAGATTATAGTGATTATTTACAATAGGATTACATATGTCTTCTAGATTCAACTTATTAGGATAATTTTCTACCATACATCTCTTCTTTGTTTGTACAGAATTTAATTTTGGATCTAGATGACATAATTAAGGACATTTATATTCTCTTTGATGACAACTCTATTGTAAATTCATCTTCTTATATAAATTTTATGAGGGTACTTATAAACCTTCCTACTCTCTCTCTCTCTCTCTCTCTCTCTATATATATATATATATATATATATATATATATATATATATATATATATATATGTATATATATATGTGTGTGTGTGTGTGTATATATATATATATTTATGCTTCCTTATTGCCATATTCTAGAGTTAGACTTGTGATTCCTAATTAGAGTTTGGCTCATTTAAGCACAATCTAGGATACTTTAAGAATTTTCTAGAGACTTACATCCTAATTCCGACATACATTCCACTTGAGTGGTAATTCAACATTTTATAGCTAGGGGTTTTTCTTCTAAAGGAAGAGGCATCATTTGTTACAAAGGGATCTAATACAACATTTTTCATGTGACATTATGTGATTATCTTATCTCTTTGATTTTTAGAGGCACACATTCACCATATTTTTCAAGATACAAGGTGTCTACATGTATTTGTAGCTTATCCCACTCTTATTTTCTTTATTTTGTAGGGGGGTGTTGAATTATGGGTTTTCTCATTTTATCTACTTTATGAGAGATTGATATGTACTTGCATACCTCATCAAGCCTTTGCGATGGGAATAAATTATAATACCCATCTAATCTATGCTTAAGTGGGGTGGGTGTTGGTGTAGGATTTTTACCACCATGTGGTTTTACCTAGATGGTCTAGTTATCTTGTTTAGGTGTCACTTAGGTGTTTAATAAATATCATTTGGAAATATATTCCCACATTCATGAGTATGTGTGATCATGTATATCTTTTACATATATATGTACCTTTCCTAAATCTATTTGGCTAATGAACAAAGAAGTATATTGATTTTGAATGATTTTACACATTGTGAATTTTATTCCTCTCATGTGGTCATGGTTTCACTACTTCATAAAGATTCTTCTTCATGCATATGATCCTATTTAGTAATCAATACTCAAGTGTGTCCAACTCTAATAATATTGGTCAAAACTAATGTTTTCTAGTGTCTAATACCAATTTTATGTGTCTAAAATTGAACCCTTTAGTTTAGTATTGAAAATTACAGATTAAAAATTAATAAATTTAATAACCTGAGTAAACCACATTTAGTGTCTTCAGGTATGGTTTGAGTATCTACCTTATTCCATCTAAAACCTACAACTAAATATAGATAAATAAATGTACACTTATGATAATATGAAAATAAAATAGATCATTGGAATATTTAAAAATTGAATATAAAGGAAAAAATACATATGTGACTATACAAACCAAGATTCCCTTATGAATTCATTGGAGATTGGGGTGATTATTCCTCAAAGAGATTCCACTTGTTAAAACCATGAGGTGGGAAGAATATTCATCGACCCCCATTGGATACTAAGAAGTGATATCAATTAAATGATGTATAAACCTAAAATACTCATCTAAAATATCATTCTAACTATTTTAGTTGATCATGTATCAAGTTCATATGCCAAGGTAGAGCCCAAAACTAGGCTTGTATTTAAATATGAAAAAATTTGAATCAACTTCTATAGATGAATTTTAGAGTCAAAGTGATAATGTAATTACCTTAATTAACATCATATAATTATACTAATTAATACATGAATAATGTACATGTCCCATAAAAAGAGATGGGTGCTCTTTCAAAATTTGAATTAGCTAGTTCACAAGCAGGCAGGAAACTGGTCAGGGAGAATTTAGCAGGAGGTACATACCGTGGAGGAACTGTAAGGGGTGTGGAAAAGAATGTTGGGTCAAAATATTTGGCTGATGTGGATAATGGAAAGTCTATGTGCGTATCTGATCCTTTTTGTGGGGTCTGTGTCCCCCCATTGGATCATGTAGTGGGGCAGGATATCAAAAAGGAGAAAGAAAATGTTGATTCTAACAAGGAAAGTCCTTAGAAGGGATGAAGGTAGGGTTCTTAGAATGAAGGACTTGGTCATCTCTGTTTGGTAAGAAACCTACTAGAAAATCTCTTTTCCCATTGGTGACTGCTAAGTCTTGCTGGGAGAAAGGTGAGTTTCAGGTTTTTATTCCAGATCCTTTAGTAGATTTTTCTGTGTCTTCCATGGATTTCACCCTAGTGGGCAAATTTTTAGGAGTAAGACCAGATCTAGAATCTCTTAGAAAAATGGTTAAAAGGAATTGTGTTATTCATGGAGAGATAGATATTGCACCAATGTCAAATGGTTTTTTCTTGTTTATCTTCAACTGTAAGGAATACATGAATACGGTTCTTAGTGGAGGACTGTGGTCTTTTGGAAAATGCTCTCTCACTATTAAAAAATGGGAGCCTAACATGGATCTTTCAAATTATTTTTTCTTAACCACTCCCATTTGGGCTAGACTTCTTGGTCTCCCTTTGGAATTTTGGCATGAGGAAATTTTTAAAGGTATTGCCAGTTCTTTTGGTGAACTTGTGGCATTGGATAATGCTACAGCTTCTAGAACCAAAATTCAAAGTGATAGACTTTATGTTAAAGTGGCATACCTAAATCATCTCCTAGAAAAGGTGGAACTAATATCCAAGCTTGGTAAAAAAACTCAAGAATTTTTTTTTGAAGATTTTCCCAACTCTTGCTATGCTTGTAAGAAATAGAGGCATCTGGTTAAAAATTGTCCCTCCAAAAGTAAACATCATCCTAGTAGTGTTTTGGATGGGAAATAGACCAAGGTTTAGCAAAAGAAAGTATGGAAACCCAAAGAAGATCATCGCCAAGAACAAAAGAACAATGTAGATTCTAAAGATCCACATGCTGAGGTAGATAAAGAGCCTTCTTTTGAAGATTCTAATGTTCTAAATGCTGAGGTGGATAAAGAGATTTCTTTTGAGAAAGTAAATTCTGAGAAAGAAGGACATGAGTTGCAATTAGAGACCATAATACCTGAACAAAGAATAGAGGATCTGATAGATCTATCAAAACAAATCATTATCTATCAAAGGATAGAAGATCGAGGGAGAGATGTAGATGACAAAATTGTGCTAGAGGAAGGTGAATTCTTGGTTGAAGACATAAATAAATTAGAGGAGGGAGATCTTTTTTCTCAGTCCAGGGAGATCTAGGTGTTATCTCAGGCTGATAATGACTTTCCTTTGGATGAGCTTCCTCCCATAGAAGCTATGAAAGATAATGGAGAAAAATCAAATCACAAACAAAACCAAAGAAAAAGGGTTGAAATAAAGATCAATACTAAGGGGGTAGAAACTAGAAGTAGCAAAATAGATCAGCAAACTAAGGTGAAACCTCTTGCTTCTACTCTGAATAAATTTGGAAAAAGAGCTAAACAACATTCTAAGGTGAAACTAGATGTTGGTTCCCCAGACAAACCTGGAAGAAGATCTACTAAGAAAAATAGAGAGTTAAAAAGTATGCAGAATATTGCTGATGGTAGGCAGGCAACTATTTTGGATTTTACCCCTAAAAAATAGATATGAAAATCATTACTTGGAATATTAGGGGGCTGAATAGTATTCATAAACTGGATATTGTTAGGAATTTTTTTAGAGAACAAAACCCTGATTTTCTCTTTCTACAAGAAACTAAGATGAATAAAGAGAAAGTGGAACAGATTAAAGATTTTAAAAATTATTCTATAAATGCTAGTAGTTCAAAAGGTGCATCAAGGGGAACTTTGATGTTATGGAAGAAGAATTATTATTCTGGAACCATTATGATTGCTAGTAAATATCTTACGATAGCCAAAATTACTAGTGTTGACCAAAAGGAGGGTTGGTATATTGTGAATATTTATGCTCCCAACATTAAGCACCAAAGGAAAAAGGTTTGGGAGACTATTTCTAATTTTAAAAGTAAGGACTATTCTGGATGATGGATTATAATGGGAGACTTCAATGTGCCTCTCTCTGATCATGAGAAAATGGGAGGTAATGCTACCCAACTAGAAGGGAGATTGGATTTACTGGAGTTTATAAATAAAGAGGGTTTAATGGATATGGACCTCCATGGAATTTAGTTTACTTGGAGTAACAAGAGAGTTGGTAATGAATGTATTTAGGCTAGGTTTGATTGTGCTCTTATTTCTCTTGATTGGACTAAAGAATTCATTTACAAGTTGGAAGCTTGCCAAAAAATTGGATCGGATCATTTTCCTCTCATTTTCACTGCTGCAAAGATTAATCTTAAGAATAATTTTCCTTTTAGATTTAAGAAGATGTGGATGCAACACCCATAGTTTGAAAGTAAATTGGAAGAATGGTGGAGTATTGATATTGAAGGTACGGCCCTCTTTAGAGTTGCTTCTAAGCTCAAAAATGTTAAAAGGGAAGTTAAAATATGGAATAAGAACAACTTTGGGAATATATTTGAGAACAAAAATGCTATTAAGGAGGATATTCTAAAAACACAGGAAAAAATTTAGAAGGATATAATCCTGACCTCCTTATTGAAGAAAATGAAAAGTTGGCTCAATATCATGACATCATCACTAAAGAAGAAATCTACTAGAGACAAAGATCAAAGTTGTTATGGTTGAGTGAAGGAGATAAAAACACAAAAATTTTCCATCTATCCACTCTTAAGCATAGAGCCAAAATTCACATATCACACCTAAAAAAGGGAGACTTGAAGATTATAGAGGATAAGGCCATTTTGGACGGTTAGGCTGAAATCCTTAGAGTGATTCCTCCTTTGGTTTCAAAGGAAAAAAATAAAATGTTAAGCTCAATTCCTAAGAATGATGAAATTTTCAAAGCTGTTTGTTCTCTAGGAGGAGATAAAGCTCCTAGTCCTAATGGATTGCCCATGTTTTTTTCTAAAAACTTGGAAATTTATTGGTAAAGATGTATGTGATGCTGTGAAGGAATTCTATGGAGCTAAACAGATGCTTAAGGAAGTCAATTCCACCTTTTTGTGCCTGATTCCTAAGAAAATTAGTGCTGATTCTCCTAATCATTTTAGACCAATCAGCCTTTGTAATTCTTTTTATAAAATTATTTCCAAAGTTCTTACTTCTAGAATTATCCAAGTGATTCCTTTGATTATTGCTAATCAACAAAATGGCTTCATCCCAGGTAGACAAATCCTTAACTCTATCATCTCTGCTCATGAAAATATTCACTCCTTGTCTTGTTCTAATAATCAGGGGTTCATTATGAAAGTTGACATTGCTAAGGCGTATGACAGAGTTGATTGGTCACTTCTCTCAAACATTCTATTAGCTTTTGGCTTTGACCAAAAGGTTTTTGGTCTTATTCATCAATTGGTTTCTACCTCTTCTATTGTTGTTCTGGTTAATGGAAGCTCATCTCATTTCTTTTATCCCTCTCGGGGATTGAGACAAGGTGATCCTTTATCCCCCATCCTTTTTATTATTATGGCTGATTGTTTGGGGAGATATATTAGGGACTTGGTCCATAGAGGTTTCTTTAAGGGATTACAACCTTCTTCCCATCCTCTAATTTGTTCTCATGGACAATTTGTTGATGATACTATCTTTATGGGTAAGGCTAAAGTCAAGGAAGCCAAAAATTTGAAGCAAGCTATAAACTTATATTCTGTTGCCTCTGGTCAATTGGTTAATTGGAATAAAAGTGTTGTCTTCTTTATCAACACCCCTATCTAGAGACAAAATAAAATTGCTAAAATCCTTGGATGTTCTATAGGATCTCTTCCCTCTTCTTACTTGGGTCTTCCTCTTGGCCTGAAGGTCCCTGATATCTTTTGGGAAGATCTTATTAACAAATTCAGCAAGAAACTTGCAAGATGGAAAGAAAATATTTTCAGCCAGGTAGGTAAGTTAACTCTTCTGAAAGCTTGCCTTCAAAGCATACCTACTTATGCTTTAAGTCTCTTTAGAATTCTTATGAAATTTGCTGAGTCTATTAAAAAAATTCAAAGAAATTTTCTATGGACTGGTACTGAGGAAAAAGGGAGAATGCCTTTAATTGCTTGGGATCATGTTTGCAAACCTTTCAGTGAAGGGGGATTGGGAATCAGGAAAATTAGAAGTATGAACAAAGCTCTTTTAGCCAAACTAGGTTGGAGAGTTTACCATGACAACAAAGAGTGGAGTACCATATGGAAACATAAATACCTCTTCAATGCTAAATCCCTTCTTAATTTCTTCTCTCTTCCTGATGTTATTCATCCTTCTTCCATATGGGGGGTTGTTTAGGGGACCAAGAAAACTCTAGAAAAAGGATGTTCCTAGAAAATTGGTAATGGGCTTAAGGTGAAATTTTGGGATGATGTCTAGTTAAAGGATCATCCCTTGATTGGAGATTTCCATGACAAGGATTTAGTTGATCGATGCAAGCAGAGATATGGCATATTAGTTAGTCATTATTGGTAGAATGATTCTTGGGTGAATTTAACTGATGTTGATCAAGGCTTTAGTAACATCCAATTATCTCTCAATGCTATCTCTCTTTATCCTTATCTTGAGGATGAGATTATTTGGCATGCTAACCCTAGTGGCCAATTTAAAGTCTCTACTATCTTTACTTCAAAGGAAAAGGGTAATCAACCTTTTTGGTCTCATGTCTAGATTAAGGGGCTCATCCCCAAAATTAATATCTTCTTTTAGACTCTACTTCAAAATAAAATTTTGACCCTTGACAATTTGCAAAAAAGAGGTATAAATGTGGTTAATAGGTGTATTTTATGCAAAAATGGACTTGAAGATAGAGACCATATGTTTTTGAATTAATATTACACCTAGTAAGTGTGGACTAAGATTCTTAATTTTTGGGGTATAACATGGGTCCATCAAAACAATGTGGAA
The DNA here is from genome assembly GCA_037957365.1 of Torreya grandis. Taxonomy (NCBI): domain Eukaryota; kingdom Viridiplantae; phylum Streptophyta; class Pinopsida; order Cupressales; family Taxaceae; genus Torreya; species Torreya grandis. The sequence continues at coordinate 1,125,452 of JARHVA010005363.1, forward strand.
CTCTCTTTTAAAAGCTGGTGTTGTCCCTCTAAGAATTTTGATGCTCTTTTTTTTTGGAAACTAACTCTCCCTCATCACTGGTGGGGTATCTGGAAAGAAAGAAATAATAGAATATTCAGGAGTAAAGAACTTCAAAGATGGGTGCTTGGTCAAAATATCATTAGAGCCATCAAGGAGAACTTTAAATCCCAGAGGGATTCTGATCAAACGTTTCAATTTGATAACCCTTTATGATCTGAAGGGTCAAATTTGAAAACTAATAATCCAAGATCGATCATAAAATGGTATGTTCCTCCTAATGGATGGATCAAAGGGAACTTTGATGGAGCAGCTAAGGGAAATCTGGGAAGAGTGGGATGTGGAGGGGTCTTGAGAGATCATGTGGGAAATGTAATTGATGCTATTGTTGTCCCAATTGTTAATTTGAATAGCCATATTACTGAAGCTACTGCAGCCCTATACACTATTAAATTAGCTATTGATTTGGGGTATTCCAAATTATGGTTGGAAGGTGATTCTTTGAATATTATTAATACCCTAAATAATAAAAATTCAATCTCATGGTTTATTGAGGCTACGGTTATGGAAATCAAAGCCTTAATTCAAAAATTTGAAAATGTGGCCATATCCCATACATATCGAGAAGCTAATGGGGTAGCCAACTGGATAGCCAATCATGTTGTTCAAATGGGGCATAAAGTGAGGTGGCTTGATGAATTAAATAAGCACATGGATCTTAAAGCGCTTATTAATTATGATGCCATTCATTCTAAAGTGGGAAAGATTTGCTTGGATTAGCAATTTAATGATTTGGTGGAGTGGCCTTATGGTTGGCAGATTACCTTCCTTGAGGAGGTACATTCATGAGAATGTAATGTGGTTGCTTCATGTATCATCAAAAAGGTGAATTCCATTTCAAGTAACAAATAACTAGTTCCATTTCAACCTTTTTGACTTCTGTGTTTGGGTGCTTCTAGTTTTTTGTTTGCTTTGCAATATGAGGGGTGAACCGCAGAAGCAAGAACTCAAAAAATTTGATGACTAGAAGGCTAGATAGGATGTATGGAATATTCTATAGAAAGGGAAGGTGGTTAGTTATATGGAGCATTTGCATGGCTTTAAACCCCATGTCACCACTGCCTTCTTTAAAAATTGGGTTGATGACATAGTTACTCTCTATGGAGTCACTGTGAAGCTTACTGAGGACTTCATTGCCAAGGTTACGGGGCTTCCCATGGGTGGTATTAAGTTCTCAAAATAGACCAGTATCTCTAATGTGGCCTACAAATTTTTTTTGAAGATGGATGCAAAGGAGAAGTAACTAGAAAAGAATAGAGATTTCTTTGATGTGGAATAGATAAAAGGAATTTGGAGAGACGTGCTATGCTATATCCATGAGTAATTTATCCTTGATGGTAGGAATAAAAGAGTTCACAAATTTCATTTTGTTTTTCTCAACCACTTTAGGCACAAGGATAGAATTTCTTTCCCTTTCTATCTGCATTTTTCATTGCTTCAAAGCTTGTATACCCAAAGGAAGAAGGAGTCTCATCCCATTTTACATGAAGCTCTGATACTTGTCATAGAGGGTTTTTGTAAAAATAAATCCATAGCTTTGATTCCTTCTTCTGACAAACATAAGGGTTCCAACAAGTGTAAGAAGGATGAGAATGTTAAAAGGATAGAAAAGGCAAAACCAAAACCCTCTATTTCTCAAAAACAAATTGTAGAAGAGGATTTTGAGTTGGAGAGTACTGAAAGCTCTAAGAAGGATGTCCTAAAGGAAGAGGAAGGGATTGATGTTGGGGAGTTCAGCTCCAATTTAGATGGATATCTGAAAACTAAAGGAGAAATTGAGAAAGGGAATGAAGAGGATACAATTGAGGGAACTTAAAACAGAGCAAATCTAAAAATGAGGGTAATAAAAATGTGTTTGGGGAAGGTGATTAAGACAAATATATCTTAACTAATGATCTATTTTCTATGAGAGAGGAAGATCATATGGTTTTGGCTCTACTCCTGCTATAGAGACTGGGGGACAAGAAGAGG
>JARHVA010005363.1:1132500-1228797 GCA_037957365.1 Torreya grandis
ACTAGTAACACATGTCATGCATATGTCCCATTTTTTATTTTTTGAATATTTTCATTTTGTTTATTGTAAATTATGTGAAGTTTATAGGAATAAGATGGCATCTAATAGATGTGATGACTTATATGGAGACTATAGTTATAAAGTGCTACACTCTACATATAGGATCTCATAAAATTCCCATATGTCATCATTTTAATCCTTATAATACCTTTGTATATCAATCATCTTCATATTTCATTTTGACATTTTTAATATATTATGCATACAGATTAAATTTTATTCCATTTTATATTATGGTACATATTTTGTCTTGTGCATGATGTCATCTCACTTGTATCTGAGTCAATTATATTTTGGTGCTCATTATTTCCATAATATTGAATATTGATTATATTTACTTTATATAAGAAGTAAGTGTATCTATTTTGATTATTGATTGTATCATATGTTTGTTTTAACCATTTTGTGCAAGTTTATCCCATAAATAATCATTAGGGCACCAAAAAAATCAATGTATTAATAATATTTGGACCACATGTGATCGGTAATGTAATATACCCAATCAATCTATTAAAATATATAATACACAATAATTTAGTTGTGTTATGACCCAATTATTATAAGAATACAATGTTTCATGTATTTTCACCCTCTTTATCATCATTCTAAATTTATCGTTAATTATTAACTTCAATTATAATTAAATGCTTAATGGATATATTTATGGATGGTTTTACTTTCTATATACACAAAATATTTTCAAACTTTATTAATTATTGATGCTTTCTCTCTTATAGTAACCCATCGAGTCTCAATCTATTTGAATACAAACCTTAAAGGGTGCACCAAGAAATGGGTGGACAGACCATTAATGATTTTCAAGATTATTTTCCCCTATACCACTTTTTGCAATCAATAAAAAATATCCTATATAATTCCATAAGATTCAACACCTCCATTACACACTCTTCCAATCAATTCACTACCTTCAACATCTACTACCTAAGATAAAAACTCTTTTTGACATTTATCAAACTTTGTCTACCTAGGCCAACCCTGTACTCAAAATATATTAGCATGTTATGGGTCTATATCAGCCTTAACCAACTTAGACTGGGATTTAATTTGATTTTAATAATTAATGATACATGGTGAATTGGTTTGACTCTATCAGCTAGAATTTTGAAAGGGTTTAGGGTTAGATTTAACTATATATACACATCCTTTTCAGTATTTATTAGAGAGACAATAAGAATAACATCATATATTGTGCATCTATCTATCCACCATTTTACTTGAAGATCATTACTTAGGGTTTCAATAATACACTTGGAGATACAAATCTTGTCTTGTGGAGAAGCATTTTGGATGCATAGATATGTCATGTAGCCTAGAGATGACTATCCTTGTTATTCTTACATACCAAAACAACCTCTTCTGAATCACATTTTCCAAGGGAGAGATTGAGTCTCATTAGGTTCATATTCAAAGGTACGTATTCATAAATCCTTTTCCTCCTTGTTAAAATAGATAGATTTGCATTTTTTAGCTTATATTCTTCTCTCTCCATGCATTATTATTTCCTCTACTTTGGCTTAAGTAGATATATTATATGCGTGTTTACTTTTATGTTTATTACCCCCATTTTGTGGCACAATATTTCATGAGCACTAGGTTAGATTTTAATTTATTTAATAATTACTTTTTGAATAAGAAAACATAGGACATAGCTAGAGTTATTGCATGGTGTTATTTGAATAGAGGCTTTGAAACCCTCTCTAGTGATATTATTATGGTAAGGGACCCCTGGTTAAGTCTAGTGGATCCATCTTGGTCATGACCATAATTATCCAAATGTACTAACAAGTGTAAGGGTAAGTGTGATTTATTTTCTCTAAGCTAGGATTGATTTTTACATCAGTTTCACTTTCCCTTGAATACATTCTAGTTAATCCAACATGAATCTAATAGTCGTAGGTTTTATTTCACACATTCATTTATTATCATCTTATATATTTTTATTTCTATAGTACTATATTAAACCTATGGATATAGTATAACATTTTGTGCAAATATTTAACACACAATCACTCCAAATCAACTTTATTTTCTCTATGCAGCTCTTTTCCAACAATAGGTAATTGGATCAATCAAATCAACATAGTACTTTTTTTACCATAGGTTTGTAGACTTCATCAACCCATGTGACTCTATTTGTATCTTTATTTATATAACATATGTTTTTAGACTTAATTTACCCCATTGGCTATATTCACATCTTTATTTTTTGCATATATGTTTTGATACAGCATCGACCCAGTCAACTCTATTATCAAAATATAAAAATCATCATTTAAACAACATAACATAAAATTGACAAATTAGTAATCTTTAAAAGTTATGAAGGTTAATTCTTAACTTCTTTGTCATTTATATTTTTATTTTTCATACTTTATACTCTATAAAATTTTAACCCTAGAGGGAACTAGGTTGACTAGCTCGACATAGTTTTGTAGCTTATTTTCTCTCTAGAATACTCAGTCTACTAATCCAATTGAGTTCTTCTAGGTCTTAATTTCATAGAAAGAAGTGACCCTATTAAATCTATTATTTAATGTTTTCATATAGTGTCACCTAAAATGAACCTATACGCTTCAAAGATTAAATAATAAACCTATCTTGCTAGTAATTAATTCACTTTTCATTTCTATTACTTACTTTCTTAGAATAACAAACATAGACTGAATAAGAGGTTTCTAATTTATTGATTTAGTCACACCACTTTTCTCTTTTTCATACTCTTCTAAATCAATTAACACTAAAAAACACTAAACATTTTCTTCCTAAGGTTTACCTACTTAGATTTCATCACCAAAGAGGAATCCAACTTAGTTTTCTAACCAAGTACAAACATGTGGTTAATGGTATATATTGGCAAAGTACCTAACACCCTTATCACTATGGGATTGTGAAGTGAGGGGATAGGATGAAATACTAAGCTAGTGTCATCACCAATACAAATCCATTTCAACGTAACTACCTAAAACTATCCATACATTGATTTTTTAGTTCCTTCTTATATCCAAGTATCTATCACATTAATTTCAAAATTTATTACAACTTAACAAGACTCAGGAATGACCACTTAATTTAGCATTTAAATTCTAGTTTTTTTTCTTTATATTTGATTATTTTATTTTATATTGTAAAATTTATACTAGTTAGTGTTGGTATGAGATGTGTGCTATGTGATATAATTAGATCAAACACATTGATCTAATTATTTGTATGTTTAACTGTATTTGTTTAGTCCTTATCTTGAAAAATATTTCCCTATATTTGAAACATAGTCAACCCTATTGACTCAATATATTACATGTTACCTATTCTATTTATCTTTAGTACACAATCAACCTATATGATTATGTGTTTCTTTAACTTGCTCAGTTTTACCATATACACAACACAATCAAGCAGTTTGACTATGTCTATTATACCCTGTTTTGTTGGTCTTACCTACACAATTTGTTGACCCAATCGACTCTATACCTTTTGTTCAATATTATTCTATATTTGGCCAACTTTTTCCTTTTTTTTCTTCTTCACTTTTTGACTTAATATTTTCCCTAAATAATAAATAAATCCCTTATCAAAATCTTTTTTGATAACCTAAATCCATTTAGATGATGTTTAGGATATTCTTTTTCCTACCCTTTCTACCCAAGAGGATCTTTACTTTTAGAGTAATTTTTTCTCATCCCTAATATTTGGACTACAATATGGTCCAAATTACTCCAACTGATGAGATTGATGGATCAGATCCATTCTACACTTCTCAAGATAATTCTCTTTTTATGGCACCTTATTATATTGTGGGGGAAATTGACATAATCCTAACAAAAAACCTAATAGTAAACCTTTTCAACACCAACAATCTGCCTCCTAATAATATACCACCTAGCAACCCTTCCCCTAATACCAATTCATGGAATATTCCTACTACAATCCTAATAATCCTCATCCCAACACCAATACACCAATTGATACCACTCAAATTCTTGCAAAAATAGTGCAATAAATGAACATCATGTAAACATATAATACCTCTCAAAAGATGAAACATGGATAATCACCCTCCTATTCTTCTTCCCAAAAATAACCAAAATTTCATCACTCTGACTCTTAACAATGCCTTGTGAAATATTATTCCCCAACCTATTATGCATAACAAGATTCTTTAACCTATTCAAAATGAACCTTTAACCCACTTCATTATATCTATTCATATTGATAATATATCTCTAACTATTAAATATGTTGGGATTAAATACCCCACATCTTTTCTCAAAGCATTGGATAATCTTTATAAAGAGTGGATTCAAACTAATACCTTGACTACTACCAAAATTTTAGTTAACACATTCACATGTGATGTATTATAATGGTATAACCAACTTCCCTAATATTATATATGAAAACATGAGGATTTAGTCAATCCTTTAATTAAGGATTTTTAACACAATGATCTTCTATAAAATTATCTTAGAAATTTTATTAGTGGTAAATAATCCTTTTCTGAATTAGCTCATGATTTTGATCAAACATTGGAAATATTTGGCTCACAAAGCTAATCATAACATGACTAATGATCAATTTTTCAAACTATTAATAACTACCTTAACACCTTCCTCCAATACAAAGTTTGAACTTTTTCTCCCCAAACTTTAAATGATGCTATTAATCAACCTAAGAAACAAGACTTTATCATGAAATAGTTTGAGCCAAACATTAAAAACATCAAGGGATCTTTACAACACTCCACCAATATAATTACTTGTAATCCTCTTCCAAAAAAATGGATAATACCCAAGCTTCCCATATGCCACTAACTATTCAACAACAAAAACAAATTTTATCACCTTCTTAACCATTCACTTATGTTAATAACCCACCTACATTTTATGAAATTAACAAAATTTATTGGTTTCATGTCATGGGATTACAAAATTTTCCATTTCTTTTATGTTAGGATATACCTTTAATCATGATTCCATGATCAAAATATGTCATCATGATTATGTTAATACTTCTCAAAATAAATAAGCTTTCAATCCTTCTTCTTTTAACAATGCAAAAACTTTTTCTACCTCGAACCCTCAACATTCAGATAAGGATATTTTGAAATTAAAGCTAAATATGCTCAATACTATAAAATTATTAATATGTAAATTTTGCAAATTCAATTATCAATGTAAACCCACCCACAAATATTCCATCATAAATACAAAGAAAGTATTGTATATAATTAGAAATGCTTCTTGTATATAAATCAATCATGGATCAGAGAAGATAGAGCATAGCTACACTTCTGATTGGGAATACATTTGCTAAGCAAGATCATGACCAAGATGGGGATACACTAGACCTTATTAGGGATCAATTATCATAATAAACCATGATAGTAAGGGTTAAAAATCCTACATTATAACATAATCATGTAACAACACTAAGAAATTCATAGGTTTAGTGTTCACTCTATATTTAACAAATAATAAAGTAAATATAATCTAGTGTACACCAAAGCTTATGGTATAAAGTGGGGGTTAGAAACAAAAAGAACTAAACTAAACCTGTGTAGAAGAAATATACTCATGTTAATGTATGTGGAAACTTAATGCATGAGAGTGAAGCACAAATGCATTATCTATCTACTCTTACAAAGGAGAAATATAGTTAAGAATACTTACCTTAAAGATGAACCTGCTGAGCCTCAATATTTCCCTTGGCCAAGGTGTGTTGCAAGAGATTATTGTGGTATGTAAGGATAAAAAAGATAATAATCTCTAGGATACAGAACCTATCTATACATCTAAAATATTTCTCCATAAGGCAAGATCCATAACTTCAAAGAAAGTATGGAACCCTAAGCTTTATGCCTTAAGTAAAATGGTTAATAATTAGATGTTCATTCAGACTTATTCCTCTTCACTTCTCTATTCTAAAATGGTTGGAAATGAACTTGTATGTATAGGTGGATCTTGTCCTAAATCCTTCTAAATATGTTGACTATATAGGGTCGACCTTGTATGTTTTTGAGAGGTAAATCACTAGGTCCCAAGCTAGATCAGCCAAAGGGATAATGAAACTCCAAGTGAAAAATATCCTTAAATAATATAGGGTCAGCCCTATCAACCTTGTACAATAATTAGAGGATGAAAACTATATAGGGTTGACTCAGCTAGCCTAGTATAGTCAATTGGTGAAAGGGGGTCAAGGAAAGAACAAGGAAGATAAAGGATGACAAATGGCTAGAATGGGTGATAGTGATAAGAACAAGATTAGGGTAAATGGTTTTAGGAGACAAGTATGTAAATGGCAAGTGGAAAAAGGGGAAAAATATTATGATGTACTAATGGTCTACCCACCCCTTTCTCGATACACTCCTTAATTTTGTCACCCATAGAGATCCATACTTGATGGATTCGTATAAGATACAAAGTATCAATAATTGATAAAAGTTTGAAAATATTATGTGTATACATATTCCCTACTTGAATCTCATCATGTTTCAATAAGTGCAACATAAGATGGTGCTTCCGAAAATAGAACATGATAACACATAATGTTGATGCTAAGTAAAGTGTAGTAAGTAGTAAATAAGATAAATGAAAGGATAGAATTGAAAAATACATACCTTTACTTACCTTAGTGTTGTAGATAAAGAAGTAGACTGAAAGAAAAGAGTGAAGGTATCTAATGTGAAGAACACTAAACAAACCTGTAAAAGTTAGAGCAAAATAGCCAAAAGTCAAAAAAATTGTAAATTAGGCATATGATAGTGGAAAATAAATTTTACGTCATCATGAATCCAATGTATTTTATAGTTTGAAAAATGGATGAGTAAAAACAAAGATATAAGAAAAATAAGGAATCTACATCAAAATAATTAAAGAACTTGAATTGCTAAAGTGTTTTTAAATAGGGGGAAAGAGAAGTCATTTGGTTATTTTGACTTGTGAAAGAGATAAAAAGAGCTCTGGAGACCAAATGGGCTAGGATGGTGAGGAGGCAACAAGTTAGATGAGGGGGAGCTCCAAGAGTGACAAGAGGTGCGCTACAGGTATGCAACTATGAATCTTAAGCTAGTTTTGGCAAAATTTAATGAATTACATGTATTTTTAGAAAAATGTAATTTTTAGCATTTTTAGATGTTGAAATGAAGAAAAAATAGATTCTATAGGCAGGAAAAATTAATTAGGCAAATGGGTTTGAAGGAATTAGGGATAAAATTGTAAAAAGGCACATTTTAAGGAAAATGCAAAGGGTTAGAAATAAAAAACAACTAGGTTGACCAAGTCAACCTAGTAGACTAAAAAGGAGAAAAATCCACATTGCTAACCTATTATGTATGTGCCAACCTTGTCTGTTTTACATACTATTGACCTAGTACAGTTTGTCAACTAATCCAAAAAGTCTAAAATGACAACATAGTACTAGGGAGAGAAAAATAAGAGGGTGAGTTAATATTTTAAGTCAACCAAGGCAAAAATAGAGAAATTTTGGTCAAACTAGGTTGACCAAAGAACCAGAATGGTATAAAAATATGTGCAAAAGGTTAAAAGAAGGTTAGAATGGCTGAAATGACTAGGTAAGGGGAAAAAGGATTGAGTAGGCCAAAAATAAGTAAAAATGAATAGATTAAAGTAGTGTAGGCTTATTTTTTATTGAAACTATTAAAAGAATGTACTGTGAATATACATGACATGGAATATCTAATTCATCTTTTGTTGTTTATTGGTTATAGAGATGACCCAAATTTTGGAGTTTGGTAGATGCATCATGGATAATAGGTCTACTAGAGCATTTAACTATAGGAGATAGATCTAGGCTAGTATTTATAGTCCTATGAGGGATAACTAATATGTGTAGGATTTCCCTGAGCATAGATCTATTAGTAATATTCCTTGGATGTTGGGAATGATTTAATAACAACTTTAGATGGGAGGTGGATGGGGACATGGTAGAGGTAATTATCACTCTAGAAGATGCACATCTCATCCAAGGGCTATCGATAGTAGGAGCACCAGTGACTACATATATATACTAGATATGCTAAAGGAGAGGAAAACCTTAGCCATGTGGGATATAGGGTCAGACATGATATTATTAGGTAGGATAGTTAGTATATTTGATGTATATACATCACAAATTCTAAATATCCAAAAGGCTATGATAGGGCTTGTGACATAGTGAGTGATATGTCATAATTTAGATGGAAAGATACCACTATTCATGGTAGCCTTGAGTGGGATCATCTTAGAGGAGGGAGTACTATATGATCTTAGCTCTATCATCTAGGTCTAGATCATTCATGATCTATATGAGGTGATTTTTAGAGGATAGAAGTTGATAGGACTGATCATATTATTGATGGCTTGGATATATGAGAGGTTTCCCATGTATTGGTTGGCTAGGTGGCCCTATGCAGTCAATGATAAGTCACCTCAAGTGTGGAGATAGAGAGAGTAACATGTATCATATATCATGACCCATGTTCTAATACTATAGATGATTAGATGTGTACACATAGTGTGAAATCCATATGGGCATATATCAACTATGTGGCCAAACTGGGACATAGTTACACTAGTTACATCAAGGATAGAGGTGGTTGGACACTACACCTAATGGAGAGAGCCACATCCACTAGAATGGGTACCAATATATATGGTATTACCTCATCTAATGGTACTAATATTAATGCCCAAAAAGTGGGCTTAGCATGTGAGAGAGCTATAGGGGAGGAGGGGATTAGGAGCACTAGTGGTGAGGTTGATGCTTAGACGACATCATGAGTAACCATAGACTAAGTGAGTATAATAGGGAGTAAGAGGATAGGGGTATAGAGTTAGTGGCACTAGAGATACCACTACTATAGCCACAATGAGAGGAGTAGTGATTATTGAGTACACAATATTGATGAAGGTAGGAATAATATAAGAGAGTGGAGACTATCACCATCCTTAATGACCTAGTAGGGAAGCTAGATGATAGATAGGCCACCTAGGCATAGGTTGAGGTGGATAGAAGCCATGATAGCTATATTTGAGCTAAGGAGATGATCTATAAAGGAGGTTTTATGAGGCTAAATGGATGGAAAGACTATGCTAGGTAGTCATGCAGATTGAAAGACCATAGTGGATGAGACATTAATAGGTAATAAAGATGATTAAAATATTTCTTAAGTTTTTATTTTGAAATATAGATAAGAGATAGATAGATATTAAAAGATATAACAATGATTTAATATCTATCTAGGTGTGATTTTATAATCATAGTTGAGGATAAGGAGGAGAGATGGGGGTCCTTTGTGAGGGGAGAATCCATGACATTATAAATGAGACTCTACATCTATATGACCCTACTACATTAGAGGACCCTAGTGTACCATCTACCCTAACTCAAGTGAGCTAGTTCAAATTAGTTAGAGAGGCAATAAGGCAAATATGATCATAGAGAGAGGATATAAACACTAGTAGAGATATGTGTAGGTGATATACAGGTATGGTAAACCTTGGTAAAGGAGAGAGTTATGCATCTAGCTATAGTGATATAGATGACATAGGCACATATAGTGACCTTGACCCATATGACATAAGTGCAGGAGTAGGAGAGGGCAAAACACATGGCAACCTTAGCCTAGTTGGTGTAGGTATAAGCATGGGTGACACATCTAGAGAGATAGGTGGATGGAATGAGATCTCAGATGACCTATTTAAAGTTTACTATTTAACTAATTTAGATTGAGGCCTTGGCAAGTAGCATGGCTAGGCCATGAGATCGAAATGATGAAGCCCATCCATAGAGTAGAGTATTGTATATGGTTGTATTTATTATATCAAAACACATGATATATATATGATGTATCATTTTAGCATATGATGTTGATTGTGTATGTTATCATCATTATGGTTATGGATGTGGATGATTTGGATATATATATTTTTAGCACATATATTTATCTATTGTTGTATATGCTATAGGAATTACATGAGACGTGGTTTCTTTTCTAGCATTATGTAGAACACATGCATAGTTAAAAAGAAATAGGCAAAAAAGACTTGGTAAAATATAATCAATCAAAAATGTACTACACACTATTTCAAGTTAGAAAATGTGTAATAACAAGAAATGACTAAGTATAAATAACCAAGGGATGGTAAAACAAGATGGTAAAAAGGATTTTTATTTTAAACCAAAGTGAAAGATTTTTTCACTAAATTAAAACAAGTAAAATCATACTAAATCATGTTGGGAAGTATGAAAACAATGTAATAAAATGAAAGGTATGTAAAAGGGCACAAATATATTAAAAAAAATAACTAGGTCAATTAATCATACTAAATCACATTAGGAAGTATAAGAGTAAAATAAAATTGGCAAAAGATTGGTCTTAAATTTATCACAATAATTCAAGCTAAGAAGTATGGAAAATTTAAGAAATGGTTGTATTCTTACATGCACTCAAAAAATAAGAAAATAAGAGAAAATGATAACTTAAGTAAGCATAAAACATAATAAATCAAGTTGGGAAGCATGTTAATGATGTGTAAATTCATAATCAATCACATCTTATCTCCTATTTGACACATGTAATTTTTTTTGTGAATTGTATTATTAGAAATTTTTTTGAGGAATGTTGGGTCCTATCCATGGTCTTATAATAAAAATCACAAAGAGAATACCATCGAGGTGGAATTATTGAGACAATAAGGTAATAAAGGATGTGGGTAATAGGAAGGAAAAATTTGGTAATTTGTTAGAAATGTTGGGTCCTATGCATAGTCTTAAAAAACAACTCATAAATGAAATCCCAAGGGGAGTGATCAATAGATAAAACAATATTTCTCAAGAGGAATTATGAGGGTTATAGGGAATAAAAAATTCAATGTAAAAATAAAGACTTAGGCATATTATGAGAAGACCTTAAGAGATAAGAGGCATACTAAGGACATGAGAATACACTAAGTGACTAGTCACCATCAATATACAAAGGAAACATGTTCGCTATAGACACAAATATTTGTAGGTAGATAAGCATGCTACTCAAATCAACTCATGAGGGTGGATTGGTACAAGAAAAGGTAAAATGGACCTAACTTCCCATGACATGTTACTTATTCTTCAAGGCCCCTTATAGATCCATTAGTCTAATACGAAGATTGGGTACTTTTGTGAGAAAGTAGGTATCACTAAAATATTTTTTTATTCTCCTTTTCTAATCTACTAGCCTACCACACCCCAAACAACCTTAGCTATATCATGAGGCCAAATATGGAGTTTGAGATTTGAATAAAATAATGATATGTGTTTTTAATCACATGTTTTAGTGTGATTTGACTTTTAAGAATATTTTTGCCTTTTATATCATTTCCTTTTGTTTAAAATGATTTAGCTTTTAATTTTTTATGGATTTTTAATATTCCTTCTCCATAAGGATTTAGAATGACCAGTCATGAGGATTTAGTGATATAAATGAATGAGATTTAGGATAAATGAATCTAATTAACTAAAGACAAAGATTGAAAAGGACACTTAGGCTTAACAATGAACTAGCATGTGATCTCATGTCTTAACTATGTATATGCTTACTTTGAAAAAAAAAGGAAGAAGGAAAAAATGAGATCCAAAGTGGACCAATGAAAGGAAAGATAATGAGATGCATTGTTTGTTAATTGATCACATGGTAAAGGGAGATAAGGACCAAATGGAATAGGGTTTGTATAACTAAGTCATAATGATAATTATCTATGAAAAACAAAGAAAAGAAAGTGAATAATCATTAAGGCACAAGAAAATAGTTTTTATAAAAACTAAAGAAAGAAAGAGAAATCAATGATAAACAAAGATAATCATATGAAAATATAAATGATAATATAACCAAGATATAGTACCAAAGGTAAATAATCACCATGTAAGAAAAATATTAATTTGACACAGTGCTAAATGATATAATAGATAGATAAAAATAAAATTAGAACATACATATAATCAAAATGTAAATGTAAAGGCACCATGAATGTGTTCATAAATATACCCACACATCTTATCCAATACATGAGATAAATATCTATGAAGTTAGATATGATTTTTTGATAATATCTCATCAATCTTCAATGAAATATAGAAAAAAAACTTCTAATCTCCTCACCTAAAAAATTAGGAATACTTTATGGATCATACTAAGGAGGAAAATTAGGAAATTTATGCTTTGGAGAATGTGTGGGAGTGGGGTCTATGGGATATGAAAGAATCACTAGTGGAGAAGGATCCATAGGTGAGGGACTCATGGGTAGAGAAGCATTCATAGGTGAGGGAAGGTCCACAAGTTAAAAAGTCATGGGTGGAGGCACAAAAGGTGATGAAGGGACCACAAGAGGGGATGGAACCACTAGAGATGGAGCCATGGTATAATAATAAGAATCCTTCTTATGGGAATAACATGTGGGAGGAATAGAAGGTCTAGGAATATTTATAAGGTGATCTTTAAGGTGTTTTTGAAGGATGCAAAAATGATCAGTGTGGTGGGTACCACATTGGTGCCACTAATAATACACCTCACCATACTTTAGTATATATTTAGGTAAAAATTTTAGGGGAGGCATGGATTTATCTAAGGAAAGAGAGGAAGGACATAAAGTATCAATATATTATCACAAGTTGTGATAATGGGTAGAAGAATGATTATCTATCTCATGAAAGCAACATATATGCTTGTGAGTGATCTTAAGAGAATCACTCATAGAAGGAGGTATAATAAGAGTGGAGCCAAAGAATACTCATTGACCCATTTTGTGGGAAATTAATCCATCTTTGGTAAGGGAAGAAAACCATAACCAAGGGAAGGTGGTGATGGAGTTGGAATGGAACTAGGCTCAATGAGAAGGAATAATGTGATGAGAAGCAAGGGTAGGCTCAATGAGAATATGAGCAAGAATAGGCTCAACTATATTAGGAGCAACAATGGGATCAATTATAGTGGGAGAAGGAATGAGATCCAATAAGGGATCTACTAAGGGAGGAGTAAGATCTACAAAAGGTCTAAGGAGGGTCATAATAATCTTAGGAGTAAACCAATTATGATGATTAGGGTACCTAGAAAAATGGTAAGACTTGATCATATCATGATCCATGAGCATACTCCTATAAGGATCCTTAGAAATTGGAGGTATTGACACCATCTCTACCCTATGATAAAGAGAGAAAATATTAAAATTGGGAACTATAAATGAAGGAAGATGGGAAGATACATGAAAAGACTCAAGTAAAGAATAATAATAATGGATAATCTCATCATCATAGGTTGTAATATAACACCTAATAATAGATCATCTAGGGAATAACCATCATCTTAATCTAGGGTATAAAGATCAATGACATAATTAGGTATGACTTTGTCCTCCAAGGAAGTGTGGTGAATAGAATGCCAAATCTTGGTCAAGACCACAATAATATAATCATAAGGAGGATTTCAAGAATTAGGCTTCAAGGAAGTAGGAAGACGCAAGATGAGGTGAGGTAAGAGATCAAAATTTTTAATCTTTAAGTTAATCTCATCAGGAGCATCATAATCTAAGAGGTTAGAAAAAATGTTCCCAAGGAGTTTAGGATGTCTATTGTAACCTTGAGTTAAATTAATGTGGAAATTAAAATGTTTACATTCACAAAATATAACATTTGGCAAAGGTTCAAGAGTATGAATCTTGAAGACACAATAGTCTTAGGATTGTTCTAAATTTTAAAGGTTAGTATCACCCTGAATCCTATAAGTGGATCCATTATGAGGTAATTTAATGTATTGGTAGGTAGAATAAGTGATGGATATCATACAATGATTCCACTACCTACCAATAAATATGTTATAAGAAAGGTGAAAGTTAAATATCATCACCTTCACATGAATGATGACAGGTAGGATAGTAATGAAAATCCACACACAACCTAGAGTAAGCATTTTCCTTCAATCATATCCTTGTCAAGTGTTGTGTGTAGACTTTAGATTGCCTTATAAATATCTAAGTGTATTAATAAATTCAAGAGAGGAAACACAGGTGCTATAAATGCACACTTAACTTGGATATTGCCTATTTAAACACTAATTAATAAGGGATGATCATTTGCATGAAGCATAATCTCATTAAGAATCATATAATCTATGAGAAATTTTAAGGAAAGATAAGTGTCCATAGTTTCATCAATGTTGATAGATATCTCTTCACATTGTTTTAATATACTATCCTCAAATCTAGATAAGGCTACCTCCCATCTTGCTAGGGAAGGATAAGGGAGATTCATCTCGAATAATAGTTGCAAAATCTGGTTTCTATGATATGTAGAAGTCATCATAAATTCAAGGAACATAATTTGGGATGGGAGATTAGTGAGTTCCATGATTGGATCCCACTCATCATAACCCATAACAAGGTTGTTAGATATAGGTGCATAATTATTAAGAAGGTCCTTAGAAGGAGCTAAAGTGCATTGGAAAATTTGTTGATAAGAAGAAGGTTTAGAACAAGGTTGTAAATCATGTTGTGATGATGAAATATCTGGTTCAATTTGATTTTGAGAATTATTAGAAGTGTTAGTATAAATTTGAGTATCATTAGTTTTATAAGATGATGGAAGAGTGGTAAAAATAAAAGGAAGTGTTATCCAAGGGAGGATCAGAAATCAAATCATAAAAAGTAATAAGGTCATCTTTACCCAACTCATTTAAATGAGTTGGAGAAGAATCTTGGATAACACAATATGTTATAGATTGAGGAGGAGTGTAGATAGGTTGGGAACCAATAAATTAACCACCCTTCATGTATTAGTCAAGTTAACCAAATTCTCTTTAGAAGTGGGTTTAATAGGACTTTATACATTATTGCTAGAAGGGGTGTACCTTTTCTACTTGTCTTATATAGGTTGATGATTAGGAAGAGGGTCTTTGTAGATATGTAAATGAGCATTGGCCTGGTTTAAAATAAATAGGCAAAAAAAGTCTCAGTAAAATATAATCAATAGAAAATGTACTACACACTATTTCAATTTTGAAAAATTGTAATAACAAGAAAATGATTAAGTATAAAGAACCGTGGGATGGTAAAACAAGATGGTAAAAATGAATTTGTTTTTAAACCAAAGTGAAATATTTTTTCACCAAATTAAAATAGGTAAAATCATACTAAATCATGTCGGGAAGAATGAAAATAATGTAATAAAATGGAAGGTATGTAAAAGGGCACAAATGTATAAAAACAAATTGATTAAGTCAATCAATCATACTAAATCATGTTGGGAAGTATAAGAGAAAAACAAAATTTGCAAAAGATTGGTCTTAAATTTATCACACTAATTCAAGATGAGAAGTATTAAAAATTCAAGAAATGGTTGTATTCTTACATGCACTCAAAAAATAAGAAAAAAAGAGAAAAAAAGAAATTAAGTAAGCATAAAACTCACTAAATCAAGTTGGGAAGCATGTTAATTATGTGTAACTTCATAATTATTCACATCTTATCTCATATTTGACACATGTAATTTTATTGGTGACTTGTATTATTAGAAAATTTTGTGAGGAATGTCAGGTCCTATCCATAGTACTATACTACAACTCATAAAGAGAACACCATTAAGGTGGAATAATTAGGACAATCAATTGATAAAGGATGTGGGTAATAGGAAGGAAAAATTTGGTAATTTTTGGGGAACATCAGGTCCTATCTGTGGTCTTACAAATCAACTCACAAATGAAATCCCAAGGGGAGTGATCAATAGATAAAAAATATTTCTCAAGAGGAAATATGAGGGATATAGGGAATGAAAAAATGAATGTAATAAGTAAGACGTAGGCATATTATGAGAAGACCTTAAGAGACAAGAAGCGTACTAAGGACATGATAAGACACTAAGTGACTAGTGACCATCAATGTACGAAGGAAACATGTTCACTATAGACACAAAGCTTTGTAGGTAGATAAGTGTGATACTAAGATCAACCTATGAAGGTAGATTGGTATAAGAAAAGTTAAAATGGATCTACCTTCCCATGACATGTTCTCCATTCTTCAGGACCCCTTGTAGAGATATTAGTCTACTACAAAGATTGGGTACTTATATGAGAAAGTAAGTAGAAATAAAATATTTTTATTGTCCTTTTCTATTCTACTAGCCTACCACACCCCAAAGGACCTCAGATCTATCGTGAGGCCAACTATGGAGTTTTATATTTGACTAAAAGAAGGATATGTGCTTTAAATCACGTCTTTTAGTTTGATTTAACTCTTAAGAATATTTTTTCCTTTTATATCATTACCTTTTATTTAAAATGTTTTGGATTGTAACTTTTTATGGATTTTTAAGAATCCTCCTCTACACGGACTTAGAATGGATAGTCATGAGAGATGTAGTGATACACATGAATGAGATTTAGGATAAAGGAAGATAAGAAACCAAAGACAAATACTTACTAGGACACTTAGGCTTAATAATAAACTAGCATGTGATCTCATGTCTTAACCATGTATGTGCTTAGTTTTTATAAAAAAAGGAAGAAGGAAAAAATAAGATCTAAAGTGCACTGATGAAAATAAAGTATAATGAGATGCATTATCTTCTAATTGATCACATGATAAAATGAGACAAGAACCAAAGGGAATAGGGTTTGTATAACCAACTCATAATGATAATTATCTATGTAAAATAGAGATAAGAAAGCAAACAATCATGAAGGCACAAGAAGAGAGTTTTTATAAAAAATCAAGAAAGAATGAGAAAGTAATGATAAATAAATATAATCATATGTAAATATAAATGATAATATAGCCAAGATATAGTACCAAAGGTAAATAATCACCATGTAAGAAAAATATGAATTTGACACAACATTAAATGATATAATAGATAGATAAAAATAAAATTAGAGCACACATCCAATCATAATGTAAATGTAAAGGCACCATGTATGTGGTCATAAATATTGATAAATATTCCCACACACATTATCCAAGACATCAGATAAATCCCTATGAAGTTAGATACAAACTATTTATAATGTCTCATCAATCTTCAATAAAAATTGGGGAAAAAAAATTAATCTCTTCAAATGAAAAAGTATCAATACTCAATGGATCATGATAAATATGGAAATTAGGAAATGGATGCTTGGAATAATGCATGGGAGTGGGATCTATGAGAGATGAAAGAATCATCAATGGGTAAGGATCCATGTTTGAGGGACTCATGGGTGGAGAAGGATCCATAGGTGAGGGAAAGTCCATAGGATAAGGAGTCATGGGTAGAGGCATACAAGTTGATGAAGGGACCAAAAGAGGGGATGTAACCACTAGAGGTGGAGCCATGGTAGAATAAGGAGAATACTTCTTATGATAATGACCTATGGGAGGAATAGGATAAGGTCTAGGAATAGCTATAAGTTGATCTTTAAGGTGTTGATGAATGATGCAACAATTATTGGTGTGATAGGTACCACATTGGTGCCACATACAATACACCTCACCATACTTAGGTATATATTTAGGTATAACCTTTGGGGGAGGCATATATTTTTCTAAGGAAAGAGAAGAAGGACAAAAAGTATCAATAGATTATCACAAATTATGATAGTGGGTAGAAGAATGA
Organism: Torreya grandis; assembly: GCA_037957365.1. NCBI lineage: Eukaryota > Viridiplantae > Streptophyta > Pinopsida > Cupressales > Taxaceae > Torreya > Torreya grandis. The sequence goes on from JARHVA010005363.1 coordinate 1,150,189, forward strand.
TTATCTATCCCATGGAAGCAACAAATATTCTTATGAGTTTTCTTAAGAGAATCACTCATAGAAGGAGGTATAATAGGAGTGGAAAAATCTAGAGAATATTCATCAACCCATTTGGTGGGCAACAGAGCCATATTAGGCAAGGGAAGTAAACCATAAATAAGAGAAGGTGGTAATGGAGGAGGAATGGAACTAGGCTCAATAGAAGGATCAATGGGATGAGAAATAGGGGTAGTCTTATCGATAGTAGGAATGATAATAGGCTCAACTATAGTAGGATAAAGAATGGGATCAACTATAGTGGGAAGGATAAAGAATGGGATCAACTATAGTGGGAAGATGAATGAGATCTAATAAGGAATTTACTAAGGGAAGAGTGGGATATACAAAATGTCTGAGGGTTTCACTAATCTTAAGAGTAAACTAAATACTATGATAAGGGTGCTTAACAAAATGGTAAGGTCTGATCATAGCATGATCTATGAACATGCTCCTATGAGGCTCCTTAGAACCTGGAGGTGTTGGCACCATTTCTACCCTATGATAAAGAGGAAAAATACTAAAATTAGGTACTATAAATTATGGAAGATGGGAAGATACACAAAAATACTCAAGTAAAGAATAATGATAATGGACAATCTCAACATCATGGGCCTATACAAGAATACCTAAGAATAGATCATCTAGGTAATAATCATCATCATTATAATCTAGGGTAAGAAGATCAATGACACAATTAGGGATGACCTTATCATCCAAAAACATATGGTGAATAGAATGTCAAGTCTTGGTAAGGACCAAGGTAATATTATCACAAGGAGGCTTGTGAGAATGAGGCTACAAGGAAGTAGGAAGATGAAAGATGAGGTGAGGTGAGAGATCAAAAGTTTTAATCTTTGGGTTAATCTCATTGGGATCATCATCATAAAAATATAAGAGGTTAGGAGGAATTTTCCCAATGATTTTAAGATGTTTGTTGTAACCTCAGGTTGTATTAATGGGAAAATTAAAATATTGAGATTCATAAAATGGAATGCTAGGAAAAGGTTTAAGATTAGAAATACTGAAGACATGATGGTATTATAATTGTTTGAAATTATAAGGTTTAGTGTCACCTTAAATCCTATAAATGGATCCATTATGAGGGAATTTAATGCATTAGCAGGTGGAAGAAGTGATGACTCTTATATAGTGAGTCCATGACCTACCAAGAAAGATGTTATCAGAAAGGGGAAAGTTAAATATCATCACCTTGACATGAATGGTGATAAGATGGATAGTAATGGGAAGCCACACACAACCTAGAGGAGGAATTTGCCTTCAATTATATCCTTATCAAGTGTGGTGTGTATACTTAGTACTTCATTATAAATATCCAAGTGTATTAATAAAGTCAAGAGAGGCAATATAGGTGCCAGAACCCTCATCAATAAATGCACACTTAACTTGGATATCATTTATTTGAACACTAATGAATAAGGGAGTATCATCCACATAAATCATAATATCATCAAAAATAATAGAATCTATGATAAATTTTAAGGAAAGAGAAGTGTCCATAATTTCATCAATGTTGATAGACATCTCTTCACATTGTTGTAATATACTATCCTCAAATCTAGCTAAGGCTATCTCCCATCCTAATAGGGGAGGATGAGGGACATTCATCATGAATAATAGTTCCATAAGATGGTTTATATGATGTGGGAAATTCCTCATAAACTTAAGGAATAAAATTTTGGATGGAAGATTATTGAGTTTTGTGATGGGATCCCACTCATCATAACCCATAATAAGGTTGTTAGATATAGGTGCATAATGATTAAGGATGTCTTTGGAAGGAGGAGATGAAGTATATTAGAAAATTTATTGATAAGAAGAAGAAGGTGTAGAATAAGTTTTTAAATCATGTTTTGATGATGAAGTATCTGGTTCAAGTTGATTTTGAGAATTAGTAGAAGTGTTAGTAGAAATTTGAGTATCATTAGTTTTAGAAGATGATGGAAGAGTGGTAAAAATATAAAAGGAAGTGTTATCCAAGGGAGAATCAAAAATTTAATCATCAAAAGTAATAATTTCATCTTTCCCCAACTCATTTAAATGCGCTGGATAAGAATCTTGGATAACATGATATGTTCTAGATGGAGTGTAGATAGATTGGTAATCAATAAAAGTAACCACCCTTTGCATATTAGTCATGTTAACCATATTCTCTTTAGAAGTGGGTTCAACAAGACTTTCTACATTATTGGTAGAAGGGGTGGATTTGTTTTGATTATCTTGAATAGGTTGATGATTAGGAAGAGGGTCTTTGTAGATAACTTAATTAATATTGGCATGGTTTAAGGCTTGAGATTTATCATGTGATTTATAATCCTTGAAATTAATATCATAATCTTGTTGATGCTTTCAAATAATAAAATCATAATCAAAATTAGGACCCAAAATAAATTCCATAGATAATTATGAAGTTATCTATAGGTCTCATTAGAATGACCCCAACTAGCATGAAACCAACAAAAATGATTAGGATCATACTAGGATTTCACAGGATGGGTAGAGTCAAGTTATCATGGTAGAGGCATAGGCAGATGTTTAAGAAATTAAACTAAGGATAGAGGTTTATGAACATTAATGTTTTTTGGTGAAGATAAGTGAAGATTGGTATCTTGTTGAGAAGGGGGAGCTAGTTCTAATGAAGGGGTAGGAATAATAGCTTAAACATTGTGAATGGTGTCATAAGAACCTGTAACACCATCATTGGTAACATTGCCATTTTTTTAAGAGATAAAGACCCATAGAAAGATGGGGTGGCTCAAATTGATGCATAAGGAAATATTTTAATTTAGCTTGGTTAATAACCTCTTCTAATGTATGTAGAGAGAGAGTGTAGACTTGATATTAAAGTTTAGGATAAAAGGAATTGGTAAAGAAATGGGAAAGATTGTTATCAGCCATGTTATGTTCACATTTGTTTGACAAAGTTTTCCACCTTTTAACAAAGGCTTGAGCAGTTTTGTTTTCAAGTTGTTTGTAATTTATGAAGTGGGCCAAAGTGTTTTCCATAAGATCACTAGTTTGTAATTCTTTAACTAAAACATTCACTAAATCCTCCAAACTAGTAATGGAATGAGTTCTAAATTGGTTGTACCAATCCAAGGCATCACCTATGAGATTTTTGGCTAAGAGTTTGGTAGCAACAAAGGTTTTCAATTTGACCCAATCCTTATAGATATTTTTAAATGTTTTAAGATGAAGGGTGGGATTGGTTGATCCATTATAATAAATTATAGGTGTGATACCTCCTATATGAATCATAGCAATTTGATTAGTAAAAGGTTCATTTTGGAGATGATTAATGGTTTTATTGATTAAAGGAGGTTAAGGAAAGATATTGCCTTAAGAATATCAAAGAGGAGGAAGGGGAACATCATGGTTATGTGTACCCCAAACCATTGGTTGAGGATGAGTTTGAAGATGAATAAGGTGGTTTTGTCTCATCATTTGATTTATGTTATGAGATTTAAATGTATTCATTTTATCAAGTATTTTTAAAAATAGTTGATGTGTTTGATTAGAATTATTATAATAATTAGAAGTGGTATTAGTAGTTTGGGTACCACTATTGGTGTTCATAGTAACTTGAGAGGAATTAATAGAGTGTGAGGCACTAGTGGCAAAATGTTATTGTGTAGTAACATATGGACTATTGAATGGTTGAAAAGAAGAAGCACTAGTATCATGTTTACCTTGGGTATAAAATGATGTATTAATAGAAGGATTAAGGATAGTGGATCTTATGAGAGGCCCACTAGATGTAGAACCTACCATGTCATTCTATATACTAGGCATGGATGTGGAAGAAGTTAGAGAAGAAGAGGTGATGGTATGAGAAGGGATCATAATGGGAGGAAGAGGTTGAGAATGAAAGAAAGTGGTACCCCCAAATCTAGTTGAGAATGTAGGAGTAGGTGAATGAGGCTCTTCAACTTGACCATTAATCATAATATTTAAATAGTAGAAGGATCTTGTCCTCAATGTTAAGAAAATTTAGAGATAAAGAAGAGAATTTTGGGAGTATACTATAATTTAGGTTTGTATTCTAATGAGAAAAGAGGATTAAACTTGCAAAGGTATTAAGAGGGGACCCATAGTTCATTGTGTGAGTGGAAATATGAACATTACTAGAATTCAAGAGAGGAGCCCTAATTTATCTATGGGAGACACTATGAGGGTTGGTAAGATTCTTCATTTCTATTAAATATAACTCAGTATTGTCATTAATCAGAAATTCCATGATGAAGGGAAAGAAATAAAGATGAGAAAGCAAGGAAACAAGAAATGATATAAATAGTATAGGGTTGACTAGCTTGACCTAGCACAAAAAAGGGTCTATACACAATAAAATGTCAATTGAGATGATCTCATACAATGAACAGAGGCTAGGAAAAGAGAAAAAAAGGTTTTTAAATATTATAGGGTTAACTGGTTGATCTAATACAGTGAATAAAGGTTAGAAAAAGGCATTAGGTTGACCTAGTACAATAGAGAGGGAAAATTAAGAAGCCTATAATAGATTGTGAACTGAAATAATATAATTTTTTCAATAAATTTGAAAATAAATAATTGAAAGTAAACATACAATCAATTAGATTAACACTGGCCAAACCAATTGAAGCACATAACTCAAAAACTTACACCAATGCTGACTAATGCAAGTTTTTATAATACCAAATATAATTTGAGAAAAGAGTAAGCAATCAACTTGGAAAGTAAAGAGCTAACTAATTGGTCAAATTGAATGTTAATTATATTATTAAGATATGATTTTAAATGTGATGGGAAGTTGGTTATAAACAAGGAACTAGAAAACAATCTAAGGATGGTTTCAAGTAGTTTGGGCTAAAATGGATCTATAGTGGTAATGGTATAGTCTTTCTATTAGGGCTTACCCCATCACTTAACACACCATAGTGATAAGGGTGTCAGGTTCCTAGCCATAATATACCATTAACCATGCTTTATACTTGAATATAACATCAAGTCAACTTCCCCCTTGGTGATCAAATCCAAGTAGGTTGGCCTTGGGTAGCAAAATGTTAAAATGCTTCTTTAAACTTTGTGATCTAGTTGTGTGTGCTTAAATTAGAAAATAGTGAAAGTAAATGATTAATTTGAAACCACTTAACTAAACTATGTGATCTATTATAAGCATACAAACAACAAGAAAAGAAAATGTGAACTAATTACTAGCATATAAGGTTAATTCTAAACTTAAAACAAGTTAAAATGTTGGTATAGTCAATAGTGTATGCACAAAATATAAAATAGGGTCGACAAGGTTGAACCTATACTATGAAAGTAAGGTTTAAAAATGAATAAGGTTGGTTGAGTCAACGTAGTTATCTAGATAGCAAACATAACATAGAACACAAACTTGGGTCGGCTAGGTTGATCTAGTTGATTGTGTAGGGGTAGTTTTAAAGACTAAAAATTTTAAAAGGAAAGATTTTAAAGAAAGAGACAGAGATAAAAAATAACCCTGGTAGATCATAGATGCAGAGAATGAAGATTGATGTTCAATAACCTTGATATATGCTTGTAAATTATTTTAACTTGGTCAACTAGGTTGATCAATCTTTACAAAATCTTATTGCTAAGTTCCTAAAAATGTATAGGGTTGACTAGGGTGACATAGTAATGTATACTAGATGTCTAAAAATCTAAAAATTTGTATTGGGTTGACAACATTGATCTAGTAGCATGTACCTAAGATTCTACATATAAAATTTAGATACTGGGTTGATAGAGCTGATCCAGTATGGAAAATATATGATAGAAATAATGATGAAATAATTAATTAAATTAAATAATGTGAACAAGTCCTATAAGGGTTAATTCACATCAAGTTCACCAGAATGTATGTAATCAGAAATACATCATGTCTATAAATCAATCTTAGCTCAGAGAAGATAGAGCATACCTACACTTCCAATTTTGAATATATTTTTGAAGTGGGATCATGACAAAGATGGGTATCTACTAGACCCAATTATGGGATCACTTTTCATAATAAACCATGCTAGGAAGGGTTCCAAATCCTAAAGTCTAACATAATCATGCAACAACCCTAAGAGAGTCCTAGGTTTAATGCTCACTCTATATCTAATAAACAAGAAAGTAAATCTAATCTAGTGCACACCAAAGCTTGTGGCACAAAATTGGGGTTATAAATTAAAAAAACTAAACTAAACATGCATATAATACATATACGCACATCAATTTATATGGAATCCTAATGCATGGGAGAGAAGCACAACTACATTATCTATCTACTCTTACAAAGGAAAAATAAATTTATGAATACTTACCTTGAAGGTGAACCCATCAAGCCTTAATATTTCCATTGGATAAGGTGATTTACAAGAGATTATTGTTTTATATAAGGATAATAAATACAAATCAGCTCTAGGTTACACAACCTATCTATACATCTAAAAGACTTCTCCATAAGACAAGATCCGTATCTCTAAAGAAAGTATGGAACCCTAAGCTTCATTCTTCAAGTACAATGGTCAATAAGCATATGTTAATTCACACTTTTTATTATTCACTCTCTATTCTCAAATGGTTGGAAATGAACTTGTATATAAGTGGATCTTGCCTTAAATCCTTTCAATTTTTTTGGTTGTATAGGGTCATCCCAGTCAACCTTATATGTTTTTGTGAGGTAAATCACTAGGTCCCTAGCTAGGTCAGTCAAAGGGCTAATGAAAATCCAAGTGAAAATATCCATAAATAGTATAGGGTCAACCCTATCCACCCTATATAGTAATTAGAGGTTAAAAACTATACAAGGTCAACCTAGTCAACCTAGTCAACCTAGTATAGTCAATCCATGAAAGGGGGTCAAGGCAAGAATAAGGAGGATAAAGTATGATAAATGACTGGAATGGGTAAGAATAAGAATAAAAATCTTAGGGTAAATGGTTTTAGGAGACAAGTCTATAGATGAAAGTTTCAAAAGGGACAATAATCTTATGAAGCACTAATTTTTTGCCCACCCCTTTCCTAGTGTACCCCTTAAGGCTTACACTTAGAGAGATTAAGACATGATGGGTTAATGTAAGAGACAAAGTGTTAGTAATCAATAAAAGATTGAAAATATTATGTGTATATAACTATCACTTGAATATAAACTTATCAAAGATACAACTACCACTAATATACCTTCTGACATGAATGAGGAAACACTTCCACATTCATAACCTTAATCAACCTCTCTTCCTACCAAAAATATTTTACCTTTCAATATTTGTGTTCATTATTCATGTTTAAATTATCATTGGAATTTCTTAGAGGAACTTAACTCTATGATTTTTAAAATACCTATCATGGAGTTATTTCACACTTCTACATATCAATGCAAATTCATAATGAAAATACTACAAGAAATTGAATAACTATCTTCCATAGAAGTGGAACAACCTCCTCATGATCCTTCACCAATATAAGTTCATATTATATAAACTATTTTTCCTTCTTATATACCTTCCATAAAGTTACTTTAATAATACATGATCAATGAATAAATTCTATTTCAAGCTAAGGACCCACCTCTCTTTATTAAAATAATCATTAGTACCACCCTTATTTGAAAAGTCTTAGTAAATTAAGGGTGAGGAATTAATGTGACATCTCTTTGGCTAATTCAACAACTTGGGTATAATAAAGATCATCTCAAGCAGACTCATCTAACATGTCATGGATTTTATAAGACCAATCAAAAACCACTTCGTTATATTTGGTGTCATCTCACTATTGGACCCAAAACTATACATACCAAGCTCATGGTTCTTGACTTAACATTATCCTATAATATACTCTTAGGTCTCATATGGACATATTGCATTAGGGATACTACCTCTTCTAGTATCAAATGTATCCAATTTATTAATAATGTAAGACATTATAAACATGTGGCTAATTATAATCCATGGAGTATTTATCTTCCTAACCCCAAATCTCAGTATCGCATTCCAATTATTCCATGAATTAATAGTGCATCTTTACTTAAATTTGTCAATATGAACACAAACTTATAGGTCACACTTGCCAATTATAATGATGATGAGACAAACCACTTAAAAACACTTATAATACTACCAAGATACCTCCTTACATTTTGGAGTGGCTCCCTCCTTCCTTTTTACCCCATGATCATACCATCCCTCTCATCAATGAGATCATTGACCTCCTTCTTCCATGTAATGTAGATGATGCATATTACATATAAGATGACTTCACATGTAATGAATATGGAGTGGCTAAGTTATTTTAAGACCCTTGAATTATGTCACCTTGAAAATTTAGTGATATAGGTGTATTTACTTATGATGATACTCTAGAGACATAATCATGTACTATCTTTCACACCTATGATAATAACTACATCATGGACCAAAGTCAATCATGAGACTTGAATGTTCAAAACTATCAAAAAAATTGTTCTAAAATACATAATTTCAACTAAGATGTTCATTCCATTTCCTTTAATAGTGAGCTAGGACTTGAATTTCATGTACCTCTAGTTAATTCTCCACTTCTTGATACCCCTTGGGTTGTTGAACAACTCTTACCTTTCATAAATTCAAAACTTTTATAACCTTATATACCTCCTATGTCACTATTCATTCTACAAAATTCCCTCTCTATACCAGTTATTCTAAAGATACACCTATTATCAATCTAAATGAATCCAATCAACATTCCTAAAGAGTTTTACCCACACTCTAGATTACCCTTGATACCAAGGAAACAAATGTATGCCATATAAATTTTGAATATGATGACCATGGAAATAAAATCATTGATCTTAAAGTATACATGCAATAATATGGACCTTTACCCACACTCCCTACCATTGAAGCCATACTTGATTTACTTCATGCTAGAGAACCTCAATTTCCATGACAACATAATAACTTCTTTGCTAGCATAGATCCCAAAAAAAATCCAATTTCTTCTCTTCCCAATGCTCCATATTATTTTCAAGATGAAAATGTTTTTTTGACTAAAGAAACTATGAGAAAAAAAATATGGCACAGCCTCATGTCCCTGATAGATAATAGTCTCTAGATAAATCACATCAATAGAAAATGATAAATTTAGCCTATTCTTTGATAAATATTGTGAGACTTTTTTAGAAATTCCTTTTTGGCCACTTATGTGTCTAAATAGAAACTAGAGCTACTTCTTGAAAATAATTCAACTCAAGCCTAAAAATCACTAAAATGATTTGATTCATTAGTACACATCATGTGTATCTTCTAAATTATGTTAATGTATCTCTAACTAGGTCAATGCACTATACACAATCATCATCTTCCTCTAATTCATCTCTGATCAAGTTGTAACATAGAAAATTGACCTCTTCAACTATGTGTGAGTTACAAGTTGTGAAAATTCAAAAATGGCAATTAACATGAGTAGGATTTCTTAATTTATTAAACCCAATTAAATTCATAAGTTAAAATTCAATGTCTAGTTAACTGTTAAATTTCTATTTTTATAAATTCATAAATTTAGATTGATGATATCATCATGAAATCATGTAAATATCTAAAATGATGTCACTATGATGTCATATTTTTAGAGTTTTCAAGAAATCATAAAATATCAAACAAATATCTAGATTTGTGAGCCATGTTATTAATTGAAAATATTAATGGCTTGTCCCCTCCCAAACCTAACTGAATTTAAATCTAACCTAACTACACTTGACTTAGAGTTATTTTGGAAGGATATAAATAAAATGCTTCACACATTATTTAAAAATATTTTTTTAATAATGTTATTATGCTAAACTACCTTCAATAATCTCCTTTGGTATATTGTTATCATGCCCATTTGTAAATCCAAGCCAAGCCAAAGCCAAAGCCAAGCCTAAAATTACCAAGGTGATAAGGAGAGGTGGTGCAATAAGCTCCATTTCCAAAGATTCTTTTAACACATAACTAAGCACATCAATTCATGGATAGCATACAACTCTTGCTTTTAAAGAAGGTAAACAATGTTTGCTTTATCTTCATTTTATAGTTACTTGTATTATTCACTTACTCTTTGAGTGTGTAGGCTAGAGGTATAAGTTTCTTTAGTGTTTTTTTATTTTATTTTGATCATAATAAAATGATACTAACCTTCCCTCTTGGATTATTATTGATCACATAATGGAAATCCCAGTGGGACACACACCCCACGAAGCTCTCCTATCTATTTTTAGGACATTTTACTAACCATTTTGATGCCAAATTTTTTAATTAATCACCAAAAAGGTGAAGAAGTTTGACTCTAGGCTTAGCCATAGGGATCAATGATGACTATAAATAATCATGGTCGATTGAAAAAATTTACCATGATCGACAGAATCGGCCACAATTTATGTGAAAACATAGTTGAACCAAAAGTTAGAAATGTTATAAAAAATCAAGTTTTACTTATTTCTCTTACTTTTATTGGTACTCAATAAAGTGTTTACTATCTATTTAACATTTTTTAATTAAGGGTGGGAAATTTTTGAGTTTTAAGCCATTATTTTTTTAACTATTTTTGTGTCAAAAATACATTTTTGTTTGTTGTGGTTATAGTAATTAGTGATGATTACACAAAATCAATGTTGATCACAGGAATTGACCATGCTCTTTGTGGATTAACAATAAGTATTTATGTTTTCATTTTTTATAAAACTAGATAGTTAAACTTTATTTTTTTATTGTACTGACTTGTAGGAATATAATATTGGCTCAAACATATATCAATCCCCTAACTTGTTTGGAGTAAATTAAACCAAGGAAGAAAAGAATTAAATGTCTTTTTAAACTAATTTTTTCATTTTGCACAATCCAAGTTTTGCAAAGGTTGAAAATAAATTCAAATTTTGTTAAGGTGTTTTAAAATTAACTTAAACAATTTGTTTTATAATTTTACATGTGAAAACATGGTCAAGGGGCCAAAAATTCCATAAACATTTTGATTTGGTGATTAAAATGAATCTACATCTTCAGTTAGAGCCCCTAAGAGCTTTTTTTCAATTTTTGTTTTTGTTGAGGTATGATCCTATTGCTATGATTTAGTCATTAATGTTGTCACTAATTTCAAAGGTTTTTAATTAGCATTTATGTTCTTATGATGTTTCATGGTGAGTGATAATGATGGAATTGAGCATGGTTTGGTAATATTTGAGTTCTGTATTAGGTATTGGCACATTATTATGGTGTAACAAGCTGATGAATCTGTTGTTAAAGTGTATGAGGTTTTTCATGTGAATGAGTCTTATAGTGAATTTACAGTGGTAGGGAAGTATCAAAGTGGTATGGTGCCTAATAGGTTTGTGTTAATAGACTAGTTTTTTTAAGCATGGACATAGCTTGTAGAGGAATGATGGTGATGATATGCATGTGTATGAGAGTGAAGGTGTACAATGAAATTTTAGAGAAAGTGAGAAATGTGTTAAGTCAGTCATATGACCCTTAGAGTGAGCCAAATATGTATGATCTTCATTAGTGGTCTTCTCATACACCTTGTCCTTAGACCTTAAGTAGCATAATCAGGTATCATGCTCATGTTTCAAGTCTTGTGAGATTGTGTGAGCATGGTATTATGGTTTATGACATTGGTATGAGGATTTGAGAGTAGTGAAATATGTTTCAAGGTATATTTCAAGTCTAAAGTGTGACTAGAAATTCAAGACCTAACATGTAAAGAGACCTATTATCACCTAATGAGGGGGAAAATTTAGTTTACAAGGTGATATAACTAATTTGAGTTTTGATATAGGTGTAATAGGTTGTTTTAATAGTGCATGTGAAGTTTTAGGTCTTGAGTTGAATGAGAAAAAATGAATATGAGATTGAAGGTCTCATGTTTGTGTAGAATGAAGAGATGCAAACCCAAGAAGAAACTTTTGATGCTTGTTGATACATATGAATATTTCATGAGAATATAATCTATTGGGTAGATATGTAAAAGTGTCATAAAAATTCTTTTCAAGAATTAAGAGTTGGTTTTAGGTACAAATATTTATGAATAAATATTAAGAATGGAAATCAGTCTAAAACCCTCTCAAAACCCTCATAATGACTTAATGTTAATAACTTGTTAAAATATGATTATAATTGTCTTGTATTCCTAGGTATGTTTTTGGATTATATATTTAACTCCCTCAGGCATCTCTAGGTTGTAGTGGTTTGCCTGGACAATGAGTGGAACCAATAGGAAAATTATTGTTTTTAAAAAAGTTGATAAATAAGATAAAAATTGCATTACACCAAGTATGAAAATTGATGGATGGAGAATATAGAGACTCATAATTTATTTCCATTAATGTATCTATGAAATTTATATCCTTTGTGCCAATAATTTTTGTCACTCAAGTTGGCTAGTCACTAACAAGACTAATGGTGAAACTAGTGAGAAAAACCAGTCAAAATGAAAAAGTGTTTAGGGAAGCCTTAACAGGCCCAATTTGTGTGAAATGCATTATGGAGTGTTTGTATATTAATTTTAGAACTTAATAATGAATTTTTATTGGTTTATAATTAGTTTTAATGGGTAAAAATTATATTCACAAGTTCTCATGTCAACTTTAGTTTTGACAACGAAACCCAAGACTATGAGATTGGTCTGTAAGACCAAATATTTACATCTGAGCCTGTTATATTAATATTTTAGGTAGATATAATGATATTATATGATAATTTTCATGAATTTTAATATTTTTATTATGTCTGGTGTTTTGATGCATGTTCATCATGACTAGTTTTTAAGTTAGATTGGTAGTTTTGAGTATGCAAGATGAAGTGCTGAGTTTGAGATGTGATATCATGAATTGATGTATAAAATTATATGATATATTAATGGTTTATATAAGTTTGAGAGTCACTTAAATAGTTTGTAATGTGGAAACCAAAATGGCTTATCTATCTATATAAGGACTATGGGAGTGAAGCTCAACAAATTGGTCTATAAGACCAATAGTTAACATTGTTACTTATGATAGATATATTTGAGTATGGTATAGATTTAATATATGAAATATTAATTTACATTATATTTATTTTAATTATCCTTACAAGAGCTTCAAATTACATTCTACATGACTATGTTTTAGAGCATTTAGGTAGTTCTGAGTAGTCATCTAGAAGAGATGAGTTTGGGGTCATTTGGATATATTTAAAAGATATATTACATATGGATATGTTATATAGGTCTCATATGTTAATTTTAATGTATTTATGTTCATATTAATTCCCTTTTAAAGTATAGGGAGTAAAATTTTCTTGACTATATGTGGGTAGTATTTGGTCATTCTGCGTAAGCCTCTTACAGAGTGTTCTTGAGGCCTTTTGGCTTGTGTGGTGAAGATTAAATTACCTAGTGATATTTTTGAGATAATTAAGGTTATGTTAATATATTTTAAAGACATTTTGTGTGGAATATTTGGTTTTATTATTTAGATATTCAAGTCAGACATTTTCTGTATGTGAAGGCATAATTGTGAGTAGGGATAATGACATGGTTCAAGTGGTGAATGGACCTAATAGGTGTTGTTAATACTATATGATGTTGTATAAGGCCTCTTAGTATGGTTTTATAAGTTTTTCATCCATGTGGTATTCCTAAATATGTTATAATGGGTCAAAGTGGTAATGTGTGGTTGAGATAGACATAATGCATTAGGTCTCTAAGTAGGCTTAGAAGAAGCTTAAGGTCTAAATGATTTTGGACAACCTAATGGTGATCATATTATTGTGTGAAACTTGTGTATTTATATATTTAAATGGTGATATAAGTATGGAAATATGTTTGGCTGACTAAGGATGGTGAAAGTAAGAGTCTTGTATTTATACAAGGCATAATAGGCCTATTTAAATAAGTTAAGGGTAACGTGAGAGAAAGTGAAGAAAAGAGATATTTGAGGAGAATAAGTAGGTCATGTATACCATAAAATGGGAGAATAGGATTATTCATAAATATATATCATGAGGTATGAGTATTAATGACAAGGTCAGTTGACCTAATGAGCCTAGTAAGAGGATGTTTTAGTGAAGTAAAAGAAGGGCAAATTTTCTTGTTTGAAGAGGTAGTTTGAGTGTGTTGAAGGAGTGATATTGTGTTGATTAAGATACCATAAATATTTAAATTAGAGATGTGTTCCTAATGTATGATATTGGATAGAGAATATATAGAGCTTAATAAGAGGTCACCATTTATTGTCTGAGTAATAAAGTGTCTTAAGGTGATCAAGTTGTCCTGGCTTAGTTGGTTCTTAGTCAAGAGGGATTGGGAGTTGGATTATATTTTTGTGATTGAAAAATTGTCCTTGAAGTGGTTGACTTGGTGATAAGTCACTTAGGGGGTGGGTGCCTCCTTAAAATTTGGAGTTTTCTTAAGGAATAGTTTAGTTGCTTCTTTACTAGTGAGGGGTTGGTGCTCTTTATGGTGCCTCACTAAATATTAATCTATTACTTATATGATTGTAGTCCAAGTTGTGTGTTAATGGATTTTATCCCCCATGAGGTTTTACCACATATGTCTTATGTTATTGTGTTATGTTTTTTCTTCATTCTCATATTAATGGTTGATCATGCATTGGTACATCTCTACATTAATTTGAATATTTGATGAATGATAAGTGAAATTAAAAGAAAAATTTTAAACATTGATTCACTCTCCCCTATCATTGGTTATGATTCCAACATTTGGTATCAGATTACATCATTTCAATAAGGTTTTACAACTTAAAGGTGATACTATAAGAACAAGATGGCTAAGCTTGTGAAGGTGAGTTGTAAGATCAGTTTATATATCAACTTATGGAAGAATAAAGCTTGGTGGATGATTTTTGAGTATTGGTAGATGTTGCATGACAAGAAGGTGTCTACATAAATATTAAGTATAGAAATAAATAGTTTGAAACAACTAAGAAGTATAGTCATCTACATGATCTAGGTCATTATTAAGGTTTGTATAGAGGGATGCATGATGAGACAATGGGGAGATAGGTTAAAGTAGTTAATTTTTGTGAAATTATTATCGAGTTCATCAAAGGCATGACAAGGTGGTATACAAGGTCTATTTTATAATGGATGATGGTTCAAAGAGGTTTATCATATTTATCAAATTCAAGTAAACCAAGGTGTACATACTGATAGGGGGACCATGTGTGATATGCTTCAAATATTTAGGTAGCTTATGTTGGTTTGGTTAGGTGTAAAGAGTGTTTTTATGTCATAGAGGCAATAAAGGATATTATGAATATTCCTTAGATGCATTGGTGAGGTTCTAGTGTTTCTCATGATCTTTTAGAGAGAGAAAAAGTTCCATTCTAGCTTAAGAGAAACTAGATAGTCATTGAACATCTTATAGGTATGAAAACACCATTTATTTGTGTATTTATTACGTGTACCTAAAAATTCAAATTTGGTCAAAGGGTTTCATGAAGATTTTTTCCAAAATGCTAAGATCCTTCCCTAAAAATTTGGTATCTTGATGTATTATCTAGATCAAGTTATGAGCTTCCAAAGTTGGTCTAATGTGTAGTGATGTGCCAATGGCATTAAAATTTCTACTTCAGGAAATAGTCATTGGACATTCAAAAATATAACCATTAGGGGTTAAACTAAAATGACAGTGTATGAGTTTTTAGGACCTGAGAGCATTATATTTCCTATAAAATCCATGGAAGTGATAAAAATATGTTTGTATAAAAATAAAAGTTGAAATATAATTCCTAAAAATTATCCTCAAAGTGATTTGGAGATTTGGATGTCCATATAGGTGCATTTATTAAGGGTCAAAGTCAAATTTTGTTGAATGTGTTTTTGTTTAGATAACCTGGGATGACTAAAGTGGATTTAAATCCTCTTTATTGGTATTTATTTGGTGTTTTGAGTGTTGGATGATGTTTTTAACTCATTAAAGTGTTGTTACATGCACTAAAGAAGTTCTGAAAGTATGCCTTTATGTGATAAAATCTCAATGAAAGAGGACTATGCTTAAGGTCTATGTTTTTGGAAAACATAGAGTGACATGCTGAGTGGTGTGGAGATATTAGTCACTTTGGATGGATGATCAAAATAATTGAATGTGTTATTAAGGTCTTTAAGATCCTAATAAATTCTTGCAAATGGGTAGATTGATCCTAGTTATGAAGGACTAGCTCAAAGACATTTTGAATAGGGGTATGAGGGTTTCAAGGCTTCTTATGTATTTAAACCCTAAATATGAATATTCATGATGTAAATGAATCTTATAGATATTAGTGGAGTATTATATAGAGTTGTGTAAATATTAACTAAAACATTCATCAAGATTTCAATGCTTGTTTGAGTTCAATGTGATGTCTAAGTAGCAAAGACATAACTAGTGGAATGAGAGTTGAAGATTGGTCTATAAGACCAATACCTTTGAAGATAGAAAGTGTTGATCATGTGATCCATGATCTAAATTTGGTTTTAAGAGTGAGATTACAATTTTGTTTTGCCCTAAAGGTAAGCAATAAAGTATTGAAGGGGACCATTTATTTAGCATAACAAGTTTGAAGAATGTTAAAGTGGTGTTTCTCTAGAGGTTGTGTGATGAGTTGAAATGTTCTATTGATGTCAAGATGACCTCGTAAGGTTATAAATGGATTTATTTCCATATTTTAAATGACATGAATATTTTTGCATGGATGAGGATTATATAAGTTTTTTATTATTCTTAACAAGAACTATTTGATCATGTATTTCAATGAAGATATTATGAAGTGATCTAAGCCATGATGGACTAAGAAGTCTGAATAGAAGTATGCATGAACAAAAGGGGAGATTGTTAGTTTTAAGAGTGGATAGATCCAAGTATTAGTGGAATATGTATAAATGACTTGGTGAGAGTATATATGACCGTTTGTCATTAATTTCAAATGGGAAGAAATACCAAATTGGAAGAAAGACTAGTTTGGGGGAGATCAAGCTTGAGGAGATGAGAATGATCTATTGTGTTAGAGTGTTTGCCATCAATGAAAAAGGGAGAGATTGTTGAGTTATGTTACTATTTTTTTGATTTAGTCATTAATGTTTTCAATTATGTCAAAGGTTTGTAAGTATCATTTATTTTCTTATGATGTTGCATGGTGTGTGAGCATGATGACATTGAACATGGTTTAGTAATCCTTGAGTTCTGTATGAGGTCTTGGCACATTGTTGTGGTGTAAAATTATGATGAGCCTATTTATAAAGTGTATAAAGGAGTTTTGGCATGTGAATAATTCTTAGAGTGAATCTACAGTGGTAGGTAGGTCTCAAATTGGTATGGTGCCTAGTAGGTCTATGTGAATAAACTAGTTCTTAAGCATGGACATAACTTGTAGAGGCATGGTGGTGATGATATGGATGTGTATGAGATTGAAGGTGTTAAATGAAATGTTAGATAATGTGATAAAGGTTTTGAGTTAGTCATATGACTCTTAGAGTGAGCCAAAAGGGTATGCTCTTAATCAGTGGTCTTCTCATAAACCTTGTCCTAAGAACTTAGGTAGCAAAATGAGGTATCATGATTAGGTTTGGAGGCTTGTGAGATTGTGTGAGAATTTTATGAGGGTTTATGACATATATATGAGGTTTTGAGAGTATTTAAATAGGTTTAAAGGTATATTTAAGGTCTAAAGTGTGATTGGTAGTTCAAGACCTAACATGCAAAGAGACCTAGTGTGGCATGATGAGGGGTCAAAGTCAGTTTCCAAGATGATAGAACTAGTTTGAGTTTTTAAAAAGGTGTAATAGGTTATTTAAAGAGTGATCATGAATTTTTAGGTCCTAATTTTAAGGATAAAGTATGAAAATGAGATTGAAGGTCTCCTATGTGTGTAGAATGAAGATATGAAAACCTAAAAATGAACTTTTGATTCTTTTTGACATGTGTGACTATTGCATGGGAACTTGAGATCTTGAGGAGAGATAGAAAAGGGTTATAAAAATTATTTCCATTCATTAGGATTTTTTTTAGGGATGTATCTATATGAAAACATGTTAAGAATATAAACCAATCTAAAACCCTCTCAAAACCCTCATAATAACGCAATGTTGAAGAACTTGTTCAAATTTGATCACAATGGTATTTTACTCCTAGGTAAGTGTTTTTATGTTGTATTTAACTACCCCAGTCATCTCCAAGTGGTAGTGGTTTGTCAGGACAATGAATGGAACCTAAAGGAAATTATTATTTATGAAGAAGTTGATATATAAGACAAAATTTACATTAGACTAAGTATGAAAATAGATGATGGATAAGATATAGACTCATTATTTATTTATATGATGGTATATAGGATATTTATATACTTTTTGTAAATAATTATTGTCACTCAAGTTGGCTAGTTACTAATAATATTAATGGTGAAACCAGTGAGAAAAACTAGTTAGAATGAAAAAGTGTTTAGGGAAGCCTTAACAGACCCAATTTAAGTGAAATGAATAATGGAGTGTTTGTATATTACTTTAATAACTTAAAATTAATTTTTATTGGTTAATAATCATATTTAAGTGGTGAAAATGTTTTTCACAAGTTGTCATTTAGAGTTTAGTTTTGACAGTGAAATCGAAGACTATGAGATTGGTCTGCAAGACCAAATATTTCCCTATGATCCTATGATATTAATATTTGAGGTATATATAATGATATTATAAGATATTTTTAATGAATTAGAAGATATTTATTGTGTGTACATAATTTTTGGGATGAATTTTCACCATGACTGGTTTTCAAACTAGATTGGCAGTTCTAAGTACGCAAGATGAAGTGATGAGTTTTAGATGTGATATCATGATTTGAGGTATCCAATTCCTATTTTTATGTTTTTTTAGATGTAAATTATCTATAATTTATTTATATAATGTCAATACTGACTTTAATAGGTTTTAATATGGAATCCAAAATGGCTTATATAGATGTGTAAGGAGTGTGGGAGTGAAGCTCAACATATTAGCCTATAAGACCAATAGTTGACACTAAAAATTATGATCTATCTATTGGAATATGGTATAAAGGTCACATATGAACTATTAATTTACATGAAATTTCTTGTAAGTATCCTAATAGTATTTGAAAACTACATTCTACATGATTGTATTTTGGAGCATTCAGGTAGTTCTAAGTAGTCACCTAGAAGAGAAGAGTTTGGGGTGATTTAGATAGTTTTGAAGGACCTATTTCATATGAATATGTTAAATAGGTATCAAAGGTTAATTTTAATTTATTTATATTCATAATAATTCCATTTTCAAGTATAGAGAATCAAATTTTCTTGACTATATTCTAGCAGTGTTTGGCAATTATGAGTAAGCCTCTTGCATGAGTGTTCTTGATGCCTTTTGGCCTATGTGGTGAATACTAAATAAATTTATGATATTTTTTAGATCATGAAAGTTATTTTTATATTATTTAAGTAAAATTTTGTGTGGAATATTTTTTTTATGATTTATAAATTCAAGTCTAACTTTTTCTATGTGTGAATGCCTAATTGTGTGTAGCGCTAATGGCATAGTTTAAGTGGTGAATGGACATAATAGGTGGTGTGAAGCCTAGATGATGTTGGATAAGGATTATTATTATGGTTTTTAAAGTTTTTCATCCATGTGGTATTCATAAATATGTTCTTCGGTGTCCAAGTGGTAACATTTGGTTGAGATAGACGTAATGCATTAGGTATCTAAGTAGGCCTAAAAGAAACTTAAGGTCTAAATGAGTTTGGATGACCTAATGGTGATAATATTATTTTGTTAAATATGTGTATTTATATATTTAAATGGTGATATAATTATGGATATATTTTTTTTTAATCAAGGAGGGTGCAAGCAAGAGTCTTGTATTTATACAACGTATAATAGGCCTATTTGGATGAGTTAAGAGGAATGTGAGAGAAAGCAAAGAAAAGAGCTCTTTGAGGAGAAAAAGTAGGTCATGTGGATCATAAAATGGTAGTATAATATTATTAATGAATATAAAATGGATTTTTAACTATGAATGACAAGGTTAGTTGTCCTAATGATCCTAGTAAGAGGTTGTTTTAGTAAAGTAAAAGAAGGGTAGATTTTCTTATTTAAAGAGGTAGCTTGAGAGTGTTAAAGGAGTGATCTTGTGTTGATTGATATAACCTATATATTTTCATTATATATGTGTTATTTATGTATAATATTGGATATATAATATATAGATATGAATAATATGTCACCATCTCTTGTTTAAGTAACAAAGTGTCTTGAGGTGATGAAGTTGTCTTGGCTTAGTTGGTTCTTAGTCAAGAGGGAGATAAAGATGTCTTGTAAGTTGGTGCTTGTATAATTTTCATTGAAGTGTATGAGTTATTTTTGAGTCACTTAGGATGTGGGTTCCTGCTTGTAAGTTGGATCTTTCAAAATGACTAATTGAGTTGGTTCATGACTAGTGAAGGGTTGGTGTTCCTTCTGGGGTTGGTGCCTCACTAAATATTGATCCATTGCTTATATTACTATAGTCCAAGTGGTGTGTCAATATGTTTTATACCTAATAAGGGTTTCCCACATAGCTCTTATGTTCTCATGTTATTTTTTTATGTTATTGCTTCATGATCATATGAATGGTTGATCATGCATTGATATATCTTTAGATTAGTTTGAATGTTTGATGAATGATAGGTGGAATTAAAAGAAAAATTTGGTACAATAATTCACCCCCACCCCCATATTCATGGTTGTGATTCCAAAAAAAATTATTTTAAAAACACTTAGATTAAATTCTCTTTGTTTTGGCAAATCCAAACTCTAGTGTGTATGCTTTCCTCCATCCTCTTTGAGAAGCTTTAAGTGACCAAAAACACTTAATTTATTTCCCTTTTTTATAAAATGTGTGTTAGAAATAAATTTGGGTATGCTCTTCCCAAGCTTTGAGTGACTTAGGTGATTCAAAATCAACCTCTAAAGTCTCTCCTTTTTAATTTATTTCTTTTCATGCACCTAGATTATGGGTGGGAGTCCATATCCTCCCAAAAGCTTATTTAGGGGATGTTGACCTAGGTTTTATTCTCCAAACATCATACCAACCCACTTCATGGTGGGGTATATAAATTAGGTCACATGATAATAAAATTTGTAGGGGCCTAAGTAGCTAGCCTCTCTGATCTTAATGAAAACTTGGGTCAAGTTTGGATAAACATTAGACTCCATAAATTAGTACATGGATGGAGCTACTATGGAAAGGAATAGACCCTTGCATAGTATGTTAGTTGGTATGAAACCAATTAATGTGATTTAACCCGTTATGTTAGCCACACTTGGGACCATCTAATATGCATGAAACTTATAGACTTTGGACAAAGCCCCACTTACTATAGAATTTATTAACAAATGTCAAGTTATCCTCACTCTAAGTTCATGACATGTATCAATGGTTAAGAGATATAAGGGGCATAAAAAACTCTACCTACACTTTTACTTTATTCTTTATATTAACACTTAATTTATCTCAAGCATTGATGTATTAGATAAAACTTTGGATGATTTTATTCACACCTATGTTAGTTATATGGAATAGGATGAGCCCTTTGTGCTAATTATATTTTTCTTTGATTTATATTGCATTTTTTTAGACTAAAACTATTTTTATTATCATGTCCAAAACAAATTCCAAAATCAATAGCATGTTTGTACACCACTTTAGTCTAAGAGGTATTACTCTATCTATTTAATACCACACTTTTGCCTTAGACATTTTTAAAACATTTATGTGTGTGTGTCACTTATTTAAATGGGGAAAATTTCTACTCCCCATTTAATCCCAAGGATTTTCCTTGGAGTTTTGAGACAAAATCCATTATCATACCTTTAGATCAAAATAGGGTCACTATGTTGCATGTATTTATTCAAAACCATTGCCTTGTTTCAAACCAAGTTTGAAACCATGTATGTATTTGGTCTAAAATTGGTGTCATTATGTCATCCATTTGGGTTTATAATTTCATGTATTTAAGCAATCCAAGTCTTTTAAACCAAGTTATAAATTTATTTTTGAAAGTTACAATTCAAAATTGAGTGGTTTATACCTATGTCTTACTTATTTTTGGCTTACATATTTATCTCTTACCTTTCAATTGTGAAACTTGGACTAATTACTTGCTTGATTTAAGGACCCCTTTTGCCTATATATTTAGTGTATTTCAATTTTATTTATTTCCTTAAACTAAGGTTAAAACTCTTTTTTCAAGGATAACCTTAAACACAATTAGTTTACATTGGATATTTGCTTATCACTCGGGCTTGAATACTTTACTCATCGTACTTATTTTATATTACTTGATATTAAATTTCCTAATTAGTTTTAAACATGTGCCTAAGGTCCAATTTACTATAACAATGATTCTAAGTGTTTTGAATTATTTTAGAGTTTCATTAATTACCTTGTAGCTTATTACCTCGACCAATTCTATTTAAAGGTCTAGCTTTATTCCTTTTTTCAAAAGACCTAGTATTTGCCTTTTAGTTTTTAGATTTCATTCATGTGTTTAAAAGTCCATATTTTTTCCTTATTTCCAAAGACCTAGAATTTTCCTTAGATTTTAGATTTTGTTAGTACCTTTTGAGTCTAGATTTATTCCTTGTTTCTAAAAACCTAGAAATGTTTTCATTGTTAGTCCTAGATTAGATCTATTCAACACACTTTATCAAAGACTAGGATTCAAATTTGCCATTCATTTTACCATTTATGTAAAGGCATTGAAGTATTGGAGGTATTATACCAAGTTTACCATTAAATATTTTGGATAAGAGCTCTATTTTAGGCCAAGTTTAAACCATTTGTAAAAATATATCGAGTACCTATCCCTCGACTAATGCCATTTTCAAACCTATACCTAGACCATTTTCATAGACCAAGACTACCCTCTTAGGGATAATTTACAAATCCATCTATTTTGATTATCATATGCCAGTATCACCCTTATTTGGGCCAATTAAGGTACCAAGTTTTCCCTTTTAATGATAATGGTACCCAATCCCCTACCTATCATAGTAACCCTCTTTTGGTTTATGCTAGCAACCAAGATTTGTATTTCCCTTTCATTACCATTCCAAGCCCTCATGTTTTGTATTATGCTAGTAAACAAGCTCAATAGCACCCAAGTATTATTATTTTAGGCCCTCATCCTTTGGCATGCATCAATAATAAAGTTTCATAGCACCAATTCATTACCATTCTAGTCCCTCCTCCTTCTATCTGCATTAACAACCAAGCTCTATAATGCCCATTCATTACCATTTTAGGACATCCTCCTTTGACATGCATCATTAACCAAACTCTATATCACCCAATTATCACCATTTTGGGTCTTCTTCCTTTGGCCTACATTAGCAACCAATATTTGCAATTCCCATTCATTACCATTCCAAGCGCCTCTAAATATGGTAACTCATTATCCCAACAAATTTGTGTAGTTACAAATAGATGGATCATAGTTACCATCCTAGACCCATAACCAACCTTTATTGAGCTCATTGCAGATGAGCCTACTTATAAATATCTCATTATTGAGCCATAATTTGTTATTCATATATTACCAACTCTCTACCAATTTATAAAATATGAGCCAGTCTTTGAACCCCAATAAATCCAATCATTACCTCTCTAAGAGCCATCATTCAATGACTAAAAAGTGTCTAAATCTAATATTCTATAACCAATTGTAAAATGACGCCATGAAAACCAACTAATCAAAGATGTTTTTTTTAAAACACCTATTTGTGATGAGTTAACCTATGTTTAATCACCCTCTAACCATTTCCCTATTTTTAAGGAGACTCACTTTGATAAGCTAGTCTCTATGGAGTTTCCTATTGAATATTTCCCTTTGGTTGAGAAGTCTCACATTGACAAGCTAGTCTTTATTGAGTCACCACCTAATGATTACAACCATCTTTAAATAAATCAATACCTTAACCATGGCCCTATTTTTAATGATCCTCACTTTGATAAGTTATTCTTTATGGAGTTACCTATTGACCATTTCTCTTTTATTGAGAAGCTTCACTTTGATAAGCTAGTTTATATGGAGTCCTTCTTAGTTAAGCCTATTTGTGAAGAGACCATTGTTAAAACCTAGGCCATTACTCATTTGACACTAAAAATTAACCAGAACATATTTTTCATAACACCAAATGAATAATCAATATTAATGTTAGGTTCTATTTTTGAATTGATGTCAGATTTAACATCAAAAAGAAAATCAATGTTAGTCTCAACATCAGATTTAGAGTCACTTGAGTCAAAATCATCTTTATAATTAGAATACATTCATGGTTATTACAACATTGCTTACACATGCCTTGTAGATCAATTTGAATACATGTTTTATCCTTCCATGGTTTTTGAGGATGAGTACTTCAGCATCGATATAGTTTCTCCTAGTATATTATATGAGGATTGTGTTTCCTCTTATCATTCCATTACCATTCCATATACCATTAACACAAATAAATATAGCCATTAAATTGTCATTCCACCTCCTAAAAGTGTCAATTAGTATTGATACAATCACACCTTATTGAATACATCCATGATGATGTATCAGTTGTAGAATATTAGGGGGACCAAGACCACATTCATGCAGAACAAGAATAATCTCATAGTGAAACCTTTTTAGAGGCACTAGGGGAAAATCAAAGTCCAAATTTAACATATTTTAGTGAAACCTTGTTTGAGGCATTCTAAAATAATCAAAGTCAAAAGTTAATGTTGCTTAGTGAAACCCTCTTGGAGGTGTTATGGAGCAATCAAGACAACTTAATTTGTGGAAACCTCTTTGAGGCACCAATAGCTAAGAACAATAGTTCTTGAATGCTTAATTGAAGACACTATCAAAGATAAAATCAGAATAGATTCCATTATATATAATAATTATATGTCAACATTTCTTAAGCCTAAAAAACAAAGAAATATGGTGGTCCTATCAAGATTATATTTAGAAGTCTTTAGCCCCATTACAACCAAAATTATGTCAAATCTAGAATCAATAACATTAGGTATGCCTAAAAATCCCAATCTTCATTCATTTCCCAACCATTATAAGTTCCACTATAATCCTTTTATTTATTCAATACCTATATTACATTATCAAATCATACTTTTTATCTACTATTTATGTATATTTACCATCCTTGACTACACTTTCCTTTATAGAGGCTATGAAGACATCTTGTCTTGAAGTATGAAGGAAACATAATGAATGACCAATGAAGCTTGAAATAACATTATTAGAGTCCAAATCAGTAGTGGGTTCTTGATATATTAGATATTTATAATGGGTTTAGGATATATATTTACATAATTAACTATTTTATTATCATATTTTGATCAAGTTGTACATTTCCACATCAACAAGAATAACAAAATCATTTACCTTTGCCTTGCCCTTACCATTGTTTCATACCTTGCCATTTACCTTGCCCTTGCCATTGTTTCATACCTTTCCATTTTCCATTCACCTTATCATTATTTCATGCCTTCCCATTTTCCATTTGTCTTGTTATAGACCTTTCCTTTTCCATTTGCCATAGCATATACCATTTCTCCCATACCTTCCATATTGGCTAAAGTTGTTTTACCCTCCCTTATGCACCCCTTTTAACCTTGGTTCTAATACATTGTTTCTTTAGGAAACTTTATCAAGGGGATTTAGATGAATTTTTAGTAGTTGATTTAGTATTTCATAAAGAGGCAGTATCTTGGAGTAGTATGACAGTGGTTTGGCAATTGCATTCTTCATTGTTGTCACATTCTATCTCATTCTTAGTGATATTAATTATAAATAAATTTGGGAAATTAGTATCATTTACCCATGCCATTGTTTACTCATTATAACCACATTTTATCTAATTAGGAGAAACCCCATTTTTATTTACCTTGTTGCATCACTATACTATACTATGCCATTTTCCTAATTCATAAAATTGTTTCTACCTTGTCAATTTCTTCTACTAAGTTTGAAATATAGTGACTTGAGGTCTATTTGGACTATGTAGGTAGTGCTCAATTTACATTGAGGTCAGCTTGGTCATCCTTTTCCAATGCTCTCTTCATCTATGATATTAATTTCAATAAATGTTCTCATTATTTTATGATCAACTTAAGCTAAATCTCATTGTTTTATGCCCACCCCTTTACCCATGTTCTCTCCATTTTAATATTGGTATCTTGTCAATCTATAATAGGTTAAGATACACAAAAAAATAGAAAAAATATTAAAAACATTTCAAAATCATAAAAAATACAAAATCATCTTACAATCTCCTAGAGAAATATAAAGCCCCAAAATCCAAAAAAAATTGTCATATCTAAACCCAATCATCAATCCTTGATCTTATCTATAGGATCAAATTCATGGTGGGTGTCCAATTCACACTTTTAGGCCAAGCTCATAGCTTTCACCTTATTAGGTCATAACCATATCATGCAACTTATATTGGGATATGTTATCCTCACATGTTGTTCCATTGCATATAGCCTTGCCAGGATACCATTTATTAATCCTTCTGTTAAACCTTCACATGTAGATATTGACTTGGTTAATGATGGGATGTTTTATTTTACTTTTACTTTCAAATTTTTTTTGTGTTTTCTTTTATTTTTGTGCCTTGAATTAGTCTATGCATTTATTAGGTGATTCCTTATCCATTATTCTTGAGTCCATCCATATTCATTTCTTAACATTTTCATCATGGTTTCTATCATTGGTGCATTTTTACAAATTTTTATTGGATTGGGAATCAATCTTTATGCACATTATGACCACTTCATCATGGTATTTTATATCATGGTCTATATTGTCATGTCTATAACAAATATTAGTTCGGTGGAGATTACAAGCATTAGTACTATAGAAACTTCTACTTATTCACTTTGTAAATTCCTCGAACCCTCTTTGATCAAATAAACCCATTAATCATTCTAGTTGTATGAATGCTAATAAGGATGAGCATATCTACATTACAAGGTAAAACTAAGTAATTCACATCAATCAATTCTTATTCTTATATTCTATTCTCCATTCCATTTTCTCCTACTTCTAGGTAAACTACATTAGCTTGAGGTTTATTTAGACTATGTAGGTAGTGATTAGATACATGACATATCTTGGGTCATCTTCACCACTTTTTTTCTTCCAATCAAAATTTTCATCCATTTGTGTATCCTCGTGTGTTTGGTTTTGTGTGGCTTCATTAGTGATTAGACCATCACATATATGTTTGTTACCACTCATCTTTAATTTGTGTGAAAGATTATATCTTTGAGTTCTAGTTTCCAACCTACCCTATTTGGGAACAACCATTTTATTATTATCAAATCTGCCCTACTAGGGAAAATCATTTTTCAATCTAGGTGATCTTAATGATTATAACCACCTTTGGTAAAATCATTATTTTTACTCATCCACCCTTCTTCCTAATGGGGCACATGCTTGTGCCACTAATTATAACTATCTTTGGGAAAATTAGTGTCTCAAACTTTGTTACTGATTATAACTACCTTTAATAAAATTAGTACATTTAAATCAATGCATGCAATCATTATCTTGATTGCATTAATATCACCCCTAAGTTAATTTAATTTTTTTCTTTATTATTTTTTAGGGTCCATCCATTTATCATATGTGTCAGGTACTCCCTTGAGGTGGAATCACAAGCTTCCTTAGCTCTATTTGGAGCATCATTCTTAAATGATTATCTTCTTTTTCTTCTTAATGTTTTTTTCATTATTTGAAAAGACGTTACTATTCTTGTGTCTTATAACACCTTCTCAAATAAGGGAAATTGTAGACACTCCTTTTTTGCAAATTTTACATCTAAATGGAAATTGGAGTGACTTACCACAAATAATGTAATTTAAGACTATAAATTACTAGAATGAACTAATTCATTATCACACATCACATGTATCTTGCAAACTACATCAATGTATCCCTTACTAGGGTAATGCATTGTACACAAATCATCATCTTCCTCTAATTCATCTTTGATCAATTGTGACCTATAAAATTGAATTTTTTGACCACGTGTGAGGGACAACATGTCCAAATTTAGAAATACCAATTAATTTGAGCAATATTGCTTAATTAATTAAACCTAATTAAATGTATATGTGAAAATCCCATGGCTAATTAATTGTTGAATTTTTATTTTTAGAAATTAATAATTCAAGATTAATGACATCATCATAACATCACATAAATATCTAGAATGATGTCACCATCATGAAATCATATTTTATGAGTTGTCAAGCACTCACAAAATAAAAAACAAATATCTAGATTTTTGAGCCATGCTTATTAATCAAAAATAGTAGTGGCTTGTCCCCTCCCAAACCTAATCGTAGTTAATTCTAACCTAACTACACTTGGGTTAGAGTTAGTTTGTAATGATAAAAATATAAGGAATCACACATTGTTCAAAAATATTATTTTGTGTAAGGTTAATATGCTAAAATATCTTTAATAAACTCGTTTGGTATAGTGTTATCATGCCCATTTTTTAATCCAATTCAAGCCAAAGCCAAATCCAATCCCAAATGAAGGTGACAAGGAGAGGTGGTAAAAGAAGCTCAATTTCCAAACATTATTTGATCAAACAACTAAGCACATAAATTCATGGACAATATACAACTCTTGTTCTCAAAGAAAGTAAATAATGTTTGTTTTATCTTCATTTTTAGCTACTTGTATTTTTCACTTACTCTTCGAGTGTCTAGGCTAGAGGTGTAAGTTTAATTAGTGTGTTTTTGTTTGATTTTGATCATAATAAAACAATAGTAATCTCCCCTCTTAGAGTCTTATTGATCACAAATTTTTCTTGGCCATACGAGGATATGTCAGGTATCAACCCTAGTATCATCATGCACAACATAATCACATATCTATATTTTAAACCTATCCAACAAAAAAAATGAAAATTTCCACCCAAACTTTCCATCCTATGCCATAATTTTTTTTCAATCTATTAGATGCCAAGTTTATTAAACCTATGGATTATTCTAAATGAGTGTCAAACATTATCCATGTTTGCAAAAAATTCATATGGTCATTTGTATATGCATAAACTTCCACAACCTTAGCCTCACATGTCCCAAAGATAATTTTATATTACATTCAATAGATGCCATCATAGATTCCATTATTGTATATGAAATTTTATCACTCATGGATGGTTTTTAAGGTTAAAATCAAATTCATGTAACCCCTGAAGACTAGCATAAAATAACATTCACTATGGAATATAGAAAATATTGCTATGTTAAAATGAATTTTGGCCTTTAAAATGTTGGAATTACCTATTAACATGCCATGACTCACCCTTTTTGTGATATTATACATAATATTGTGTAAACCTATGTGTATGACATAATTTCCAAATTGAAAAGTCACACAACACATCTCTTTGATCTAACCATCATCTTTGATTGATTAATCAAGTTCAAAGCTATAATCAACCTTTACAAGTGCCTTTGGTGTTTTATATATTAAAACTATATGGCTATTAGTCTCTCATCGTGATATTGATGTTGATCCCATTAAAATTAATGTTATAGTCAACATGTCCATTCTTCACTCCATTATGGGCATTCAAATTTACCTTAGCAAACTTGGGGAAAATTGATGATTCATCCCTGAAATGGATTACCACATATATTATATAAATTCCCTTATTAAAAAATGTAATTCTCCAGAATGGATTTATCCCTATCAAAAGGAATTATACAACATTAAAAAATCATTGATCTATTGGCTTACCCTTCATCCACCTTCCAATAATCATCCTTTGATTTCTTATAACTCTTCTAATCCTGTGTCAGTTGGAGTAATGATTTCCCAACAAGATGATATTAGTAGATAATATGATATTTACTATATTAGTTGAGACCTCATTTATTATGAAAATTTTTATACTAAAGTAGAACATGATTGCCTTG
Source organism: Torreya grandis (assembly GCA_037957365.1). NCBI lineage: Eukaryota > Viridiplantae > Streptophyta > Pinopsida > Cupressales > Taxaceae > Torreya > Torreya grandis. The sequence continues at coordinate 1,180,210 of JARHVA010005363.1, forward strand.
ATATCTACTTTATAGTTGAAAAGTTTCATCACTATATGTTTTATCAAACCACCTATGTCATTGTCCATATTGATGCACTTTTTAATTTATTTTTCAAAGCATTTATACTTATATATAAATTGGTGAGTGGATGGTTCTCTTGATGTAATTTTACCTTCAAATAATAACAAAAAATATATCAAAAGGCAAGTCATTACCAACCAACTTGTAATGGTACTTGTACCTATTATAAATCACCTTCAAGATAATCTCCTAGATGATAACATTCTATATATTTAATATCTCAACTATGATATCTCCCTTAAAGATCATTTCCACAATTTCACTCATGATTTAGTGGAAAATAATTAAGAATATATCAGAGTTGTTTCCAGAATCTAGATAACGCCAGTGTAATGGAGATGTGATCACACAAGATGAACAAGTGCACACCATAAGATGCTAAAGAAATTTGAAAATAAAAAGATAAATTACACAAGACACAATGGAGAAAACCAAAATCTGATTAACATGAAATGGCCAAAATGAAGAATACATATAGGAGAGCTAGAAAGTAACTCCACAAATGGTGGTCAAAGCACCCCAAGAATAGACTCCTCCATAAAAGGTGGTCAAAGCACCCCAAGAATAGAATCCTCCAATAAAGGTGGTGACAAGGTGCTAAGAATAGAGAAGTAACTCCCATACCTAGAATAGCCTGTCAAAGGAGTCACTTATGACATTCTTATGACACCTTATGATACAAATATGACACATAATCTCCACATAAGCTAGTTTATCCCACGAATGTAGGAAAACTCCATGTATGCACAAATATATAATATTCCCTAATTAATAAATAGGGAAAAATAAAAACCTACACTAATACCCCCCATAAGTGCAACTTAGGTGGGCAGTGTGGAAATAAAAAATGGGTCCCAGCAACTACACCTGATGAGGTACCCATGTATAAATGCAATCTCCCATAAGATAGAGAAAAGGAGAAAACCCGTAGGAAAAAACTCCCCCCCCCCAAAAGAGAGACATAAAAGAAAAGAAGAGGATATAAGCTCCCCCTAAAGATGATGCTGCTGTAGATGTAGATTGCACCCCAAGAAGAGCTCATAGATGAATGAACTTGCTCTTGATGAAAGGTTTGGTGAAGATATCTATAACTTGCTCTCAAGATTGGCAAAATATTAAGTCAATGACCTGACTATGAATAAGCTCCCAAATGAAATGCATGTGAATCTCTATGCTTGGTCTGCTGGTATTAAACTGGATTCCTACAAATCTAAATGGTACTCTGGTTGTCACAATAAATGATGGTGGGCTGCCTGATAGGAATGCCAAACTCAGAAAGAATCCCCTAAAGCCAAATAGCCTTAGTAGTTGCATTAACAGCTCCCCTATACTCTACCTCTATGGATGATATAGCAATAACATCCTGCTTCTTGCTAGACCAACTGATAAGAGCTGAACCTAAAGAGAAACTATAACCAGAAGTGGACTTGTGAGTCTGTGAATTGCTAGCCCAGTCTAAATTTGTATATCCAACCAAGTCAACCTCTGTGCCAAATCTATAATGAATCCCATATCTATGTGAACCCTGTATGTAATGTAAGATCCTCTTAGCTACTTTCCAATGCAACTCATGGGGCTCTTGCATGAATCTAGAGACAAGTCCCACTGAATATGAAATGTCGAGCCTGGTGTGAGTCAAGTAGATGAGACTACCAACAAGTTGTCGATACCGAGTGGCATCAACCAATGGTGAAGAACAATTAGTCTCAAGCTTGACTCCTGATAGAAAGGGAGTTGAAGATGGCTTACAATCATCCATGTGAAATCGAGCCAATAAGTCAAGAGCATACTTAGGCTGTGCAAGAGAGATCCCTAAATCTAATTGTGAAATCTCAATGCCAAAGAAGTAGTGTAACAAACCCAAGTCTGTCATGTCAAATCTATCCTGAAGTGATGCCTTCACCGCTGTAATAGCTAATGAAGAACTCCCAGTGATCAAAAGGTCATCAACATATAGAACCAAAATCAAGAGCGAATCATCCTATTGCAAGAAGTAGACATTAGGATCAGAATGGCACCTAGTGAAACCCACTGTGAGAAGGAAGGAATCCATCTTGGCATACCAAGTTCAAGGGGCCTATTTGAGGCCATAAATAGATTTATTAAGTCTATAAACTAAGGAATAATCCTAAACAAATCCTAGCGGCTGCTCCATGTATATCTCCTCCTCTAGATCTCTGTGAAGAAAGGCACTCTTCACATCCATTTGATGCACATCCCAACCATGTGTTGTGGCAATAGCCAAGGTGAGTCAGATAGAAGTCATCTTTGTAATGGGTGCAAAGGTCTCTAAGTAGTCAATGCCTAGCACCTGTGAGAAACCCTTGGTAACCAATCATGCCCTGTACTTATGAATTGACCCATTTTCTGCAAACTTGGTCCAATATATCCACCTACATCGAACATATTTCTTCCCTTAGGAAGTGAAGTCAAATCCCAAGTGTGATTTTTGATTAAGGAAGAATATTCTTCCTCCATAGCACTATCCCACTTAGGTACCCTCGATGCCTCTCGAAAAGTCTATGGATCCAAAACTAAAGCAAAGAAGGCATGTGGATCTCTCTAAAAATCCCCCTAGTATGTATGTCATCTATAAGATCTCCTGCCCAAGTGCTAGCACTCTCAAGTGGCTGTCTAGCCCAAAGTGGCCTGAAAGTGGGTGAGTCAGGTGCTAACTCCTCATCCTCTAACTAACTAGAGGTGGATGACACTGCATCACTATCCTCATTATCTAAACTTGAAGAAGAAGAAGAAGAAGACTAGCTTAAGAACCTATTGTGGTTAATCTGAATCTAATGAGGAATCATCATAAAGTAGATCTGATGAGGGAGAAGAAGTGTCAAGTGTTGAGTCTCTAGGACTCTCCTAAAAATGGACACTTCTCTCGATGAATAACTCATGTGTGACTATATCTAGAAGGTGATATCCCTTAATACCATCTGGATATCCTATAAAGATGCAAGGCTTGGACTAGCATTCCATAGCTTTGTGTTTCTTCTTCAGACTGCGGCCATGGCTGGGGATCTGAAAACCTTGAGGTGCTCAAGGTAGTGGTAGTTAAGGTGGCCAAATCACTCATGCCACAATTTGCTAACTCCATCTAAATGAGTCAGCAATGATATAGGAGAAGAATCTGATGCAAAATGTGAAAAGGTGTATAACCTAGCTTGGTGATCTGCCCTTCCCACTACCACTGTAGTATCACTATGCAACTCCCTGATAGACACTGGATCTAGTGAAACTCAACTCTCATGCCCCGACCAATGTGAGTGATTTGGTACACTAATAAGAGATTGGTTGAAAGAGAAGGAACACTTAGAACATTATTGAATGTTCCTCCTTCCATTTCAACTGACCCTATCCCTGAAATAGAAATTGATGTGTCATCACCCAAACTAAGTCATGCTACAAGGCTCTAAAGATGAAAACTCAACTAGTGAAGAGCCCATGTGGTGAGAAGCACCCAAGTCTATGACCCATGAATATGTAGAAGCTGCAGTTGAGATAAGGGCCTTGCCCTTTTCTTTCTCCTTACCCTTGCCTTTTATGTTAGTAGAATCTTGGGTTGATGAATTATGCTTGATGGACTCAGGAACACCTATGTTGTTCTTCTCTAGAAGATGAGTTAGGTGGTATATTTATTTCTTCATGCACTTGTGTTCATCATGCCCTATCTTTTTACAATTGGCACACTTAACCTTCTCTTTCTTAGGTTTAACATTGGAGGATGAAGACTCAATGTTGTTTTTGGCAAGATTGGTGTTTTCTTTCTTCTTCTCTTGGTCCTTATTCTTTTTCTTCTTCTCATTTGTTGAAGTCTTATCCTTACCATTTCCAGCTATCAAAGCTTGGGGTTGAGTAGAATTCATTGTGCCCATCTGAATTAGCTTATCTTGCTCCCTAGTCAAGTCAGCAATGAATGAATCCAAAGAAGACATTTTCCATGCAGTGCCAAGGGCACTTTTAGTAGCATGGAAAGTGGAGACAAAGATTGAATAAATTGGACCTAACTTTGTGAGAATAGAAAGTATAAGTTGATCATCTTTCTTCTCTATCCCATATTCTTTCAATTTCAAACTAAGGGCCTTAAACTTAGTGAAGAAGTCCTGTAGGGTGTCAAAGTTGCTAGAACTTAGACTTATGAGTTCGTTTTCAAGCTCATGACCTCTCATTTCATCAAGCTTCCCAAACAACCTTTCTAAGGTGTCCCATATGTCATTAGGAGTTTGGGAGGATTATAAGTGGAAGAGAAGTTCTAGAGACATAGACAAGCTCAGTAACTGAAAGGCTTCATCACTATAGTTGTACCACTTAACCTTTTCAGCATCTATTTTGGGTTCTACTTCTGTACCCATGATGATCCTATACAACCCTTTGCTTCTAAAAATGATTGACATTTTAACTTTCCATTCATGATAGTTGAAGGGTGTTAGGGGTTTAAGTTGAAAAGAATCTATTTTTAGCTGAAATTAGGTGAAGTTGTGTTGATTGCAAGTTGTGAATTTATGCAGAAAAGAGAATGAAAGTGAAAATTTGCAAGTTGTGAAAAAGCAATCACACCCCCCCAAGATATTGAGCCCCCCCCCAAAATATGCAAGTTCACACTCAAAAGATGTCAGACTCAGCCAAAAAAGCATCTTAGAGTAATCAGTGCAAGACTAAAGCAAATAGGACGTCGGACTCAGCCAAAAATGCATCCTGGGAGACCCAAATTTTTGGCACTTTATAAACTAGTGCATTTTTAAAAAATAAAAATTCTACGCTATGGAGAATTGAATTACAATCACTTTTGCAAAAAATGGCACCCAAAACCAAGCTACCATTTGCAATATTTTAAAGTTACAATTTTCCAGTAAACTAGTGTTTTTGCAAAAAAAAGCACTAAAACGTTAAAAAAATGCCTGTTATGGGGAGAGAAAGTGGCCTTCCAAACACTCATTGGATTTGACATTAAATTAAGAGTCCAAATGAGGTCTTTTTGAGGGGGAATTGGCCTCTTGCCAATCTGGGCCTCACCCTTTGTCTTCGTAGGTCGAAGATACAAGTTTTAATTGAAAATCCCCAAAATACAAAACTATCTAAAAACTTTAATACTTAGTCAAATTGATTGATTTTTGTCTTATGAAGTCAATTCTAACTAAGATAATTGAAGCATAGAGAGAATTAACCTACTGGCCAAGCATCCAAGTGTCCACATGGGACGCCAAAGGGAGAGGGCGCCAAAAACACAGTTCAGAATTTTACTTGCAAAAAAGACAAGGAATAGCTGAATGTTTTCACCAAAAAACAAGGTGCATTCCTAATTTGCTAGGCAATAAAATTTAGAGATACTAAAATTGTAGACCTCACAAAATCTAATGCACAATAGGCAAGTTTCAACCCAGCAGAGAAGACCAAAAAAATGTGTCATTTTCTCAAAAAAATAGACCTGTTTTGGACTGTCTGAGGCGTATGGCTGGAAGGAAAATAAGCTAGAAGGATGTCAAAGGTGTAACCAAACTAAAGGCACTACTAAAGTTGGTGTAGACATACAAATTTGCATGCCATACAACTGAAAATGAACACTATTTTTGATGTCGTACAGCTGAAGGTGTGGAAGGACAAAAACTAAGTGCCAACCTTCCTCCTTCTGCTATTGAATGTAACTCCTTATGTTGTTAAATGTTGTTCCTCCTTTTGTGGCTAAACACAACAATGGACACCTAAAGGCCAAGGATTTCTAAGGAAACTAACTAGAAGTGATATATATATATATTTTTAAAATTTTAGACCAAATCTAGAATAAAAAAAGAACTCCACTCCTCTTGATTTCAAAATAAGCTAAAAGCATAATCCCACACAAGATTACCAGGAAAGCTCTGATACCATATCAGAGTTTTTGCCAGAATCTGGATAACACAAGTGCAATGGAGACATGATCACACAAGATGAACAAGTGCACACCACAAGATGTTAAAGCAATTCAAAAATAAGAAGATAAATTGCATAAGACACAATGGAGAAAACCAAAATCTGATTAACATGAAATGGCCAAAATGAAGATTACATATAAGAGAGCTAGAAAGTAACTCCTCCACAAATGGTGGTCAAAGCACCCAAAAAATAGACTCCTCCATAAAAGGTGGTCAAAGCACCCCAAGAATAGACTCCTCCAAATAAGGTGGTGACAAGGTGCTAAGAATAGAGAAGTAACTCCCATACCTAGAATAGCCGGTCAAAGGAGTCACTTATGACATTCTTATGACACCTTATGATACAAATATGACACACAATCTCCACATAAGCTAGCTTATCCCATGAATGTAGGAAAACTCCATGTATGCACAAATATATAATATTCCCTAATTAATAAATAGGGAAAAATAAAAACCTACACTAATAGAATATACCTATATCATTCCCAATACTACTAAATCCAAAGTAGTTATTGATGAACTTCTTGAAGATCACCATTGATTTACATGAAGGCACATAGAACGTCCAATTTGATGGTGTTAAATGTATCCTAATATATGGGGAAGGTTATATTATAGCTAACTCTCATGGTAAAATCATCCCTCTGACATTTAGGATAACCTTTAATTTCACTAATAACATGGTAAAATATGAATCTTTAATCTTAAGTATGAAAGCAAGCAACACTTGAATTAGATATCCCATATCTACATGATTTAAGTGACTTCCAACTTATTTTATTCCATATTAATAGTGATTACCAATTAAAAAGTGAAAATCTTATCACTTATTGTTAAATTTCTACAACACTTGCCAATGAGTTTGCCTCTTTTACCATTAAGCCAATTCTAAGAGATCAATACTCTATTGCTAATTATCTTACTTATTCAGCATCTTTATTTCATCATCATCAAGTACTTAATGATTCCTAATTTCTTATTCAAATAATAAAGTCATCATATTGTATCTAACCACAATATTTACTTATCTATCACATTGAGGCTATCACTATTCACCAAATCCCATGGTTCAAAAACATCATCCGATTCCTTGAACATCAAACCTATCCTCCTGACACAAATTCTCATGAAAAGACTAGAATTTTTAAACAAAATTTTAAATATGTCCTTTGATAAAACACCCTTTATTATCATAATGGAGAAGGTACCTTGATCCACTATGTAATGCAACAATAGGTCCCTCTTCTCTTTGGACAATCACATGAGGGAATCTATGCTGGCCACTATAGGGGCATGCTATAACATGAAAGTGATTACGTATGGGCTACTTTTGGCCTAATTTTGAAAATGATGCTATTGGTTTTTCTAAAAATCATAGTCATTTCTAACTAGATGATTTAATCCATTCACCACTAGATGAGATCTAAATTACGGAATCTCCTTATTTTTTTTGATGTGGGTATTAGATCTCATTAAAAAATTACCTCAATCACAAGATGGTCATGTTTTTATCATTATTGCTACTAAATATTTTACTAAATGGGTAGAATCCATGCCTCTTTTCAATGTCACAAGAACCACTATTTATAAATTTATCCTTAAACAAATCATTTATCACTTTGGAGTTCCCAATACTATCAATTTTTTATAATGTTGTAAATTTCAAAAATAAAGAAATTAAGTAGTTATGTTCTAAATTTAAAATATCCCAAAAAATTTCTACACCTTACCATCCATAATGCAATGGCTAAACTAAGGAGACTAAAAACATTATACAAAATACCATTCGATAAACCATTACTAATTGGCATATTCACTTGTATCCCATACTTTGGGCCTATCTTACTAGCATACATGTTATCACTAGAGCAACATTATTCTTGCTAGTCTATGGTTCCAAGTCTGTCTTACCATTATAAGTAAATATTCCCTCCTTATATATATATGGTATCATTCTTGATGAATAATTATGTGAAGCTTTCCTTAATTCTCTCAACAGTAGTGATGAACATCATCTATTTTTTCTTCAACATAACCACCAATACAAGGCTCGTATTACTAAACAACATAATAAAAAGGTTAAAGTCTACACATTTAATATTGGTGATCTAGTCCATAAATTAGACTATAAACATGATAAATAAGGCAAATATACCCAAAAATGGTGGGTCCCTTATTTATTAAATGACATTCTTTGTCCTATCACCTATCACCTCTAAACTAATGAAGTCCATGTTTTTAAAGAACCCACTAACACATAATTTTTGAAGAAATATTTTACTTGAATATTTCCCTTCTTATCATACTTCTATATACTATCCTACTAACACTTCTTTTAGGATTTATACATGAATATTACCATATATAATAGTCTATTTTTACAAAAACCTTAGTTTCTTCCCTTGGTCCTTTGGTTTCTTTCTATCACGACCTTTATTGTAATAACATGGATAGAACCCATTTTTGCTCATGAATTCCTTTCACTTTCACACATTGATTTTTAATATCAAGTTTATTATTTTACAATGCTTTTCACACCCTCTTGGGTTTCTATTTTTTTAGTTTCAGTGTAAAACCATAGATAGGACTAGGGTCTCCTTGAAAATACCATTTTTACCCTTTTTTCACATACTTTGTTCACCCACTTGGGTTTCTATTTTATGAGTTGTATTGTAAGACCATGGATAAGACCAAGCCCTCCTCACAAATACCATTTTTTCCTTTTCTTCACCTAATGGGGTCTCTATTTTATGATTTAAAATGTAAGACCATAGATAGAACTAAACTATCCTCATAAAATCACCATATTATTTTAAGACACCCTTGTTAAACCAAGTGTTCCCTTTATAAAATGTCAAGAAATGGTTACAAGTTTGTGATCCCATATTCTTAGCTTCAGTTTTTTTTCTTTTGTAGATAAAAATTTCACAAAACACTATGATAGCATATTTCCATACACCCACATACATTCTTATGGTAATTAATCATACTTACATGTCATTATATCCCCTTGTCACTCTATTACATTTTTTGTGATTTAAAGTAATTCAAATTATTTCATGTTCACTCCTCTTGATTTCCTTAATTGCATTCCAATTTGGATAAAAAAGGTTGAATTCAAGATAAAAAAATTATTTCACATGAATAAACATGAATATTAGACACCATGTTCTCTATGTTCTCTTTTTTATCTACCAAGTCCAAAGTTTTCAAATGATAATCATTAAAAATTAAAAGGAAATTTAAAAGTCAAAAGTCAACATCACACTAACATACATTATTTTAGCACATATCTTATCTCCGATTGAAGCTCAAAATCCATAGTTAGCCTCATGATAGAGTTGAGGTATTTTTGGGTGTGGTAATCTAATAGATTGGGATAGGAAAATTTTAAAAAAAATCTATAGTGCTACCAAATTTTTCATGCAATTAACTAATCTTTGTAGTAGACCAATGGATCTGTAAGGGGTCTTGAAGAATGAATAACATGTTCTAAGAAGGTAGGTCTATTTTAATTTTCATGCACATATCCTTCATGGGATGATATTCATACTTCATTTGATGACCTAATAGATGAGTAATAGAAAAAGACAAAATTTTAAAATCCAAATCATTTAAAACAAAAAGGTAATTTAAAAGTTAAAATTTAACATCACACTAAAATACATGATTTATAGCACATCTCTTATCGCCAATCAAAGATTAAAATCCATAGTTGGCCTCATGATAGAGTTGAGTTCTTTTCAAGTGTGGTATTTTAATAGATTGGGATAGGAAAATAAAAAACAAATCTATAGTTCTACTTACTTTGTCATGTAAGTACCGAATCTTTGCAGTAGACCAATGTAATTGTAAGGGGTCCTAAGGAATGAATAAAATGTTTTAGGAGGTAGGCCCATTTTAATTTTCATGCATATATCCTTCATGGGATGATATTCATACTTCATTTGATGACCTATGATTTATGTGGTTAGGAAATCTTCTTCAGAGTCCTTAATATCAAACATTCTTTTATTTTGACAAACCTAATCTTGATGTTTTGAATTTGATAAAGATTTTATCTACCTTAATTTTTCCTTGATTTTCCCCACCACCTATTAAATTTCCCCCCTTGATATGCAAGTTTGATTCTAAATCTATTTTCCCACTTCTATATTCCCTCTTCTTCATATATCAAAAATATGCTAGCACTGCTTTATTTTTGTTTTATCTATCTCTAGTATAAAATAGTATTCTTGAGTGACTATGTATTATATTATTTATACCATTTATTTACATTTATCAAATTGCCTTGGTTTATTTTAATTTGTTTGTTATCATTCCCTTTTTTTAGAAAATTATGTCCCTTTCTATATTTTTATAGTACTACAATTTTTTAGACAACTGTGTTCATTTCTAATTTCATGTACATTTTCCATTGTTGAGTGAGGTTGGATTTTTAATTATCACTCATCAATGTTGTTTTCCCTTTTATGTCCTTTTTTAATTAATGATTGAGTAAGGATTATTAATACTCACTCATCAATGTTGTTTTACCATTGCTTTCCCATCTTTGTTTAAGTAAGGATTGTTATTGTTTTCACACTAATGGTTTATTATCATTTTTTAATTGTCCTTAGTTTTATTTCATTTTTTACCTTTCTTACTTAAGGTATACTTGTTTGATTTTTTTAGTGATTTAGTACCATTGGCTTTTTGGTTACCCCATTTAATCTAAATTGGACTTGGTCATTTAGTCCTAACTTAGCATTTATCTCCCACCCTAGATTACCAAATTTTTAAGTACATCATTCTTACATAGTTCAATTATCCTAGTTTTTTTCTATTTGTTTGTTTTTTTCTCTTTAGTTTTGTATCCTTGGGTTTATCCAAAGAAGTCTTTGTGCCTTCCATGATCAAAACTAAAAACATATAGGATAACAATTTCATGATAAATGTAAGTCAAGGTACACATAAATTACATTTATTTTTAGTTATTTCCTTTCAATTATTTTATACTTTAAAATACTACAAATTATTTATCTTCAACATTGTGTGTTGCTATGTTCTTTTCTCAAAGCACCATCCCCTTTTACATATTAGTTACACATGATGAGATACAAGTGGGTTGTATGTATACACATAATATTTTGAAAATTTATTAATTACTCATGCTTTCTCTCTCATAATAACCCATCTAGTCTTAATATCTATGAGTGCATGCCTTAAAGGGTACACTGGGAAAGGGGTGGTCAGACCATTAGTGTTTCATAATAGTTTTGTATCCTATACCACCACTTAAAATCAACACAAAACTTTCCTATACACTTCCCAAATCTTTGACACCTTCCTTACACACTCCTCCAATCAATTCACCACCTTAAACAACCCCTAACTAAGCCAAAAACTATTTTTGACATTTTATAAGTAATGTCAACTTGGGCCAACCCTTTACTTAAAATATATTAGTAGTTTATGGTACTAGGTCATCCTTGGTTGACCTAGAGTGGGACCTAATTTAGTTTTATCAATTAGTGATATAGTTTTGATTGGGTTAACTCTATTGGATAAAATTTTAGAAGGGTTTAAGGTTAGATTCAACTATATATACACATTATTTTTTCTATTTCTTAGAGATAGACAAGAAGAAGAACATCATATATTATACATCTACTTATCCACCATTATACTTGAGCATTACTTAGTGTTTCAATACTACAATTGGAGATATAGATCTTGTGATGCATATAAAAGAAGTCATGTAGTCTATAGATGGCCTATCCTTGTTATCCTTACATACCACAACAACCTTTTATGAAACACCTTAGCCAAGGGAGGAATTGAGTCTTGATGGGTTCATCTTCAAAGGTTAGTATTATTAACTCTTTTTTCTCCTTATTACCTAACTTGGTTTTATCAATTAATGATATAGGGTCAATTGGGTTGACTCTATTGGATAAGGTTAGATTCAAATATATATACACATTATTTTTTCTATTTCTTAGAGAGAGACAAGAATAATAACATAATATATTATACATCTACTTATCCATCATTCTACTTAAGGAGCATTACTTAGTGTTTCAATACTACACTTGGAGATATAGATATTGTATTATGGAGAAGTTTTTTAGATGCATAGAGAAGAAGTCATGTAGCCTATAGATGGACTATCCTTGTTATCTTTACATACCACAACAACTTTTTGTGAAACACCTTGGCTAAGGGAGGAATTGAGGCTTGATGGGTTCATCTTCAAAGGTAAGTATTATTAACTTTTTTTCTCCCTATTAAAGTAGATAGATTTGTATTTGTTAGCTTATATACTTCTCTCTCTATGAATTAGGATTTCATCTACATTGGTTTAAGTAGATATCTGATATGCATGTTTCATTTTATATTTATTACCTCCATTTTATGCCATAAGCTTTGGTGAGCACTAGATTATATTTTACTAAGTATTTAATTTGTGAATAATAAAACATAGGACTTATCTAGGTTTATTGCATGATTTTGCTTGACTAAAGATTTTAGAATCCTCTCTAGTGGTATTATTGTGATAAGGGACCCCCTAGTTAGGTATAGTGGATCCATCTTAGTCATGACCCTGATTATTTAAATGTACTAATAAGTGGAAGGGTAATTTTGATTTATCTTTTCCAAGTTAGGATTAATTCATAGATCAACTTCACTTTCCCTTGTATATACTCTCTATATGTTTTATTCATGTATTAAATATTGTTAGAATTTATTATTGGTGAATATTCTTGTACCCAAATTATCGTGATGATATTTTCATCCTTAATTTTATAATTTTTTAAAAAAATATAAAAACCATCTATCTCTAATCATATTATTTTATTATAACTATAGAATGATTTCCCTTCTTGATGTGATAATTTGCCCACAACTCTATGTCGAGTGTATTTAGAGAAATACAATTATTATTAACATATAAAATATCATTCTTGTTTTATATTATACACTATTAATAAATAATAATATCATATTTTGTATCCAAGAGATCTACATTGTTAATTTAATATGTCATAAACATTATGTATTCACCTTTAATGCATAGTCATGTTAGATTTGAAAAAGTATTATCTCAATGGGGAACTTATCATTGAATTATCTTATGGTTAAATTATATTTCACCAAGTGTTTTCACTTGTATTCTTATTATTTTTTATAAGGGGTGTCTTCTTTTTATCTAATTTATTATTTCTTAGCATGTTTGAATCATATAAATGATCTTTTGGATCTATGGGTGTAAAGTTATGATGAGACAAATACTCATATATATTCATTATAAATCCATTCAAATAAACTTAACTATAACATTACTTCATAATAATATGACTAAGATTATTTTGATTGATTAATAAGGGAATACATGGTATATTATATTCTTGTGTGTAATTTATTCTCTTTTTTCATTTGTGTATCTAGAGTCAGTTTTATTTTGTTATAATTATTTGATTCCTAAATTTAATATGTATGTATAATTTTTTGTGGTATGTTTTTTAATGGTATTGTAGTAGATGAAAAACAACAAATTGTTGATTGTATCCATCATTAGGTTCTATGATGTTATGATATTTAAAATTTTGATTATCAACAAGACATGTGTATAAATGTTTCTTATGGACAATTTTTAAGTATTAATGAAAAATATATGGTAGATATTACATTTCATGTACCTATGGTCTACCCAATTTTAATTTATAGTGTAAATTATTTGTCATCAAGTGAAACATAATAAGGAGCATCTTAGGTCCCACTATCACATCTAAAGTAGTTGATCATATCACTTGGAAAGGAACATTGTCAAATCCTATGATATTCTTGTTTAATTTTTGAATATAATCAATATTGATACTTAATGTTTTTATAAATGTTATGTATAAAATATTTAATCCTAATTCATTAACTCTCAAGACATATTTGACTCCCTTATTTAATATTTTTAATTGAATTAACAAAGGGATATTTTGATCTATAATTGTAACTCATCCTTATCAAAATATATCATGTCTGCATAATTATTTGATGCATTAATGTGACAAATGAAAATTAAGTTGGTTTTATATCATTTAGTATAATTGTATTAGACAATGCTATCAATAGGATATCATTGTAGATAATTTACCTCTTGAGTATCTCTTTTATGTATATATTATATTTAGTATTATTAAGGTTATTAATGATATATTACCCTTTAGTTTGACTATTTTGCATCATGAGAGGTGAATGGTTATGAGAAGGGACATTTTGAATACCTTTATTTTATCACACATGAGGGGGAATGCTACCTATTCTTATTGTAATAGCATGGACTACAAAATCTAATATAAGCCTAGGGTAAATAATGGGAGTCTGATGGTAGATATGTATAAATTGAGATATAGTGGGAGGAGGAATTAAATGATTATTACATTCCATTTAATGTCAAATATTGATTATAAGAATCTTAGATTGGATATTTCAACAATATGAGTTACTAAACAAACCTAAATATTATTCATCATTATTTTCAATCTTATTTTTAATACACCTGAATATAACCCATTTCATTACATAGTTTTAAACTATATTCAAAATTTCATGTAATAAACATGTAATGGTGAAAGTTAGAAACATAACATGGGTACAAAAATTAGAGTATGAATTTTCACCCTTCAAATGTTGCAAATGTTTCCAAATTGGTCATTTGGTTAATGATTGTCCATCTCTCAAAAATAAAAATAATAATTCTTGGTGGAAAGATATTGAACTTGAAAATGTTACTTTACAAGAATTAGATTAATGTGAATAAAGTATCAAAATTATTTATTTGGTTCCATGAACATAAATGGATAATTTGATCATGAAGACAAAGTAAGATCACACATTGCAAGACCATAAATTAGATTTAAAAAAATTTATTATTGCCTCTAAGGAAATTCCAATGACTCACACCCCTTTAAATAATATTAATTCTACCATTTCATATAGAGAATAATAGACAAAAAAAATATCTTTGGAATAATCTAAATTAATTGATTCACGTGAAATATCCATTCCAGTTATACCAAATTTAGGGGAAGGTGGAGATTGGACTATGATGAGTAGTAAAATGGGGGAAAAGGTAAGAAATAAATGGATCCTCTGAAAATGACCTTAGATATCAAAAATAAAATATATGTTAATGTTTATAGTTGTATTTTGTCTCTTTTCTCTCTAGCCATTTTGTGGATGTTATTTTTCTACTATTTTGGGTAGCTTTTGGTTATTTTTTTAAAGTTTTATTGCTCCATCTATATTTTTCATCCAAGCCTAATTTTTTATTATACAGGGTAGGGTTCCTTTTCAAAACCCACTTTTACAAATATTAAAACATGTAATGGTGATAATCATGGCCTAAATAACAATGTAGAAACTGTGCATATCAATTATGGCCACGAATTGTTTATATGAATAAGGGGGATGGGAAATCATATCTAAAAACCTAATACAAAAAAATGAAAACCTAATGGAAACCATCAAGTTCGAGAGAACGTTTATTATTATTTTTTATTTAATGATCTAAATAATATAAAACTATTGAAATTTGAGATTATATAAGATATGTCCTATATTATGCAAATTTGAATGTAACAAGAAGATTGAGTTTGATTAAATTCACTTAATATTTATATAAATGACCAATAATATAGGGTAATTAGATTTTTTTATTTTATTCTAGTTTTTATTATTGTATATTCATCATAAACTACCTACAATGGCTCTGTGATTGACTCTCTCAGTCTATATAGATGAATTTGATAATGATAAAATGCATGTGGCTAATATATATATCCTATTTATATTAAAATTGATTTTTTTAAAATATTTTCTAGTATATTCCACCACAAATTGATATTATTCAATGTCATGATATTTCTTATGCAAATTTAAAGGTTTGGTTTTGTACATAGATCTAGATTTGTCTTCTTATGGATTGAAATTCTAGATTCAATTTTAATACTTAATTGGCCCATTAAAATGGGTTATAAATATGGTTTAGATAGCCCAAAACACACCCCAATGAGTGGTTGATAATTTAATACATTATAATACTTTGAAGAGGGCTTAAACTACATACATTTCTCCCATCTATGTGAATGTGTGTTCAATAGTGATCTGCCAATATGTATGTAACTTGTTTGGATTTAAACACCTGATAATATGAAATTTTAATCTTGATTTGGGTATTCAAATTTTTTATAGTTACTATTATTTTTAAGGGTTTTAAAATTTACATTATTTATGATAATTCCTCAAGGATGTATGAATGCATTCCTCAATGTGTAAGTACTTTTCCAATTGAGCTCTATGTATGTGCTAAATTAGAATAACCCTAGGATTGATGTGTTTATATAGTTAAATATTTGGATAAAATTTTATCCATAAATGACGTGAAAAATGTGTGAGACAACCTATGAGAATAATTTGAATTTGAAAAATATCCATTTAGATAACTTGGGTCACTTCTAGTGAAGGCATATGATATGGTATCTCACTATTGTTGATACTTTCCAAGATGGAGGAAA
The DNA here is from genome assembly GCA_037957365.1 of Torreya grandis. NCBI lineage: Eukaryota > Viridiplantae > Streptophyta > Pinopsida > Cupressales > Taxaceae > Torreya > Torreya grandis. The sequence continues at coordinate 1,196,741 of JARHVA010005363.1, forward strand.
CAATAATTTTGAGAATGGTGATATAATAGTAAGGCATAAACTAGGGATATCATGTATGTGTATGATGAAAAATATAGAAGACAAGATTAATAGATAGGTAAAATGGATATGAGGTAAGGTGATCAATATTTAATTATCTACACATAAGTCATATATGTTAAGGATTGGCAAATAATAATCTTTTCAAATGTATAATACTAAAATTACGTGTGTACAATGTAAAATGTGTTATTTTACACAAATTAAACTATATATATGTATATATTACTATTTTATTTGTCACATTATATCTCACTCTCTAAATTTTGCATTAGTATTGGTTAGAGAAGTGAAACTGATGATTAGTCATTTATGATTTTTATGTTATATTTGGACATTTATGTTGTATAGTTGAAATTTGTACTATTTTATTTCATGCTCAGTTATGATTAGATGATAATCCCATGTGAATTTCAATATATCAAATTATTGCGTATTAGAATATTATATGGATATGATTTCACATACAAATTTGATTTATAGTTTATAGATGTACATACATTCTAAGTAATGTATTATTATATTTTAAGCTCAGACTAACTAACTCTTTATTGACTAAGGTATTTATAGGACTATCCTACCCTTAAAAAATTGAATAAAAATAGAGTACCAAAGGGTAGGAGGATGCAAATATGGGCATTGGAGATATAAAGATTGAAACTAAACTTGCACACACACACACACATACGCACACACACACACACACACACACGCGCGCGCGCGCGCGCGCGCACACACACACACACACACACACACACACACACACACACACACACACACACACTTACAATCTTGATTTCTTAAAGTAACTTGCTTTTGATGGTGTTCTATGAATGTGTTGAGTGTTTTATTTTCATTATTTATCTCTATGGTTAATATTTCATGCTTACATTTATTTTTAATTGATTATTTATCTTGTAGTGGCATAACCAATTTGTAATAGATGATCTTGTTTAACATAATACACTTTTCCATTAATATGCATTGGCTATTTCAAACTCCATGAAATCATTATATGGGATAAAATTTGGTTGATGAGTTACACTTTGGGTATACTTATTTTAGGAATTTAAAATATAGATTATTGGGTGTTTATTAAACCATGTTCTATATATAAATCATATATATGTTGCTAGACTTATATACTACCCATTTTGGTGGTCTAGGGAGGTTAAAATAGGGGAAAATGACACCCAAAAAATTATCTTAAATGGGTTTTTAAAATTAGGAAAATTTGGTTTTTGGTTTTGTATAAGTTTATAATATCTTTGTTTCCATGCATAATTCAAATCAAAATGAAATTAGGGTTTCTGTTGCTAGGGTTTTATGTTGATTTTTCCATTTGGTGAAATGATGGGTTTTGCATGTATCTTCCTTGCCCAAAATAGGGTATGGACTACAAGTTAAAAATAGGAAGAGAATATCATGAATTATTTAATTTGAGTTTAATTATGGTGAAATCACAAAGTTTTATGAAAACTTACAGGTCATGTAAAATGTGGAGGAGGAGAGGAAACATAATTAAAAAAATGAAGATAAAAGGATGGGGGAACAAAAAAAGAGTAAATGAGCATTGGAAAGAATGAGAGGATACCAACACATATATTTGAATGACATCCATTGTAGTAACCAAGTAGGTAAATTTTTAATTTGTAAATAAAAGATGTATGGGGTTTTTATTATATTGTTTATAGACTTAGTTTATATTTAGGAGCAAAATAATGATTATTTTATTACCTTGGTTAGTTTATATCCCATCTGAATGTACATGTTAGTATATCCTTGTGTAAAATTTAGGGTTTCATCTTTATATACCTAGGGATAGAGCTAAGATATATCCATAGGCTTATAAAAATGATATGAGAGACATTGTGAAATATACTCTCCATAAGTACATAGTTTATGCATGACATTGAAAAATAAAGGATTGTTTTTTTTTTTTTTTTTTTTTTTTTTTTTTGTATAGAAAAACTTTAATCTTGTAATTATGATAAAATTGAGTCCTTGAGTTACCCATGGTGTTATGAAACCTAGGAAATTTTTCCTTTAATTAAAATCTATGGATTACAAAATAACCAAGGATATTCTTATTGATCTAAGGAGTTATTACAGTCTTAAGGGATTGTATTTAAAGTTAATACCTACAAGTTTATAGATTACACATAAATTATAGGTGCATTCATTATATAAATAGTTTTTATCTATGGTCTTATTTTATTTTACACAAGTAACAATGCATGTTTATTGATAGAACTATGTATAGACTCATGTGATATGAATATGAGCTATGGAGCTTAAATTTAAAGAACATATGGTAGTTGGTTATCTTTTGAAACTTGTAAAAGATATTATTTTATAACAATAAAATAATTTAAATTCATATAGACATGAATGAACTATTTCATGGTCTATTAATATCAATCTATAGTTATTATATTTTTAAATTGGTGAATGTTATTTTATCATGCATGATTCATTTGATAGAAGGTGATAAATATACGAGGTTGATATCATGAAAATGTATATATGTATCATTTGGTATCATTTGATATATTTATATTCATTAAAAAAGAGTTTGTGTGTGTGTAATTGATTAAGATCCATGATAAATTTGAATTCTATAGTGAAAAATTTAGCCAACGTAATGTTATAGATGATATATTGTCATTCCAATATACTTTCTAATTTACATGTGTATGTGTGGTGTCATATTAGATAAAGGATTATTTTCCATGATCTATGTGACTACTACATGTATTAGTGATTATAAAACATAAGGTCTTATTTTAATTCTTGATATCCACATTTTTTTTAACCACCCCTTCCTAGGGAAGGGCCACTCCTAGTTGGAAGGTGTGTAGGAGATCGATGGTCTATGTTGGAGGAAAATCACCTTAGTGATTCTCTCCCTCTCTTTAGATGATCAACCATATTTGAATATTACTCATGGCTATTTGTATAAAATATTGATATATATTATGAGACTAAAATATAATGTTGTACATCCTATCATTTATATTTTAATATTTAGTGATGAAATGTAATAAATTATAAATTCAAATTTGTGATTATTTAATATAGCATTAGTTGTATATCTTGTACATAATTTTGTATATTATAAATAGTAGAGGCTATATATTTTTATATAGCTTTAAATGTGAATTATTTCAATATACCTATGTCCCCTTCACTTTGATATGAATTATATGAGGAATCCTATCTTATATTATGTTATATACTATTTTAAAACTAAATGGATCACATATTAATTAGTGAGTTAATTATATTCTCTATAATTACTATTATAGATTCATTTATCAATCAAATAGTGAAATATAATGATAATTATTAAAAATGAATATCCCTATAGCTAAAGGGAAGAACCCTCATCCACCCTCCCCCACATAGTTTAGGTCCATTTTCTCATTAGTCCCAACCACTATACGCTTTCCAAGTATTCATAGTAGTTATTTAGTTGATATAAATGATTCCATTCTATCTAGCACCCCATCCTCACACTTAGATTGTCCCAATGGAACATGGGTGGGGAAGGGTTTGTTATATGAGAATATTCTAGTACTACAGGAGATGCTAAATCTAGATCTTGTCCCTCCTATAAATAGGGGTTTCTACTTAAAAAGATTTTAAGACATGGATATTTTAAAACCTAAGTCTAAATCTTTTATTAATGCAGCCTCCAAACTATTTCCCAAATCTATACCCAAGGCTCTTAATCCTGTTCCCTCAACTACTATGGTGGCTATTTTTGGTGAGAAAGCAACCAAAAAAGTGAAAAGGAGTGAAGAATTATTTGCATCTCATGGCATAATTTATAGATTTGTAAATATTTGGCTTAAATTCTAAGACATCCATGACTAGATCTCATAAAATTAGCAACCCCTCTTTCAAGGTAGACTCAATATTTACCCTAGTGCTAAGAGTTTTTTTATTATTGTTTTTTATTATTGTAAAGACAAGGATTTTATTCAAATTCAATTTTAGAGCTTGAATCTCCATCCTTTGATTTTGAAACACTGGACCCCCTTCTTTAAATCCCTTATTAAATATTTCAATGAAATACCTATCTAGATTCACCTACCTTATCTTCCTTTCCAGATCTAGTCTAAACCTAGTTTTAAAACCATAAGCAACTCCCTAGGAAAATTTATGCAAACTCACCCAAATACAACTATTTTTTCACAAACCACCATTATGAGAATACTAGTCAATGTTGACATCTCAAAGGATCTCTCCAAAAAAATGTTCTACAAGTTAGTGACCATTCTTGGTACTAACCCCTTAATTACAAAGGATTTTTATTTTATTGCTAAAGTTGATTCAACACAAGGTACTTGACTAAGTACGAATCATAGAAAAAATAAGGAATCTTCTTAGTGGTCATATTTTTTCCCTACTCATCTCACTTTGAATGCTCTTGATTCTAGGAATGATGATTTAAATTCATCTTCAGATGAGATAAAGCCCCCTAATATTGACCATGTTGAATCCCAAGACTCAAAGGGGGAGTATAAGGTAAATCCTCTAATTTTGGAAGAGAGGGGGCTAATTTTGGCTACCCCTATCCATTCAATTATTAAGGACATTAATACTCTTCCTGAATCACCAAGGGTAGAACCATCGGCTATGGAATCAATGATAGACAAATCTCAACCCTTTGAATCTCTTGAATAGATTCTATGAAAGATAAGGGGGAGTGGGCCAAAGTTCAGAAGAATAAAAGTAAAAGACAAGAGTCAAACATGACCCTCCATTTGAGGGGGGCATAAAAAATACAAGGCATGATCTAGATTCTAAAAAAATTTGTGGCTATATTGTGCATTAGCTTTATGATAGAAATTTTTTGGTGGAAGGTTCTTTATTTCCTATCTAGTTTTTTTTGGTGCCTGAACCTTCTTACTTATTTTAGTTTGCTCTAGTTGAGGATGGAAGTAGAATGTGTATGGTAATTTTATGGATTTATTGTTATATCTGTTTGATGTTTAGATCCATTTGGCTCTCTTGAGAAGGATATTGTTTTTTATTATTTGTGTGGAAGTTTCATAGAATCTAGTAATTGGCAAAATCTTCTCTCCTTATTGGTTGGTCCTGGTTGAGGCCTATTTCTAAGTCTTTGTACTCTATTGGTTCTTATTTTATTGATATTTATTGTATATATTTTATGATCTTTTATAATGGGTATAGGACCCATAACCCATTTTTTAACCAATATAATAAAAAATTGAAAATTAATATGAGTTAATTATGTTTAAAACAACTTGCATAACCTATAATGTTACCCAATGAGGTTTTAACATTATGGTATTAGAGTGAAGACTTAAAATCTCAAACCTAATGAGTCAACTAAAATTAAGTTAGGTATCTTATTTTTAGTGAGGATAATGTTAAGAGATAAATCTAATGTTGAGGGTAACTCTATTTCAAACCCTCAAACTGATCCTAATTAGCTACTATCTAAACAAGCTAAAAAAATTGATTAAATAGTCATTGTCATGAATGAGAATAGAGATAGATTAGTTATCCTAGAATGAGAAGTTCATGGAACATAGGAAGAAAATAAACAATAAGCTATAGAGGAATAACCACCCAGTTGAGAAGAGCATCAAGATCATAGGCTTGATTAGGGATAACAAGTATAAATAGCTTAAGTAGCTACAAAACTTACACAAGATATGAAAAAAGTGAATCCACCCAAATTTGATGGTATAGTGCTGGGTGATGGAGATGAATCCTAGCTAATAGATATGGAAAAATATTTCAAGATTCAAAATTATTTAGAGGTAGCCGAGGTCATTTGGGAGCCTATCAACTATCTAGAGAATCATAAACTTGGTGGGACAATAAGAAGATAGATATGGGTATTGACTCTGCCACCACTACTTGGGAGTATTTGGTAACCTTTTTTAGATCTTGGTGGCTACACCAATTATACTTTGATAAACAAATTTAATAGATTTATAAAATCTAAAATAGTGGTATCTATAAATAAATGATAAATAGGAATAATTCACAAATGTCTAAAAGTATGTTCATCAGTATCAAAGGTATGAATGTTTTTAGACCAAGAAGTTCATCTTCGGTTTAAAACCCAAAATTGGATGTGAAATGGACATCCATGTACTATCCACCATGTACTAAGCCTTTGATAAAGTAGTTAAGTAGAAAAAAAATTGAAATCACTTGTTGAGGTTAGTGAAAAATTCAACAATAAGTTTGGAAGCTCAAATACAAAATTCAATAAAAATAACTAGAAACATAATAAGAATTCCAAGAATATATTCAATAGTCTAAATATAAGGTTTAATAATGCATCAAGAAACAAGAAACCTAGAAGTGGTTTCAAAGAAGGATTCAAGGGAGGCAATCAATTTGAGAGGAAGGATCCATCTAATGGATGGTTTACATGTGGAGGACACCATTACACTAAGGACTATCCTCTATGGAAGACAAATGGTAGAAACAAGAATTCATCCACCTCTACATCATAATAAGGAACCTTTTAGAAATTAATTAACACACTAGTTGATAATCATCAAGATAAATTTAAAGATTCTCCCATTGAAGTATCATGAAATTTTTTTTGGCATCTTATTTCTATTTTTTAGGTACAAGAATGACTAAATGTTTTATTTCTCCTAGAATTTTAAGTAAATTATCTAAAAAACGTAGTTTAATGGTAAATTCTTTATCATTTCAGTATGATAATGAATCCAAGGTTTAGGTTGATAGTTTTATTTTAGAGGCTAAAGCAAAGTTTCCATAATTCACTATGATATTTGATATTTATGCAACATCAATAGGATCATATTATGTGATCCTACGAGTGAATTGGCTCTCTAAGTATAAAGCCAAGGTTGATTGTTTTCTTAAGAGAGTATAATGCTTGGAAGATTTGGGAAATCAAACCCAAATTCATGGAGAAAATAGAGAGTTGAAACTTAGTCAAATTTCAACCATTAAATTAAAAAAGTCTCAGTAAAATAGATATCAAGTGTTTTTATTCAAAGTTGATGAAATTGAAGGAACCAAGGAACCCTCTACGGAAGACTACCCCTTTTTTCAAGGATGTTTCTCTATAGGAGTTACTAGGTATACCTCTCAAAAAGGAATTCAACTTTACTATTGATATCATTTCTAGATCACAACCTCAATCCAAGGATTTATACAAATGACAATAACTAAATTAGTCAAGTTAAAATCTCAACTTGAGGATATGTTGGCCAAAGATTTGACTTGACCAAGTGTGTCACCATGGGGTGCACCTGTAGTTTTTGTTAAGATAAGGATGAAAACCTTCATCTATTCATAATTTTTTTTATTAATTTTATACAAATTAAAAAGTCAAGAATAAAATTTTATTTTGTCTGATAGGTGTGAATAAGGCTTTCAGATTCTGTAAATGAGGCTTAATTTAACACCATTGTTACAAATTTTGGATCTAAATGGTCATTTTGTAGTGATAATTGATGCTTTAAAAAATGGTTTATGAGGAGTTTTTATGTAATATTATTTGATTTTTGCTTATGAATCAAGGAAATTGAATCCTTATGAGGCAAACTATACCCCACATGACTCATAATTAGCTATCATATGCATGTTTTGCAAGTATGAAGGCATTATTTGTTGGGAAAACATTTTGAGCTTAACATTGATAATTTGGGACTCAAGTAAATATTTACCCAACCTAAACTTAATTCTCACCAAATATCATGGTTAGAATTTTTATTAGACTATGATTTTAACATTGGCTACATTAAGGATAATGAAAATAGAGTCACAAATGCCCTTAGTCATATAAGGTACATTGAAGCTTTAACTAGTATAAGGAGTACCTTTAAAGATCAAGGAGTAAAATTTTAACTAGGAGATTAATTTTAAAATCAAGTAAAGAAAGATTTAGCATAATATTCATAGTATCTTAGATATTTGATTCCAACTTGAAAATGATGGGATTTTGAGATATAATGGAAGAATCTATGTGCTTCATAGAGAAAATTTGAGGGATATTATGCTAATTTTTTTTCCAAATGCTCTATATTCAAGACATCTTGGTGTGACTAAGCTCTAAAAATAGCTAACATCATTATATTTAAGGAGAAGAATCAAGACAGATGCAACATATTTTTTGTCTATATGGTTGGAATGTTAGTGAGTCAAGGATAAAGATGTGCACCATGTTGGGTTGTTTTACCCACATTCCATATCAGAATGGAAGTGGAAAGCTATTAGTATGGATTTTTTCTATGAATTATCTATGTTAAGGAAACTTCATGACATGATATTGGTGGTTGTATACAAACTCACCAAAATAGCTCACTTTATTATAGTTAATCTAATAGAAGATGCATCAATGTTTGCCAAAATATTTGTAAAGGAGGTGTATAAATTACATGTGTTTCCAAAAAATATAATTTTAGACAAGGACCCTAGGATGACCTCAAGGTTTTGGAAAAAAATCAATGTAGTCTTGGGTACACAACTAAACTTTAATGTAGCTTACCATCTATAAATAGATATAAAAATAGAGTGAATCATATTTTTGAAGATATTTTTAGGATGTATTGCATGGACGAACAATACAAATGGGTAGAATACTTAACTTTGGTTGAGTTTTCTTATAACAACTCATTACAATTAGTTTTGAATATGGATCATTTTGAAACATTATATGGTAGGAGGAATATAATACTAATCAACTAGGATATGTTAGAGGATAGAGACGTCTTTAGACCTAGCATATTTGCTGAAATAAATGAGTAGTTGAAGCTAAAGCTAGAGATTGGATGAAGCCAGTGGAAAGTAGAAAAACTATGCTTATCTAAAAATGATATAAAGGTAACCCTTAGTTGGATATAATGTTTTTTATGGTTCAAACCCCAAAAGAGTTATATTAAGTTTGTTAAGTAAAAAATATTATCATCAAGATACATGGGATGTTTGGATGTTCTAGAAGTGATAAATATTGTAGCATATAAGCTTCATTTACCATAAAATTTAGCACAAATGTATAATGTTTTTCATGTATCTTACCTTAGTAAATATATATATGTGATCCTTCACATGTTTTGGATTAGAATGCACTATAGATTCTGTATCCAGGGATGGTCATAGTAGAACTAATTAGAATAATTAATAATCACAAGATTAGATTATTTAACATAGAAGTATCATAATACAAGGCCCATTGGGACCAATATTCTAAAGATAATGCCACATGGGAGGATTATAAGAAATTATAGAAGTTATTTTCTCATCTATTTGCATAATTTTATATAGAACAATATCATTTATTTTTAGAACTTTTGTTTGAAATAACCTTCATTAGGATGATGACCTATTCTAAGGGTAAAGATGTCACATTCCATCCCATTATCTAAAGACTAAATTAGTATTAGTTAGAGAAGTCAAATTGATGATTAGTAGTTTCTATTTTTTTATGTTATATTTGGACATTTATGTCATATAGTTGATAGTTGTACTATTTTATTTATGTTCAATTATGATTAGATGATAATCCCATGTGCATTTAGATATATTATATTTATATGTATTGCACTCTTATATGGATGTGATTTCACTTACATATTTGATTTCTAATTTATATATGTACATACATTCTGATTACTACATTATTATGATGTAAGCTTGGACTAACTATCTTTTTGTTGATCGAGGTATTTGTAGGACTATCCCACCATCACAAATTGGAATAAAGGGAGAGTATCATAAGGGAGGAGGATGCATATATGGGCATTTAGGATATAAAGAGTGAAACTAAACTTTCACACACACACACACACACTTTTGACTACTTAAATGAATTTAATGTTGATGGTGTTATGTGAATGTGTCAAGTATTTGATTTTCATTAGCTATCTTTTTGGTTAATATTACGTGCTATATTTATTCTAAGTTGATTATTTTTCTTGTGGTGACATAACTAGTTTTTAATAGATGATCTTGGTTAAACATAATACAGTTTTTTATGTTAATATGCATTAGATATGTGAGTCTCTATAAAACCATTACATGGGATAAACTTTGGTTGTTGAGTTATACTTGTGGTAGACTTATTTTATGAATTTAAAATCCATAGAGTATTTGGTTTTTATTAAACCATATTTTTTATTTAAATCATGTATAAGTTGATATACCTATATACTACCCATTTTGGTCATCTAGGGAGGAAAAAATAGGGAAAAGGGGCACCCAAATGATTATATTAAATGAGTTTTGTAACTTAGGAAAATTTGGTTTTGTAGATGGCTCTAATATATTTATTTATATACACAATTAAAATCAAAAGGAAATTAGGTTTTTCTTTGTTATGATTTTAGGTTGAATTTTCCATTTGTTGAAAGGATGGGTTTTGCATGCAGATTCCATGCCCAAAATAAGGTATGCACTATAATTTAATGACAATAGGAGTATATCATAAATTAATGAATAATTTTTTTCATTATGGTGAACTTGTAGAGGTGTGGGAGAAATTTCAAGTCATGCAAAACATGGAGGAGGGGAGGAAATAGAATAAGAATAATGAAGAGAAAGAATGGGGGGAATGGAGAAAGAGTAAATGAGCATTGACAAGAAGGAGAGAGGCTAACAATACTTATATTTTAATGACATCCATTGTAGTAAATAGGTAGGTAAAGTTTTTAATCTATAAATATAAAATGTATGGGTTTATTTTATTGTATATGCTATATATTTAGTTTATATGTGGTATCAAAATAATTATTGTTTTCTTACATGGGTTAATGTATGTCTAGTTTTAATGTACATGTTGGTAGATCCTTGTGTAAAATTTAGGGTTTCATATTTATAAACAAGGTTGAAACCTAGTTCCAACCACATGCCTATAAAAATTAATTAGATATATTATGAAATATACTCTCCATAATTGCATAACATGTGCATGACATTGAAAAACAAATGATTGGTTTTTTATTATTTAAAAAAAATCTTCTTGGAATTATGATAAACTTGAGTCCTCGAGTTACCCATGGTGTTATTATTATACTTTGATTAAAATATATGGATTATAAAATAAATAAGGTGCTCATGTTGATCTAGGGATTATTATAGTATTAAGGTATTCTATTCAAATTTATTATTATTGTGCCCTAACACACACAACCCATTTTAAAATTATAAATAGGGGCCCAATATTTATTGAATATCCTTTTATGGTATTCTAAAATATAAGTCTATGATGTGTGAATTAAAAATAATAAATGCAAGGAATTTATTTGGACTAGAATGAATTCATATTCCTTTCTTAGTTTCCAACTATTTTCTTAGTGTAGTTTTTAAGTTTTCACTTCAATCATTTGCAGGGTGTTTTCAAAGTTACCAAAAAATCAAAGCTATGCATTAGCCATACTACATGTTTTACTTTAACCTTTGATTTTAATCAATACTTGTATAAATGGTTTGATTTATGATTTATGTGGGTAACCTAATTGATGTGTTTTGATTTTAGTAGGATATTTTCATTTGTTATGTCTTTAGATAGACTATTTCACACATAGGTATTGTCAGGACCATCTTAAAGATCATCCTTACTATGTAGCATTGTTCTACTCACTTGGAACCCATGTTAAAAGTGAAATTTCACTTAATGGTGATTTCAACAAAAATATTTATACAAATGGTCTTGGGCAAGAGGATCACCAAGATTCATCCATGTTCCTAGGCAAGAAAATCATCGAGAGATGTCCGCATGCCACCATCCTGCTCATCCCAAAAACCTTGAGTTATGCATAGGGTAAGAAGCCTATCCATCAAGAATATCATCTAGATCTTACCACTTGTCACCATCTCATTAGAATGCAACTATGATAATAAATTATAGTGAATCTCAATGCAAATACAAACAAAATAATTACATTGCTACATATGTCCTTCAAATCCACAATGGAAAACAATAGAGACACCAATGCTAAGTCTAAAGGAATGGAAAGGATGCATATATTATCTTATAATGACTAAGCATCTAGGAAAAGGTGGAAAAGGCCATGAGGAAATAAAAGTCATGGAAGTTGGTTTTACAAAATTCAAATGAAAGGATAGATGGGAAAAAGAATGAATTCCATTATAGACATTAATTTGTATGAAGCAGTGAATTTATACATTCAATCGTTAAGGACAACACAACTAAAGCAATATATTTTGAAGTATCATATTTAGTCTAGTCACGTTGCCTTCAAGGTATAAAATTGTAAATGATGAATTCAAGTTCCATTGTGATGAAGTGATTCCATAATTTCCATGGGATAAAGAACTTGGAAACCATAGAATCAATGGCTTATGCTTCTCACATTCCATTTCCCTCTACATTTTTAATTTTAGGTCTAAACAAATACATTGACACAACATTTGATTCAATAAACTTGAACCATGAGTTTAAACATTATTTAGAGATTTGGGACAAGGTCAAATTAGTTGAACCTTAAAAAATAGAATATCAGATTTCCATTTTCATGCAAAGCTACAAGGATGACTTATCTGCAATCAAATCAGTTGGTCTACATAAGGCAATAACCAAATAAGAGGTAATGCACTACATTGACCTAGTGTATGATTTAATCCTAAATGCAAAGGTTATTGGTAAGATATTACACTTTAGACTTATCAAGACACCAATTGTATATATCAATTGAAATACTTTTGAGAAGTATTATAATCTTACCATATCATAAATGACATAGAAGTAAGACATGGTTAATTCATGGTTCCTTTCCAATAATATCATTTTCAAGTTGTAGGTATGGGTTGACAACCTAAAACATAAAATTCCAAGGCTCTACCTCTACCATTCCCATTAAAATTTTAAGACTAGGGGTGAGAATTATTATGGCTCTTTTGAATGTGATATATGGTTTCTCAACCATTGCTTACATTAATCAGGTATGGGTACCTTTGTTGGACATGATTCAAAATTATAAAAAGATTACATCCTTAGGATAAATTATCAATTCCAATTTGATTTCGATAATCAAAAATCCTAGAAGTTCACTAGGTGATAATTATAGACACCTAAAATTGGCCACCAATGGCTTTATACCTAACTTTAGAACAATTTTTACCAACCTCTAAAGATATTTCCTAAGAATCTCTAAGACTCAAATTTGGATTAATAACCATGAAAATAAATCAATTTGGCCCATAAATCAATTAAACTGAACAAATGCACATTGAATAAATCAAAATCTTGCACAAATATACAAATCCCTAACAAAGGTTAATTAACTTGCAAATCTTAATCCTAAGCATAATTGAATTTATCCATGAGTAATTATATCAATTATCAAAAAGGAAAAATCAATAAATATCTTAAATAACATCTTAGAAGCTAATCATGACCTTTTATGAGTTGTTCAAATGAAAAATATCTCAAAACACACCTATTAATGCTAATCATGAGATTTTAGACACCTATTAACCCTACTAGGGTTAGCTAAGCCAACCAAGGTTAATATTTAATCCATTCCAAGTAATTTCAAAGCCTATAAAAGTAAGCCTAGATCTCTTTATTTGGAGATATTGGAACATAGTAGAGTTATAATGTTGGATTATATTTCATGAAGTAAATGCATAGTGTTATAATGTAAAAATCCAGCCAAGCCATCAAGCCAACCATGGCGCTAAGAGGATATGGATATAGCCATACCCCATTCATGAAGACCTATTTAGCACAATCCAAGAAAGCCAATGAACACCTCGTCTTGAAGAAATCAAGGAAGGTAAAGAAAGTTTTCATTTCTTTGCATTTGAGTTGTATCTTCATTTGGTTTGTTCACCAAACTCCCCCCATTATCTAGGCCTAGAGATCTTAGCTTGTTTAGTGTGTTGATTTCATTATTTTTGGAACTAACACCATACTAACCTTCTCTATTGAGTTAAATTATTATATCATAGATGGCATGCCTGGTGGGACTCAACGTATCCCTCATAGCAAGGAGATAATTATGTAGCTTTTAAATCTTCATTTGGATTATTGAAGCTCTCTAAAATTGATTTTTTAACCTTGTTTTGGCTAGATTTCATTTTTTTAAATTATTAGGTTTACAGAATGATCATTAATGATCAGGTAAAATCATTGATGGTTAGACATAATTACCAATGATTCTACCTAACCACTGTTGACTCTATGTAATCACTGACAGTTAGATTTCAAGGGAGAAATAGACCTAAAGATTGCATTTTGATTCTTCTTATAATTTCATTTCCTGATTTATTAGTTCCAATATCATTTAAATCCATCAAATAGGTTTCACCTTACATGTTTTTATTATATTTTTTCTAACCAAGCCTAACCTAACATCTTTTATCATTAATGGTTTTACCTTTAGGTCCAAGTTTTTCACTAATGGTCTTTATCAACTGGTAGAGATTATACTTGACCACCAATGGTTATCTATTAACCATGCTGATGGTTGCCTTGAAATTACCAACAATTGTCTATAATTGTTGATGATCACTATGTCAAATTAAATCCAAAACTTGAGAGATCAAAAGCAAACATCATTTGATAACAACCAAAAGTGCTTCAAATCAAGGGGTTACTCTCTTATTTTTACAGGGTTAAGGCAAACATTGAACATCAATTTTCATGCTTAAATGGTTTATAACATTTAAATTTGGTGTTTAAAATGAATTAGGCTTAATTCAAACATTTATATATAAGGGCTTAAAAGGAACATAGTTGTGTTTTTGCTTAGTTTGTGTTTATGCAAGTTATTTTGAATATATCAATAAGCTAAGAGGCCATGCACTTAACCAAAACATTTCAATTAGTTCATTACAATGAACATAACCAAATTGGAATATGTTATCAATCTTGATCACATCATCCTTTGGGTATCTAAAAATAACTTAGTTCATTTTTTATGCCTTATATGTTTTTCAATGTTTTGTCAAGTTTTCAATCAATGTCGAGGGGCTAAAATTCAAAACACATTTCATTTTGGTGCCTTAAAATGAACTTAACATCATTTAGTTTTCATGTTTTTGAGCAAGTTCACTTTTATGACATATTTGTTTGTTGATTGTTTAGTTTTTTCAAAAAGGATAGCAGATGTATGCTCTCCCCTATCCCCTATAGGGAATGTATGGGATCAAAACCACCTTTACATTACATTTTTGTGCCTATTCCAAGATATAGATTGACATTTCATAAGTTATCATAGAAAATTTTATAGTATTAGGTGATCTAAAATCAACCCTAAAGTCTTCCTACTCATCTTTTATTTTCATGCATTTTGGCTTGTGAAAGGGGTGTCATTACCTCTCATGAGTTATATAGGGAAGCATTGACCTGGGGCTTCATATCTTGGTAGTGTTCAACCCCTCTCCATAGGTGGGAGGGGGTATACAAATTTATATCACCCCATTGGGATGATGGTTTTAGTGGTTAAACCTTCTCCATTAGTGGTAGGTTAAGCATGAGATATATGATCGATATCGACATTGCACTAGACTAAGAAAAGATGGATGTAGTGATTATGAAAAGGACAAGACCTTTTCATAATAAGATTATAAACATAGAATAAATTAACATGTTATTTCTCTTGTGTTTTCATGTGAAAGTATGTACACATGAGATCAATCTAGATAGTCAAAAATATATATTTCTAAGTCAACCCTATTTTACCATACCTTGATAGGATTTAAGAAGATATACTTAGTTATATTTTATCATTTTATTACTTGGTGTGCTAGAAATAAATTTTACTATTTAAAATATGTCATGAATGAGTTTTTTTAATCTAAAATCACTCCAATTTTGAGGAGGTGTTATGCAATCCATTTGACACCTTGATTTAAACATATCAAACATTTGTGTCAAAACATTATGAGTGGTACTTGATTGAGATGGGTAATGTTATACTGCACAAATCATTCCAAGTATTATGCCTTTGAATTCTATGAAACATAAATCATTATCACATATTTTTGGAGTAATAACATCATTACACTACCTATATTGTTTTACAATACTTGTGTTGTCTTATATCTAAATTATCATTCTTTAAACCAATCATTTGAGCCTTGTTGGATCTTTATTTAAAACAGTGACATTGTTCAAATTCACCTAGATTATTGATCATAAGAACTCTAGTTTACCTTAGTTTATTATTTTATTAACTTTTCCAAGTTCAAATTCAAACTTTGATTGATTTCTATTCAGGCCTCAACATGCAGAGGATGATACAAAAATCTTTTTTTTTTGGATTGTGTAACTTACATTTATCCATTTCTCAAGTTTAGAAACTTTATTGTTTGAGCGTTTGTTTGATAGAATCAATCCATCTTCAAAATTACTTTTGTTTAGTGTTTTTCACCAATAATATCATGTTTATGTCTAGAATTAAGTGCCTAGTTTTTGCTAAAATATTCCAAGTTTGTTAGATTAATCATTATCATCATCCTTTATTTTAAGCCTAGATTTTGATGCCATTTGGCCAAAATTCCTAGTACAACCTATTTGACCCTAACTTTTGACTCCATGTTTGGAAAAAGGACCTAGAAACATTTCCATTTCCTAGTTTAGACCTATTTGGAACAATTTAGACATTAGAGTGGGCATCTTGTTTTTATGTCATTTTAGTTAACCTTATTTGTGTAAAAAATTTAACGTTAGACATTTGATGTTATACTATTATTACCAAATCATTGTATTAGACTTTTTGGAGATTTAACTCCACCCTCAACCAAGCTAGATCACATTTCAATCCTTTATCTTTTTAGACATAGTTTGTTAGAGCTTACAGAAGTCTAATCCATCTTTTTTTGAAACATTTGTCATTTAATTTAGCCATGGTTCATTATATATGTAGTATAACTATGTATAATCTATGATATGGAAATGTTATCACACAATAGAAATTTGTTTAATACCCTTATGGTAATGCATTTGTTTGGGAGACAGACTCTTATCCACCATACAATAATCAAACAAGGGAATAAATTCAAGATCCTTTGGTGAATTACTTGGTTAAAATGCCTCTTTACATAGAGCAAGATCAAGAACAAACAACTCAATAATTGGATATTATACCTATGGTTGCATAAAATGAATAACACAAATCTTATTATGGTACAATATCATAAAATAATGATATAGGGCATGATAATTTGTAGAATCTATCAAGAGGGCCTTATAACAAGTCTTATCAAAATAATGATTAGGCCTCTTCTAGCAACCCTAATGATATAGTACTAGTACCATATCAATATACACATATACTTATAATTCAAATAGGTCTCACAGAGGACCATTTCATTAAAGTGCAAATAGTATACTAGACATATTAAAACCTAATGCATAACTTTCATCAGATGACCATGTTGAACAAGCCTCTTATTGATTTAAATCCTTCAACATGAATTTTAATGAAATTAAATGGTTAATAAAATTAGGGTTTAGACCCATTTATGAAAAACACTTCATTCAAAAACATGTTCAATACCATAACTATCAAATAATTGTCTTATGCTTTTATGTAAAATAGTGAGCAAAATGTAGTAGACAATATGAAAGTAGCATTGAATCCAAACCAAAGTGGTGTTATTACATAAACACATAGTCAAATATAAAATGTGCCTTTAACTAGTAACATTAGTGGTTCATAGACTTAGGGAGTAGGAGTTTCTACTTTTAGACCTCAACCAAATACCTATAATCCTCAACTAGATACTTATTTTAGCACCCATTGATAAGGATTAAGTATTCAACCAATGATAAGTGTCATGCCACAACAAAATATGACAAATCCTACTCCTCCACAATAGGTGATGAGTAATATTTCAAAATATTAGGAACCGTCCAATCAACCCATGTATTAGAGGTAGAACATCTTGCCACCTCAATAGGGGGTTACAAATGTTTCACCTCACCAAGTAGTAGTGAGCACACTTCTTTCATCATAGACTAACATGTCAATATAAAACAAAATGATGTCTAATGAATAATGTATAAATATTGGTTAGTGATAGATTCTTAATTTCCAACATGCATCCACTTCCAAACTAGGATTCATATAACCAAGAGGTTCTAATGTTCTGTAAGTACCTACTAGTCAATAGTTGCCTTTCATGCCAAATGTGCCAAAAGTTTAGAGATAAGGCCTTGGTCCACAAGTCCCTCTTAATTAGGTAAGTATGAATAGTCAAAAATATGTCCCTATTCAACCTAAGTAGGCATAGTATGACCATATACCACTATCCTAACCATAATATTCCCAACATTAGGCCTACATACCAAATCTCTACTAGAATATTACACAACCTCACATGTAATTTAAATAATTACACCCTAACCCACACATGGATATTCTTGGTCGATTTCCTATCCAATCTAACTTATCCCAAAAAATACCTCCATCATACCTCAATAAAATTAATCCATTTATGACCACTTAACCATCTCCTCAAGCCAATATTCTTAAAAATTTCTTGAACAAGATCTATAACAAATGAAGGATGTAAATGCCACCATTTAAGCTAGGAAACAAGTCAAAAAGTTCAAGTTGGATGATGTGTGTTTTTACCCTTTTAACATGGAGTACTTATAGATACCATTTTATCCAAGGTATGAGCCACCAAGGTTTGAAAAATACAAGGGAAAAGGTGACCCCAAAGAACATCTAACATAATTCTTTGGTGTATGCCAACTAGTGGCCTATAGTGACATTTATTTGTTGTTGTTGTTTTTAAGGAGTTTACCTAGAAAAGCCTTGGAATGGTTTTGGAAGTTACCAAAAATTTACTTTCTAGTTTTGATGGTCTTTTAGACAAATTTGTGCAACACTTCTCTTATAATCTTGAGCATGAGATTTAATTAGTGGACTTGACATAATAAAAATAGAAACTAGGTGGAAGATTCATGAGTTATCCATAGTGATGGAAAGCCCTTGAAATATATTTTACCCATAGTCTACTAACAAGTAACTAGCTATTATATTTACCAAAAATCTACATAGTGAGATATCTTACTTCTATAGTTATAGTGTGCACACATGTTTAAATAAATCATTGACAAAGTTTTAGTGATCAAAAGATCCATTATCAATGAAGGTATCATTAAACTAACCTCATAAAATTAGAATAATAACCAAAATCAAAACTAGAATAGTGGCCAAAACCAACATCTATTCAAAGCACAAGCATCATAACTAGCATAGTCCAATAATAATGATAAATCCAAGTAATTCAATCACAACAAAAATGTTTTAGTAAATTGAGTAATGAAGTTGTGACATATACAAATGGTATAATCACCATCTTCTCAACCTACACTACCTTTATATCTTTATCCTAACGAACAACTTTTTTAGTATCCACAATAGGCATAAAAAGAATAATAACCTAGATTAATGCAGCCAATGCAACAAATGTAGCAATCCATGATTTTGTAAAACCTTGTTCCTCTAATAATAACCATGCCTAATCATCATGATTTTACTAACCATAGAGATCCCATACAATAATTATTTCACAAGATCACATCAACTAACTTGATTATATGGCCTATTTTGAAAGAGCAATTTCATAAGGGTGCTGAGATGCTAGACTAGTACAAGCTAGAAAAATTCTACAATTTTCTTAGGGTTAATGGCCATAATTTGTAGTGTTATGTTCAAATTATACATGTGATTCAGATTATTTTTGAAAATTAATAGATCACATTAGATAGTGAAGCTTCCACCTCCAATCAAAGCCTTGGCATTTATCAAAATCCTTTTCCCCAACATAAAAACCAAAAACAAAAACAACAAAAATAACAACCACAACAATGGCTAGGGAAACATCAACAATAAAAATATCATCAACCAAGTCAAAACCAATAGAATCAATAGAACCAATAGTAGAGCTAATAATTTTAAAATAATGGACAAAACCAAGTTCTGAATAGTGTAAATAACTAATAGACCTACCATACAATTTCACATGACTATAACTTAGTTGTATGTCATATTTCAAGAGGTCACATTACCACCATTTAAATTAATCTAAGACCAAGTATCAATCAAAAAATACCATTTCTATTCATTCCAAATAAGCCAAATAATTCTAGTAATCCTTCCTTGACCTAAGACCATACACAGGCAAACCAACAAACAAAGATTCCCATGTTAGGACCTTATGTTGATATCTCATCACTATCCCATGACCATGCATAAGTGCATCATCAAATGATACTTATACTATTTATTCCCCCTCCATAATCATTTTTTAGCAATAATGGTCTTGTATCTAATCCTGATTGTGAAATCACAACTCAGTAGTCAAAGATTACCATACCAAGCCCACATCTATCCACCACTTCACCCATCATCCAACTAGTTGTTCTACCTCAAAATAAACCATTTTCCATTGTCCCATAAAATAAGTTTGACATTTTCAAATAATTACAAAAGATGCTATCACTAATAACCATTTTAGATTTGTTACATATGTCTAATATCCATAAAAAACATCTTGATAGAGTTCCTTGGTTAATCCATAGTTTCAAATGACATATCCCCTGATAAATTTCAAGCTTTGGTTGGACACTTGGCTCCAACTCAACAAGTAACCTTCAACAAAAATAATATACCATCCCTTGTCCCATTACACATTAGAGTTTACATAAAAAGGCATAAAGTGAAATGTGTCCTCATAGATATGGATTGGGTCTAAATATAGTGTCTCTAAAGTTTATCAAGATTATTGGATACACCTTAATATATCTCCACATGGAAATGATCACCATCAAAGCCTATGATAATGAAGAGTGAGAATCACAAGGCACCATTTGCTTATCAGTTTTCATTGGGCCTTTGACCCATGATACACTTTACCATGTGCTAGATCTCAACTTATCATACAATATGGTTTTGGGTAGACCATTTTTACATGATATTTATGTGGTCCCATAGATATTACACTAGTGTATTAAGTTCTCCCATTCATGGATGGAGGTTAGTATTCCAAGAGATTTCCATCGATATCAACATTGTAAACATCTAGGGGTTGAGTTTAAGAGCTACAATTACCATTTAAAAATTAATCTAGATGCCAAGTAAGACAAAGGGAAATCTATACTTATTAATTTAGCATAGGCCAACTACATTGACCTTGATACCTTGGATTCACTTTTTGATATACCACCTCTTGAAATGTCCAATCACTATAACATCTCAATTAATAACCCAAAAAAATACCTGACCCATGACACCTTTCACATTAAAAAACTTCCATAGAACCAAAATTCCTTTGGAAGATAAAAATCCAAACCACTCATGCAATGAAAAATAAATGGAAAAGGCCATTTTAATAATACAACACTTGTCACTTTCATATGATTTAATGACCAAGGATAAGACCCTCTTGAATGAGATGAAACATGGTTATACAATGACAAATTGATTGATTGTTACAAAAACTCCAATTATCCCATTCCTAATTAGATCATGAAAAAATAAGACTATGAAGGACGAGGCCTTGGGCCAAATCAACAGGGAACACTTGAGCCAATTTCCATGAATAATTACAAAGGAACTTATGGATTTGGATATAAACCACCTGGGGGTGACCCCACATATCTTATTTGAGTTCCATCACTAATGAATAGTGATAATTATGTCAATAGTGAAGTAGAGTCTGATCATAGCCAATTTGATGACTTAGCTCAAACTAACCTATTTGACCATAATGCCATTTGTACCCTTTGACTAGTCAATCATCATAATCCATTACCATTATATTATCCCCAACTAATAGATTAAGGCCAACAATAATCCAACATACCAATTTATGAGTTTCATAATGATGAAGCTTTGTATGATTTTTTAGGCCTTAGGGATAATGTTCCATTGGAAAATCATAAATCAGGGTTCTCAATCAAACTATATCCTAAAGCCTATTTTGGAGAGTGGGTGAACACCATTATCCAAAAGCAAATAAATAAAAAATTGAAGTCTAAAAGTGGAAACCTCTTCAAGGTACTTTATGAAGAGGGAAAAATAAATATAAAGGCCAGTCTAGTGGTAAAAAACTATTTCAAGCACCACTAGATGGGGGTGTTAAACCTTATCACATATAGACCAGGATACCAATAACAATGAACTTGTATATGGGTCCAAGTTTAGTATTTAATATGAACAATTTTTTGATCAAATCATTCAAGATACTAATGATGGTGAACTTGCCTATGAATCTAACTTCATTCTTAAATAACAAGAAACATTTGATTGCATCATTTAGGAGTTTCCAAAAACATTTATTACATGGCCATCCCTTCCCTTGGTGGATTATAATTCATCATGTCTAGGATAACTTGAAGAACAAGTCCTAATAGAGGACTTAGATATAGTCAAACAATTAAATTCTTTTCCCACTATTCTTGAAGATGGTTCAACCCTTCTAGTGTAAGACATAATAGAGGTAAACATTAGGACACTAGATGACCCAAAGTGGATTAAGTTAGGTTCATCCCTCATTGAGGAGGAGCACAAAGTCCTTACATCCCTATTGAGGGAATTTGTGTATATATCTACTTTGGCCAATTTTGACATTCTTGGTTTCAATTCCACCTTGGTTGTTCACTACTTTGTGGTACATCCTGATACCAAGCCTATAAAGCAAAAGCTATACAAGATGCATCCTCATATTATTATATGAGTCAATAAATATTTAGAGAAGATCTTGGAAGTGAGATGTATGAAGACAATAAATGATTTTGAATGGATTTAAAATGTAGTACCAATCAATAAAAAGCTAAAATGAATCAAAATTTATACTAATTTTTGAGACATTAACAAAGATTGGCCCAAGGATGACTTTTTATTTCCAAATATTGACATGATTTTTTATTCCATAGTGGGTTATGAGATGCTTTCACTGATGGATGGATTATTAGGTTACAATCAAATTAAAATAACACCAAAATACCAACATAAGATAGCATTCACCACTCTATGGGGAAATTTCTATTATTAAGTTATGTCATTTGGTCTTAAGAATATAGGGGCAACTTATCAAAGATCCATGATAGTCATATTTCATGATATGATGCATGAAATTGTCAAAGACTATACCGATGACATACTAGGCAAATCAAAGACTAGGGCCGATCATCCAAAAATATTGAGGAGGATATTTGAATGACTACATGAATACAAAGTTAGACTCAACCCTAAGAAAATGTGTTTTTTTTGTTACTTCTGACAAATTACTTGTCTTCATTATATCTCCTAGGTACATAGAAGTGGATCATGACAAATTATGATCCATAACATAGATTTCACCACTAACCAATCTAAATTAGTTCTACAATTTGTAGGGAAAGATCCAACCATCAAACATTTCATATCTAAATTGGCTGATAAGTTTCATCCATTTACACACCTACTAAAGAAGGGTGTAACATTTATTTGGGATGATGATTGTCAAAAAGCTTTTCAATAGCTAAAGAACTATCTTGCAAATCCACTAGTTCTATTACCTCCTATGCTAGGGAAATCATTCCTTTTATATCTATCAGTAAGAAATCAAGCCCTAAGGGCACTTTTAGATAAACATAATGACAATAGAAAACACCATGTAGGGTATTATCTAATATTATATATTGGTAGTGTATGAACAGAATTATATGCCCATAAAAAAACTTATTTATCCATGGTCTTCATAGCTCAAAAAATGACATTACATGTTGAATAATAAGTCCATGGTCATTTCAAAAGTAGATCAACTCAAGTATGTACTATCTATAATAGATTTACAAGGCCACATGGCCAAATAGATCATGATTCTTAGTGAGTTTAAGATAGAATATGTGAACCAAAATACAATCAAGGGGCAAGTTCTTGTAGATTAACTTGCTAAAGTATGCCTTATAGACCCAAAACCACTCACATTCCAATTTATTGATGAATCCATCAAGATTATCATTAAAACACCTCTTAAGAAACAACACTCAAAGCTATATTTTAATGGATCATTCACAACACATGGATTAGGGTTAGGCCTTTTGTTTATAACACCATATGGGGGATCTAATCCCTAAGTCATTTAGAATCATTTTTCCTTATACCAATAACATGGCTGAATATGAAGCACTTGTAATAGTGTTTTGATAGGTAGTAAATGGAACATATTTCATTTAAAGGTTTATGGTGATTCATAGTTAATCATTAATTAGGCCACAGACCACTTTCAGACTAAAGGTGACAAGTTAGTTTTGTACAAGGCCATGGTTGATACTTTCAAGTAACAGATTGTTGACATCTATTTTGAGCATATACCAAAATCCAAAAATATAATAGTTGATGTAATGGATACCATTAGACCTTTCATTTTATAAATAAATATGGCAAAGGACTACTAATCTCTCATTAAAAATATAACAATATTAGCTCATGAACCATCAACTATCACAATCAAATGTGATATTGTTGGTCTTAGATTTACTTGGTATTTTGACTTATATGCCTATTTAAATAACCATGTTTTACCACTTAACTTATCCAAAAAAAAAACCAAATCCTTCATCAATAATTCCCAATGTTATACCTTACTCAGACCAACACTATATGACCATAGTTTTGATGGAACTCTACTTTGTTGTTTACCTTCGATAGAATCTATACTAGACTTATGGGAACTTCTTGAAGGGGTATGTGGAACCCACAATAGTAGGGTCATACTATATAAAAATATTTTTCATATTAGCTATTGTTGGCCAATGATGGGTGCAAATGCAATTGAATATGTCAAAAGATGTGATAAATGTCAATGGCATACTAATCTGATTCATGACCTAACCAAGACTCTAAAACCAATGTTGCCCCAACCAAGACTCTAAAAAAAATGTTGACACCATGGAGATTTACTACATGGGGCCTTAACCTCATTGAGAAGATAAACCCCACCTCATATATGTCCATAAACACATCCTCACTACCATAGAAGATTTCACTAAGTGGGTTAAATCTATACCCCTCATGTGACTAGAAAGTAAATTTTCAAATTTATCTTCAACCATATTATCTATCCCTATGGTATCCATTCTAAAATTATATCTAATAATGGAGGATCATTCAATAATAAAATGTTGAAAATCTATGTACTGAATACAAAATTAAAAAACACTTTTCCATGGCATATTTCCCTTAAGGTAATGGCCAAGCTGAAGCATTAGACAAAACCATTGTTAACATCCTTTAAAATATTGTCAATGATGTCAGTCATAATTAACACCTTTAGATATTTTTTTCCCTCTTGGCATATCATTCCAATCACTACACCCCAACAAGATCCACTCCATACTCATTTATGGCACTAAGGCCATTTTTACCATTGAGGTTGAATTACCATCATTACTCATCTCTTTTAATCATGTCCTAAATGACAATGACTATCTAGTATCTCACCTACAATAACTAGAGTTACTTGATGAGAAATGCATGGATGTAGTGAACAACCTTCAAGCATATCCAAATCAACTCCATGGCCACTGCAATCATCATGTAAAACATAGACAATTTGAGTATGGTGATCTTGTCCTCAAATAAAACCAAAAGAAGCCATGGCTTAAAAGAAGCATAAAGGTAAGTTTAAACCCAATTGGGTTGGTCCTTTTATCATTATTGTAGACTATGGCATAGAAGAATAAAATCTCACCACATCAGATGGGGATAAACTTGATGATCTTATGAAAATTATTCACCTTAAGTGGTACTATGATTGAGTGATGCAATTTATTGTCTATGAGGAATGTTTTAAGATGTGCCATATTATTAATATTCTTCCTTATACCATACCATTCTACCATCCTATTATCCTATCATTCTACTAGCCTCTCATTATCCTATACTATATTTGTTCTAACATTCCATTCTATCAACCTTAACATGTTTTAATCCATCTTATCATATCTTGTTTCACCTTGGTTAATCCATTGGTTTCACACTTTTAGAATGAAGAATCAAATCAATTTTAATAGCTATTTTAAGCATTGTAGATAGAGGTAGTATTTTGGAGCAATAAGATAGAAGTTTTGGTAGTTTCATCCTTCATTTATTATTTATTCTAATCATGTTTATTTATGTGGGCATGATTATATCTGCCTACTGGGGAAAATTAGTGTTTCACTAGTCTTTCTACTAATTATAATAACCTATAGGAAAATTAGTAGCATTGAACTAATTAGTTGTATCCTAGTTATAGCCACCTATGGGTAAACTAGGGGAAATATTTATCTATTGTGCCTTAACATACCAATTATCCATTTCCTATGCTGCACTATGACATCATACCAAATGTGCTTGTTTTGTTTGAACTAGATGCTACACTAGTCATATTCCTCTATAAAAGGTGGAACTACTATGAAATAAGGCCATTTTAGGACTATGTGGTTCATGTTTGATACACATTAAGGTCTACTCAGTCCCCCTTTCCCTCACAATCTCATCATTTTGTGAGCATTTTAGCTTTCCAATCCCTCACCATTTTGAGAGCTTGGACCATTTAGTATCTTGTCATTCTCTATTGAGATGAGATACTCCAAAATTCCAAAAACATTTACAAAATCATTTAGAGAAAACGAAAAAATTGACCACTTCTTGTCCTTAAGGATTATATTAACCCTTCCTAAGTCACAATAAATCACTTGTCACTTAGTTTCCCCATCCTTTTTAGCCTTTTATCTCATGCACTTACCATTTTTAAAGACCATTCCTATTATTATATCATAGTCATCATGTTTGTTTTTATCTTATCATTATCATCTTCCCATTTCTTGGGATAAATACATTCAACCTAAAGTTTTTGTTGGATATATCATCCATAGAACTATGTAGGCAATGTCCTCTTGCCTAGTGCATATGGAGACAACTCAGCCACAACCTTCCTTTTGTTTTATTCCCCCATCATGTTTGATTATTAATTTGTCACATATTTTCTAGGGTAAATGTTCATCACATTGTTTGTACTGAAATTAAAACTAACTATTATTATTTTTTATTTATTTATTATTTTTTTGCTTTCTACATTGTTTCCTTGATTCAATTTTATGTGCATTCATTGGGTAATTCCTTGCGCACTTAATCTTGAATCCATCCATATTCATATGTCAACATTTTTATCTTGGTTTCTATATTTCGTGAATTATTTTCCCTTGAATATTTGATCATAGGGGTTAGTCCTTATGCATATTATGTCCAAGTCCTCATTATGTTCTATCATGATGCTTATCATTAAGTGTTATATCAAAAATTAGATTTGAAAGGCCTATACAATAATGGTAGTATCAATATTTCCTCAAAACCCATTATAAAAACAATCCCAATCCAATCCCAATCATATCTCAAATAGAGTAATTAAATAATGAAATAATTTCAACCTTTATTAGTTTAGATGAGCATCTCCTTACTAGCAAGTTGTCCCAATTCATCCTTATCCTCTGTATCAATTTCTCATCATCATTTTTTAAATCATCAACTATCAATCATGTTTTCCATAATCAAGGTCTAATGATTATAACCACTTATGGATAAATCATTACACACCATCCCACCTATATTCTCAATGATTATAACCACCTTTGGGTAAATCATTGTGTTGTCACCAATTCTAATCATTTCCTTTTTTCCCCCACTTGGGGCATGTTTTTACCTTATTTATCTATCCTAATTAGGGTATCTCCATCTTATCAATGATTACAATTGCCTTTTGTTAAATCATTGTGTTATCATACCATGTTTCCATTATCAAGGTATAATTATTATAACAATATTTAGGTAAACCATTTTACACTTTCCCACCTACATTCTCAATGATTTTGACTAAATTTGACCAAATCATTATGTTCTCACCTCATCATCTTCATTTTTTTGGTCCTCTCATATCACTTCTTTATTTTTAGGGACTGTTTTCCACTACTTTTTCTAACCACTCCCTCAAGTGGGCACCCTATATCATCATCCATCACCGTTGAATTCATAAGCAAAAAGAACATTTTTATTATTTGAGAATATGTTATTTTAATTTCATCTTGTAATGCCTTCCTAGACAAGGGCAAGTTGTAGATACATAAAATTGGCCACTAATGGATTTATATCTAACCTTAGATCAATTATTACTAACCTCTAAAAATCTAGCCTAAGAATCTCTAAGAGTCTCAAATTTGGCTTCATAACCATGCAAATAATTCAACTTGTCCTATAAATCAATTAAATTGAATAAATGCACATTGAATAAATAAAAATCTTGCTTAATTGAGAAAATCCATAACAAAGGTTAATTAACTTGAAAATCTTAATCTTAAGCCTAATTGAATTCATCCATGAGTAATTAAATCAATTATCAAAAAGTAAAACTCAATAAATATCATAAAGAGCATCTTAGAAGCTAATCATGACCTTTTATGAGTTGTAAAAATGCAAAATATCTAAAATCACACCTATTCATGCTAATCATGAGATTTTGGACACCTATTAACCCTATTGGGTTTAAATAAACTAACCAAGGTTAAGATTTAACCCATTCCAAGTCATTTTAAAGCCTATAAAAGCAAGCCTAGATCTCTTCATTTAGAGAGCTTGGAACATAGTAGAGTTATAATGCTAGATTGGATTTCATGAAGAAAATGCATAATTTTATAATTCCGAAATCAAGCCAAGCCATCAATCCAACCTTAGTGCTAAGAGGAGCTAGATATATCCAAGCCCCATTGATGAGAACCTATTAAGCATAATCTGAGCAAACCAATGAACACATCATCTTGGAGCAATCAAGTAATGTAAGTAAAGTTGTCATTTATTTGCATTTTAGTTAAATATTCATTTGGTTTTTTCATGAAGATCCCCCCATGATCTAGGACTAGAGATGTTAACTTGTTTAGTGTGTTGATTTCATTGGTTTTTGATTGAGCTAACACTATACTAATCTCCTCTCTTGAGTTAAATTCTTAGATCATAGTAACTTCTATATGATGTATTATGTCTTGGATTTTATGACTACAATTCTGTATTTATCATATGGTGAGCCCTAACAACCATCCACTGAGTACCCCAAGAATAGAACATGTGATGAATCTAATATCATCCATGTGTACAAGTTTAGGAAGAATATGGAAAAGATAACTGAGACCTTTTATCCCATGGTATATTAAGATATATATGGGAAAATATTTCTAAGTTGTTAGATACTATAAAAAATACCATTTTGATGATGGGTAACTACTAGATGTAGCTCAAATACACAATAATAAAAATTGAAGGCATAAAAGCACACCTTTATACCAACCAAGGATTATGCTAGATAAGATTTTTTATTAGGAAATTACTACTCAATTAGCTAATAGTGTTGATACTAATTTTAAGTAACTATCCATCCAACCCCTATTAGTATGGACAAAATATAATATAAAAGGTGGGAACATCTCCAATATGTTGGGAAAATTAGGACACACTATGGTTTTAAATGTTCAGTCTTCAAACACTAGGAATCTAATAAAATTTTTAGAGAGCATATTGAAAAATAGCAAAGGAAAATAAGTATCAACTATGGGCACTAGGCTTATGGACATGACAACATATTAATGAATGCCAAAGGTGATTATGAAGTAGATATAGGGTGTGTAGGTGTAAATGATCAAGTATGATCCTAACATTACTATAGAGGATTCCAAGAAGATTGAGAAGTAGGAATGGGTTTCCAAATTTGTCCATGGACCTCCTCCTCAGACAAGAGAAGTGTAGGCAAAAGTGTCCCATCAAGGGAATATTATAATGAAGAGGAAATTGGGCAATTTCTAAGCTGCCTTGATCAGATAATTATTTTTTCTTCTCCACAATTCATAACTTAAGAGGAAAGAATTGCAAGTTTTGGTAAATCAATTTTACTATTTTCCATGTTTCCTCTACCTCCACTCATAATAGCATAACAAGTTAGTCTTTATTCCATCTTGTCTCATGTTTTTATCTCTTCTCCTCCTTTATATCCACTAGTAGTTATACCTCAACCTATTTTGAAACCATACTCACCACCTACTATGACCATACAACCAATGTTAATTCCCAAATTTATTGGGAAATTACCATCACCACATATCATTATACTAGTGGTGACTAACATTCCCATTCCATTACCATATACCAACACTAAAATTAATTTATCTTCCTCTCCACCTTCTAGTGGGATAGCTTATATTGTTACAAAACCAATAATTACATATGTAAGGAATCACAAGACCCCTACCATTCACCCCAAAAGGTTTAAGTGAAAGATAAAAAGGTAAAATCCCCTAAGGGGAGAGATAATAAGATAAGGGGTATATGAAGGTCAGACCCTATTATAATTTATGATAGTGAGGAAGAAGATAAAAGATGGAAAACTAAGGATGAATGGGTGTCAGGACTTGACACTAACAAATCATTATCAATTAGTGAGACAATAGATTAAAATTAAGAATATGAATGGTTGACTAGAGGGAGTAATTAGTCAAGAGGAGAGTCATTATTAGATAGATAATGAGAATTAGAGAAATATTTAGAATCTAAATTGTAGGCATCCATACAATAGGTAGCATTAACCACCTCTAAGCTCTCCACCATAAGTCATTATAATGACAACTACTCTCACCATTTATACTCAAGTTTTAAGTCTTCCAATTAATTTTTGTTTATCCATTTATTTATTTTATTCAATTAAAATTGATGTGGTAAATTATTTACATTATTTTTATTATTTTGGTCAAATAAACTAGACCCAAGCTGTAGTTACACTACCAATTTTACCTACTATAGCCAAACCCAATATTATGGATCCTATGGCCACTACTAATATGAATTTTGGGGTCATTTATACTTATATTTATAATTATTTTCAAACCTATTAACCACCCTAATGACTTGTTCATTATCTGGTGAAACTAGTCATTAGTCCCTTGAGCCAAGCAAAGGGGTAAATTTTGAAAACTTAGGATCTACCTCTATTTTTACTACATAAATCACCCCTCCCAGGTCATCTACACAAATTGAAATGTCAATTGGCCATGTTTCACAAATAGAGACACCTACAATTATAGTTAAAAGAGTTACATGGAAAACCAAATACATCATAAATACACCCATCCAAAAGTAGGTTATTGGTTGTAGGAAGGAAATACATCCCTATCATGCATTAGGGACATCTTCCTCCACATATATGTTTTCCTCTTAGGCAATCCCCTTCATATACTTTCATAGGGTAAGAAAAGTAAATATAAAAACAAGTTTCATTGAACATTCCTTCATGGATCACGAAATTACAAGAAAAGGAAAAGATATGGAGGCAAGGCCTTTAAATTACCAAACATCTCACAATAAAGTTTCATTTTGACAAACAAACTAAAACTATGATAAAGGTGAGTAGTAAAATATGGTTACAAAGAGGAAATAGATAGAGTAGGATCAAATAGAATATGCCTTATCTCTAATTAAGAGAAAGAAGGTGAATCCTTCAAACCTAGATAGGTGCATATAATACCCTTATAATTCTCTAGATGCCATATGAGGGGTCATAAAGGAAATGTTCGAAATTTTTGATTAAGTAGTTTAGAGGAAACCAAAGAGGATTACAATCCAATCTCCTAACTAAATTGTGGACATCACTAAAATTTATTATCATATCTATAAAGGAATAACCTGGTTTGCAATATCAACTAATTCATTCTCATACCCTGATGACAGTTCATGGAGTGTGAACTAAAACATTGGTCTAAAAACTCTAACATAGTTTTATCCATAAATTATCTAATCTAAATTATGGAAAAAAATATAGGGAGTTATTAGGGAGTATGATATAATTCATTTAATAAGGTCTACAAAGGCCACATAACAACCTAAATGGGGGGAAATCTTGCACTAGTTTAATAAAATAAAAGACATTGATGGTAATCTTAACTTCTTAATCCAATCCCCTAGGAATAAAACATATGATGATTTAAATTTAATAACAACATTTGAGAT